>JBBBDQ010000406.1:0-207500 GCA_037127315.1 Ascarosepion bandense
ATATATATATATATATACACACAAGTTTTATTAGTACTTATATTCTCCCGCTGTACAATCTTTATATATAAATGTAATCTATTTATTGTAATGAGAAGTTAAAATACTAATGAGTAGAAGTAATCCACTCTAAGCGCCACCCAAACTCCACATAAACACCTATCAATAATGGAAGATACAGAAATACAGTGTGTTCATAAAGTATGAATACAGAAATAAAATGAAGCTAGAAAATTCAACCCATAGAATCTTTTTCTCTGGGATCATTAGTTCTAAGGTTATAAATTATGAATTCACTTATTTTATGTCAATTTCTTTAAGCCATGCCAAAAGTAAAATTTCCATCTCCATTAATAAAATTCTTACCTGATTAACTAAGTTTACGTATTCTCTCAGTTTCCTCGACGCTTTTTAATCTATCTTTGTTTTTTGGAGAATGTTTATTTTGGTATTGCCTGTACTATGTTTGCTGACTCTTTCGACTTTCAGTTTAGAGATTTTCTTTCTTAATTTCTACAATAATTAATTATTTTTTTTTTTACTCGTTCTTGTCCATCCAGGGTGATGATGTTTTTAATCATAAAAAACATAAATATTATTTTCGATATAAAACTTGAACCTTTGCAAGCTTAATTCACAGTTTATTACGTCAAACAAGTACAACATGAAGTCTGAGACAATGTTGCGGGCTCTCGGCCTCTCGTATGCATGCATACATATGCCACTGGAGTTGAGGTTCATTGTTAAAATTTCAGCTCATTAGGTGAATTTAATTTTCTTCAGAAAAACTGTTCATCATTCAATTTGTTTATTGATAATCTACTCTATCAATAAACAAACTGATTGATGAACAGTTTTTCTGAAGAAAATTAAATACTCTACTGTATCAATAAAAACAAAATGTTATACTCTAAGTAATTTTTAAAAAATGTTTAAATGAAATTTGTTAAAATTGAGTTCAAATCAAATTAAAAAAGTTTTCTGCATATCCGAGCACTTTCATCTATTCTTTTAGCTCTTATCAAGGATGATTTTTATTGATCTACTCATAAATAATTATATTGGTCATACTACTACACACCTATCTAGATGACTTACATTACACCTAGCTGACCATAGCTCAATTAGGGTTCATTTAAACACCCATGAAAATCTACCAAACTCCATTCGGAACATGTTAGTGTAAAATCCAAGTATAATAGCCTCAACTACATGTAAAAAAAAAAAAAGAAAAAGAGAATTGAAAATAACAGAGGCCTTAGAGGAAAAGCCAACATTTTTCAAAAAGCCAACTCATTAACTATGGGCACAGCCGCAATGTGCTGACCGTTTTTGGAAAATAAAACATTTTTTTTAATTGGAGTAGATAGACTAAACTATCACCCGGTTCACACTCCACCCACATCTATTGAACAGGTGAAGAGGCTCATCCCTTGTTCCCTGTCTAGGATATGGTTTCCGGCTTTCTCTGTTCCAATCTTTTTACTCTTAAGTAGCCCCCTGCGCATCAGTGGCGTTACCGCCTTGCTTGGAGTGATATGTTTTAAAAAAAAACAAAAAAACTTAGAACATGTACATGTACATAAAAACCTACAGGTTCAGATAAAAATTAAAAAACTAAACATCATTCTTGACAATGGCTAAAAGAATATCTGAAAGCATTTGAATATGCAAAACTTTTGGGCAGTTTTTACACTCTCTGTGTCCAGAAAAGAAAGCACTTGTACAAACACAGGAAAAATTAAATAAAAAAGATTATTTGCAATGCCTTATCAGTTGTCTTCAACAAAAATTGTATAAAAGAGGGATTTCTGGCCAAATATACAATATATATTTTGTTTTTCCAATGCATGCTTCCCACAGGTTGAATGTCAAAATTTGCAATTTTTTAAAAATTGCAACATTTAGTGTTTAATCATCCCATTTTTCTTTACAAGCAGAAATATTTTGTTTGTGTAAAAATTAAAACCAAATGATGGAATAACAGTAACGTAGCAGTTTGTCTCTACCCCAGATTTGAATGCATTTGCTAATATAAATAAAGCCTGGAATAGAGAATAAAGAAAAATCTCTTCATAAAGAAAAAAAATGTTTGATGTTAAATAAAATATTGTTGAATAAAGAAAAAAGCATTTCTTTCCTCTCATCTTTTAATCTTTTTTTTATATCAACAATATAGCTTTTATTCTAAAGCATTTTTCATTCTATCAACTCAGCCCCAGACAACCAGGGGTCCTCTGTACTTGTTACACTCAGTTGCATATGTTTTTTTTTTTTTAATTCAACTAGGTGGGTGGGGATAATTTTCTTGCTGTTCTGCAACAAAATTAGCTGTTTTTCACTGATTACATCTGCTGAATCATTTTGTTTCTATCATTTTGGCGTCAGTATTAATTATTATTATTATTATTATTGTGTCATTTTTCATCATATTTCGATTTCTGCTATGGTCGCACTACCAACCAAGTCTGCGGGAAGACCTAAGGCAGGTCGTGGTGTGTTGTTATGGCTCCATTTCATGTTTTTTCTATCTCCCCTATCATCCCTAGCGTTACATAGACAAAGTTCTCCTTAGTGTGTGGGCTGTATTTAATAAGACAATTTTTTGTATATCTCTTAAGATGGGGTTTCCAGGGATTCTTTCAATGTGTTGTTTTGTTCCATTTTTTATCATTCCAAGTGCACCTACTATCACTGGCACAACTCTTGTTTTCAATTTTCACTATTTCAATTTCCAGGTCTTTATATTTTGACAGTTTTTCGAATTCCTTGGTTGCTATGTTACAATCTGCTGGACAAGCCATATCAATTAATAGACAAGTTTTCTCCTTCTGGTTTTTAACAACAATGTCTGGCCTGTTTGCTTCAATTTTTCTGTCTGTGTAGATGGTGTAATCCCATAGAATGGTTACATCTTCTATTTCTGTAACCGGTGCTGGATGATGTTCATACCAGTGTTTGTTTACAGATTTTCCATAGTGTTTGCACATTGTCCAATGTAAATATTGCCCCACTCTATCGTGGCGATTTTTATATTCATTTGGGGCAAATACAGAACAGCCTGAGATTAGATGGTCTATTGTTTCTTGGTGTTTATCACAAAACCTGCATTTTGGATCCATATTATTATGTATAATATTTGTCTGAAAGTTTCTAGTGAAAAGACTTCTTGCAAGAATAAAGCCTTCAGTCTCAGAATTTAATCCAGATGCACGTAACCATCGATGAGTATTAACTTTATCAACATTGGATTTATTGGCACGTTCTGGATATTGGCCATGCAGAGGTTTGTCTTGCCAGTGTTGTTTCATCTGGTTAAGAGCTTTATCTTTGGCTTTCATTTTCATATTTTTTGCCGCAATAGTTGGTTCTTGGCTTCTGTTTTGCTTTTCTACAGAATCTACTAAATGTAAATCTTGTTTGTATTTACTGCCTTCTTTTATTATTGAATATTTTTTCTTTCTTTCTTCATGTTGCCTTACTAATTGTATCATCCAGTCCTTTGTTGTTTCTATGTATGTTAGTAAGCCAATAGTTGTTGTCTTGTATGACAATTCCAGCTGAATAAGACCTCTTCCACCTTCTTTATGGGGTATGTATAAACGATCTACATTAGCCTTTGGATGATGCATCTTATGCTTAGAAAGAAGCTTTCTTGTTTTAGAATCCATTCGCCTGATGTCATTTAGAGTCCAGTTTAAGATGTTGAAACTATATTGGACAACTGGGATTGCTATAATGGCCATAATTCTGTTCTGAGAATTCAATTCAGTTTTTAATATCATTCGTAGCCTTCTATAGTACTCTTTACGCACTATTTCTTTCATTTTTTTATGGTGAATTTTTTCACTCTCATTTACACCTAGGTATTTATAAGCTTCTTCTGGTTTCAATTCTTTTATTGTTACAGCAGGGTCTAAGCTAATTGAGGATGTTTCTTGTATTGATCCACATAAAACTGTAGCTTTAGCACATTTATTCAAATTGAATTTCATTCCAATGTCTTTGCTGAAGCATTTTACAGTTTGCAGAAGACCTTCCAGCTCATTATCATTCTTAGCATACAACTTTAAGTCATCCATGTAAAATAGATGGCTTATTTTCTTTTTGCCTATTTTATAACCGCATTCTGTCTTATTAAGTTGACTGGTTAGTGCTATTAATGATATGCAGAATAGTAAGGGAGACAAAGAATCACCTTGGAATATACCTCTTCTGATGTTTATTTCATCAGACTTATAGGTTCCATTTATATGATTGAGGCAAAGGGTTGTTTTCCATATAGACATGCACTGTTTGATGAAATTGATGATGGGTGATATCTTGTATATATATGTCACTTCAATTCTTTTTTTACCTATTTCCCTGTAAAATTTCTTTGCATCAGTTTGAAAAATCTTGTGTTGTCTGTTTTGAAGACAAAAATAGAAATTAAACCATTTTTTACAGAATATAGTCGAGTTAAGCAGCATGCGTTCGCTGGCCAACCGTTACGAGTTGAATGTTGGTTGTTCAATATTTAAATTAAATCGACTGTGGAATTCCCTTCCACACAATTGCTTCCCCGACGGCTACAATCTCCAGGAGTTTAAATGTAAGGTCAATAGACACTTCCTAACACACTAACCTGCTCCCATTCTATCAAACACTCTTCCCATCTGCCCAACCCTCATCCTCGGTATCCTTACTCATCTGTCACCTTCCTCCTGACATTCCCTATGTCTAACCACTCCTTCTCTTTACCTTCCCCTATGTAGCCCCATGCACAATAGTGGCAGTGGAATGCCTTGCTTGGGGTGAGATGATTAAAAAAAAAAAGAAAGAATCTTGATCTTTTCTCATAGCGTCTTATTCTTTGAGCCTTCAGTTGTATTGTTTGCTTTATTTTTTCCTTAGTTGATAGGACTTCATTTTCATTTCTAATCTTGTATTTTCTTTTGACTCTTCTGCTTTTTCTAATTTTTACATTTATTCCTCTAGTCAGTTCATCGAGTACTGATAATTTGTTTCTAAGTTGTTCGATTTCTTTTTCTATTTTTCTTTTCCAAGGTGGATCTTCATGTCTGCGAGACTGTCTTGTTTTTAATTTGATGTTCAATTTTTTTGTTGCTGCTATTGCTGATGCATATATTGCTTCATTGAGATTTATATGAATGTCTTCTTCATCCAAAATTAATTTGAGTGCTGCATTGTAGAGCTTAATAGTTCAGAGGTTATGCTTTGTTGGTTGTAATTTTGGGAGCTCCTCCATTGCAATATTTTGTATTTGACTTATATGGTTCTTGATTTCTTCCTTGGCTTCTTGTATACTGTTCTTATTTTGCGTAAAATAATTCTGTTCAATGTGTTCTGAACTCGTTTTATTTTCATCTTGTAACTGACTCAGATCACACTTTTCCAGCACTTTTAAACTTACAGCATTTTCTTCACAGTGATTTGTGTGTATCACAGTTTCTACATTATGATCTGTGGTTTGTTTGATGCTATTACTTTTTATTTCTGATTCCGGTTCCGTTTCATATTTTGTTGATTCGTCTATTCTGGTTACAATTCTTTTTATTTTTGTTGTTGTTGTTATTGTTATTATGATTATTATTATTATTATTATTATTATTATTATTATTATTATTGATGTGCAGCTAATGTAATGAATAGTGGCTCAGAATAAGAAATTGGAAAAACTGAGTTCAAATTCCAGTCAAGTTTGTTCCCTTTACTTACATGCAAATACACTTGGGAAAGGTGTAATTCCACCTCTTCTCCCTCCAGTTATGGGTTAAATAGAACAGACTAGGCTCTTCAACATTATATATCCATTCTCATAGAAGAAAAACCATGAATTCCACACTATATTTAGCCCTGGTGTTGCACAAACTATGCAACTAAGGAAAGGATAACAAACTTCATATTGAATCTGGAATCCCAACTACAATTAGCTTTATCATCATTTTTATTGTCCTTATCATCATTCACTTAATCTTAAAGTAGCATTTTATTATTTATATATTTCCGTAGGATTTACTTTTATTTGCAGGTTTAGTTTCTATAAAAAATAAATTTTATTCATTTAACATGAATTTGTTTGAAGCTGAACTTTCTTTTTGATTAAAAAATAATTCAAATTTGGGTAAAAAAAAAATAAGCTTTTTGCTTTTTAACTTTTATTCTCTGTGTTCTACTTGTAAAATTCCTAATTTACAAAAAAAGTGTATTAAACGGTAAACCATTGATACATCAAAACCTGAATGATTTCTATAAAAAGAAAAGGGAAAAAGCGCATATTGTTTTGAAAGGTTTTTGTTTTTAAAAAAATCCCCGCTCCCAATAATTTTATTATATTTTTTCAATTAATTGTTTTTCGTTGGCTCATAATTTTTCTCAATGATTTGCTAAAAAAGTCAAATACATAATTTAAAAAAATATTAATAACACAAATCGTCTTTAAAATTTTATAAACTCATTTCGTCCAGTTAAGTACGGATTCGTTCTAACACATCGGTTAGTTTGCAGCCCAACATGAATAAAACCTTCAAGTAACTTTAATTGTTCTGCTTTTTCTTTTCTTAAATGGGAGGATTTTTTTCAAAATACACTTCCAAGTTTCCAAATCTTTATCGTTATTTTGCTAAAGGGAGATAACTTCTTGCGTTCTGTATTCGCAAGACAAATCACTTTGCAACATTTGCCGCAGAGCGACTATTCAAGTCTCATTTTGCTCTCTAGGAAACATGGCCTTGTACCAGATTAGACAGGTTTTAAATTTCTAATTTGATACCAGTTGAAAAAGTAATTTGCCGTCTCTTTCACACTCCTTTTGTTTCCACAAATAAAATCTTCATGTGTTTTTTTATTCAATTGCAATTGTGTTTGAGAATATCACTACGAAACTTTAAAATAATTGAAATTCAAAATATTTTCTAGGTAAAAATTTATTAGTCATCCCCCCCTTCTCTATTTTCTTCTTCTTCTTGCTATCATACTTTTTAGCATGAGAATAGTGGACTTGTTAAATGTACAAAGAAAAGACCTCACCAGTCTTTTGAACAGGGGTAGAAGTTTGATCCTTTGTTTCTTTTTTTAGGATTGGGTTTCCAGTTTCTTTTAAAGTCTTCTCATTCTTTTTTTCCCCCAAGTAGGAGTCAATATTTGACTCTTTCTTGGAAAACGGTTTTGGCTGAACTGTTTATTAATAATGATACCAAATATTTTTCACTGTGAAGGTTGTGTAATATTTGGTATCTTTGTGGGTATAATTGACAAAGAAGTGGATACAAATATTAGCGTTGAGAGGAATGTTTTATTTTCTTATTTCGTGTTAAGTGTCTGCTGGCAAGAGAACACATGTTGCCTGCTTAGAAGCTAGAGAGGGACTGGCCAATCCTTTAGGTCAAGCATGGGTCAGGGAGATAGAGAGAGTAAGGGAAAGAGAAATAGTAGCAGAGAAAGAAAAGGGAATAGATTTGGGTATCTTAGTTCTTGGGAGTTATTTAGAGACAGAGAGGGTAAAAGAAACAATGTATTCTCTGCATGGTAGTAGTATCTGACCTGAGGTCATTTTGGTTCATTCCGACAGTTGTTTGGATGGTATGCTCAATTTAAAGTGAATTTTCATCATTGAAGTATTTACTTATCAGACTAGAGGCACTTAATGACCTTGCTGTGAGATTTGTTTCTTTTCCAGTTATCAACCACTTCATAATAATTTGATGGATTGACAAGGATATAGATAAAAATGACTATTAATGAAACGACCTTCAGAGAAGATAGAATTGGGCCTCAAGTCTGTTTGTGACATCAGAATTCCAATTTGTTTGGTAAATTTGTGTTCATCTGTTACCATTCATCACTTGTATTTATTTTGATATATGGAAAAAAAAGATTTTTTCCCTAAACTTTGACAACAAATTTATTGAATTCAATAAATTTCAGATGCTTCATTCTTTCTCATTTATCGGGCAGATGTCGATTTTAATTTTTGTAAAAATTAAAAATGCACATTCTGTAACATTGCTATTTTAAATGTTCATTTAAAGTAATAAGTGTGGTCACCTGCTGAAGATGGGAGAACTGTTAAAAAATGTAATAATATTCAACTTCCTTAGATGAAGCCAGATTACTTTATTCTTATTTCTTCTTTTTTAATTCTTGTTGCCTTTTATCCCGACTCTCGGACACTCAATTGCAGGAATAAAGGAGGCAAACTCCTGAGAATAAAGAATCTGAGTCTCTGTCTCATCAGAAACTCACATTCTTTACTCCTGATCTTCAGTAATTCCAAGACAGTTAATAAACATTCTGAGAATTGCAATAAAAGGAAACATAAATTAAAAGAAAAATACTTATAAAATAATAAAACGGAGATGTGCATCTGAATAAACCTTTATAGTTATCCTCTTAAGATGAAATAAAATGTGTGTACATATTTTGTGTGTGTCTGTTTTTTTTACAAAGTACACAGATACTACAATACATGCTGATCCAAAGCAGATAACTGGGAAGTGACACTTTCATCCAAAGCAGAGATCCTGTCATTTTTTTTATCCAAGTTTTTAAATAATTCTCAATGTTTAAACTTTTGATTGCGGACATAATATTAAAATCTTTTAGACTTAAGTGTCTGAAAATATGGAAACTGTAATAAAAATTGTTTGTCTTCATTGTTCAAAGGTTCTGGGTATGGATTCCGCCCTATAAACAAAGGCGCTGGTGGTGCTGGCAAGGAATTCAGTGAAGGGCTTGGTGGCAATGTACCCCGAGAACAATTCACAGGTGAGTTCTACTTTTATCTACCAATCATTATTCATTATCTTGAGGATGGTATATGGATTGGATTTTAGTGACGGCAACTTGCACAATATTTATCTTTATTAATTTCATTGTGAATCTGCAACGACATCAAGGAGCAAACAACTTTTAGTAAGAAAAATCATGCAACGTATTAGCCAATAGTTGGGAGAATTTAATCACTAAGTAAAAAATGTAACCACTGTAGTATACTACCACTGGATTTTGACAAGCAACAAGGAACATATCTATATAAAAATATAATCTTATACTTTTATTCTTTGACGTTGATACTTGTGTGGAACAGCCGAGCAGTCACGTAATGGAGCTTTGGGGGGGTCATTTCAGCCAAAATATAGTCATCCGCAGACAGATCTGTTTCGCTGTATCACAGCTCATCAGTACGGTTAGACATCCGATTGCTTTTAACTCAGGATTAAAACCTAACAGAATTGGCGTCAGTCGGCAATTCTACCTCTGTGCTTTGGGCGTTCGGTAGAAGGGGGCAGACTTTTAGTGTGTGATGTATCATACACCAGTAGCTAGAGTGCTCTAATTCATTACTAAATGAGCGGTGCATAGATGCTAGAGTAGCTACTGTTTTTCAAAGTGTACCATTCTTCCAGAGGGCTCAATCAGGGTGTGAGAGTGCAATATATATATTTTTTTTTTTTTTCACATTCTTCCATTTTATTTTTATTTTATTATTATTCATATTATTTTATATTTTTAATATATTTCAATTTTTAATATTAGGTTTTGTAACTTATCTCAATATCTGTCTGTAATCCATTTCCGCCCTAATTTTGAAATTCTCACTTCTAGCAATTTTCATTGGCTTTTCCCTCTCTATATTTACTCAATTATTTTTCTCTTCATTTTCTTTTTCTTCTTCTTTATCTTTCCTTTCCTTTTCTTGATTTCTTATCTTATTTTCTTCTCTTTCTTTTCTCTTTATTAATATTACTAATTATTTTTATACCTCCTACGAAAATATTTTTTTCAAAAAATCAAAAGTTTTGTTTTCATATAATCAAAAACGTTTATTACCATCATTGTTAACTAACTGATGAGACATTATTCTTTCAATGTTGAAACAAAATGTACAATTTTGTAGTAGTTTGTAGTTTTTCACATTCTAATGTAATAATTAATAAATATTCAGTGCTCTATTTTTATATTGAGCACTGTTTTAAATTAATGTTTTGAACGTTGCAATTTTATTCTTCATTCTTATTCATTTGGAGATGGTATATAATTATTTCACTCCAAGCAAAGGCTGAAATGCCACTGGTGCACAGTGTGGCGGTTACATTTAGATAAAAAACAAGATACAGGGGATGTTGAAGAAAATATCAGAGACAGATGGGAATCAAGTAGGTAAAATATGGCAATTGATGTTGCATTTAAACTTTTGGAGATTATAGCTATCAGAGAAGTAAATAGAAGTGAGTTCAGTAAATGGGAAGAGCAAGAAAAGAAACTGTTAGAGTAGAAGAGACGGTTACATTTAATTAGTTTGGTAAAAGGGTGGGACCTTAATGCCAATTTAGTAGCATGAGTAAATCTGTTAATTACATCTGCCGATTCATCGTCATTCAAGATAATATAATACACTAGTTTCCTTCAAAATAGTCTTTTTTCAGATGTAGACCCTTTACAATGGATTGCAATAAGACAATCAGTTTCTTATTTAATCGGTTCATTATTTAAATTTCCCAAACCTTTCAGATGCAGTCACTCGTGCATTGAGTATGAAATAAGAGTGAACATTTCTAATTTAGCTGCTGCTGCTAATTTGACCAAATTTTTAAAATTGATAATAAAAAATTCCTACTTATTAATTTGTATAGAAAACACTCAAGCCTCTTTTTGGTTGTTTTTGTCACTTTTCTTTAGTTGACTGTCGTAGTTTCTAAAATTTCGAGAATGAACATTAAAGTTTTTAATTAAAAATAGCAGAACATTAGACTTTAAAACTATCCCACTACAGGTATTTTAAAAAGCCATATTCTCTGGTTCAATTGAAGAGGAAGACAAGGCCATGTTGGTTAAGCAAATTGAGTTATCCAGTGGTTGAGAGTTCAATACCATGATCAGGTAATGTAAAAAGTTAGATACTCTAGTTCAGGGAAAAAAACATGACCTCATTACAAGATATCCTCTTGCATGAACAGCAGAATAAGAAAAAAAATATTTTGATTGAATAAAGGGTTTGTTTAAAAGTTCTTGGAGACAAGGAAGTAGGAGAGATACCTAAAGAATGCTAGACAGTCCAGTAACCATATTGCAAAAACAGATTAAATCCTGGAAACGGTTTTCAAACATCATCCAAAGTTTTGCAGGAAAAAAAGTTTTAGTTCCTTTTGCTAAAAATATTTTCCCCATTTCTTTGCTTTGTGTTTTGCTGTACAACAATCACTAATGTTGCTTAAATAGACTTTCTCTTCTAAAAATGTTTTTTTTTCTTTCAGTTGTGATGTTGACTTATGAACGGGAAGCTGTGTTGGTCAGTGCCCTGCAACGATTAAAAGGTGTACCCCATCTCAACAGAGTGGTAGTCGTGTGGAACAGCCCCAGGCCACCTTCTCCTGATCTCCACTGGCCAGACATTAATGTTCCTATAAGTGTAAGTTTAAAATAAAAAAAAAATAAATAAAATTTTTTTTTTTAAATAAGTTTTACATATTTTAACATTATTTTATTATTACACTTTTTATATATTTTAAAATACCTCATTTTGAGCAAAAGAAAATTGTGTGGAGAGAATTGTTGATTTTTTTTACCGTCCCTATGCTCAGTTCATTTATTTTATTTAGTATGGGGAATAATTTTTTTTTTGTTTTGTTTTTGTTATTTTTCCCCGTCCCCCATGATCAGTTTTTTTTCTTTCTACCATTTAAAGCGGTAATTTCCAATAAAATGTGAACTCTTGTCTTTCCTTAATTGACAAACTTCAAACAACCTAAAAATATGAGATGCAAAAAAAAAAAATGTGGTGCAGAAAATCAGTTGAGACAATGTGGCCATCTGACTAAATTTGGATGATGCCTGCTGATGGGTCCCTGTGATTAAATTGTTTAAAGGTGAAACTTAATTTAGACAATTTTCTTTCCATGAAGGCTTTTGATATTCCTGCAAATTTTATGACATTTTATGACATTTGTTTCCATTTAAACTTTCACTTTCATTCAAGCGTATTTTCATAATTATTATTGCCTGATAAAATATTAAAAAGAAAAAACCACAAAAGTTGAAGCAACGGATGAAAATGCTTAGAAAAGAATGTTTGTTAATTTCTAGCTCATTAAACCTTTTCAATAATCCTGTCAGGAAATTGGTCATTTTTATGGGAAAATTTTTTTAGATTTGTCAATTTTGTTAAACAATTTTAAGCCATTGTGATTTCTGCAATGAATTTAGAGGCAGAAATATATTTGTTTGGCAAAGTAAAGCTCCTTGTTTTACTTGCACTAATATTTTTAGGGAAGGCATGAACCTCTTCACCCTCTGCTTAGTCCCATTGCCTGATATTTTACCAAATTTTTGTCATGATTCATGGAGCACTTGGATAAACCACTCTCCCATACCAAGCTCAGGCAGTAGCAACAAAGTTATTATCATAGTCAGCCTTGACAGGGTACGATCAGGTCTCTTCAGATAGATTAATGAATTATTTAGAAAGTATCTGATAGATTCCTGATTAGACATAAACTCAAGCTTTCTAAAAAGAAAGAAAGTAAAATAGCGACGTCTGTGATAGTTTCCTTCTAAAAACTCTTGTCATTCAATGCAAAAAGTTTTTGGAGTTATTGACTGGTTCAGTTTCAGACATTTCTATCAACTCATATTGTCACTCAATTACTGGTCATCATCATGTTTAACACAAGTCTCACAATTCATGGAGTCTTTCCTTTTTTTTGTTGCTTCTTTGGAGAATGAGTCAATTTTATTCTATTTATTGCTTGCCACGATTGATGTCATGAAACCTGTTCTTTTTTTCATTTGCAACTGCTTCTTCATATAAAGCATTTCACTCTTGACTTTTTATTTACCATTCTTCTCCACAAAATCTTATTTTCATTTTACTTAAGAATTTTTCTTCCCCCTTTCAGGTGGTGAAAACGGATCGCAATACATTGAACAACAGGTTCCTACCATTTGATGTCATAGAGACGGAAGCCATATTAAGTATCGACGATGATGTTCACCTCCGACACGATGAGATTATTTTTGGTTTCAGGTTAGTTTGCTTAAACTTCTCTTTGTGTCATTTCATTATTGATTCTTTGATTTCTTGTGGTGTCGTCACATTTAAGAGGCAGTAAAAGGACACTTTGTCATTTATCGACATAAAAGGAAAATATTGTCCATGTAAGAATGGAACCATAAATCTGTAGACCAACAGTTATTAGCTGAAATTTCATCTTTATTTTATTTGATTGGTATCACCCCAGGCAAGGCAGTAAAGCCACTAAGATGCAAGTGGTTACAGGGTGTGGAATAATAAAGAACAGAACTTCAATGAGCAGAAAGAGAAAACTGCTCAGGACAGTAGATAGCAATTAACATTGCATTTAAATTTTTGCATATTAAAGTTGGCAGGAAAGCATGGAGCCAGAAGTTCCACAAGAAAGAAGTGCAAGACTAGAAACTGTTAGCATAGAAATTATGGTTACATCTAACCAGCTGAATTGTAAATTGATGAGAATATACCGCCAATCTAGTCAGTCAGTTAAGTGCCATACATGATACACGCTTGAGCGATCATGTCTCGAAAGAGACATGACTGACTGGGCAGAAGATTATCCCGCAGTAGGTTTCCATTGCTTTCTGCGGTAGACTGGTTGCTGACCAAGGCTATAGAACCCAATCTGTCCTGCTATTTAACCCGTAACTGGAAGGAAGAGGCCAATCTAGTACTATGCTTAAATTAAAAAAAAAATCCAGGTAGCATAACAAAGTGATCATTCAAACGATTACCATGAAGGTGTTGATATTAAAAAAAAAAAAAAAAAAAAAGCTACAAAGAGGCCACCTTATGAAACTGCCAGATCAGGACTAACAATATTGCCGATTCTTCTTTGGATCTTATCGAGGCAAATAGCAGGGGCATCAGACCATATGTAGCATCAAATATTCTAGGCAGGATGAATGAATATGTAAAATCAATTCCAGACAGAAAAATTTTCTTGCACAACACAGTGAACTGTTATAAAAAAAAAAAAAAAATCCCCCTCAACCTTATTTTTTTAAAAACTAAGCCAATTCTGGCCAAAGACTACATTTATGGGTCACCCAGTCAAGGTTAATTAAAATTCTCGTTTTATTGAAGTGCAGATTATTTGCTAATTCTCATTTCTTTTAATCATGAAAACTTTGCCACTTACAAGAGACAGAGAACATCGGAAATGGGCATGAAATTTCCTTTAATAACAAAATTTTTTTTTTTTGATGTCCCCAGAAAAAACTTGAAATCTTTTCAGGTATTTATTTTTTCTCATTGTCAAATCCACTAAGTTTAATTGCTTCATAAGAATTTTATTTATCCAATATTTGATGTTTCATTTGATGCATAAAATGTGATGATGAATTCTTTTTCCTTTTTGAAATGAATTGTGTTTGCATGGAGCTGGGGAATGAATACATTCCATTTTCACCTCCTGTAATATGCATGGGGCTTCCTTGTACCATAATTTTATAAGACACAAGTTTTGGGTTTTTTTTTTAATATCATACATATATCAACTTTATTTCTTGTCTCTTTCAGAGTGTGGCGTGAATCTCGGGATCGTGTTGTTGGTTTCCCTGGCCGTTATCATGGTTGGCATGCTGCCGAAAAGGCTTGGCACTATAATGCCAGCCATTCTTGTGAATTGTCCATGGTGTTAACAGGCGCTGCTTTCTTCCACAAGGTAAACAGATTCTACTGTCATAATAATAACAAAAAAAATATTCATTTCACAGATGTGACTAACCAATGATATCCTACCTTCTTGCCCTTTCAGTTAATTGCACTTAAATGCGAATCATATTTGAATGATAACCAAGCCCAACCTCTGGGTTTTGTTATGTTTTTTAAAATGAAATCTAATGTTTAATGACTACATAATTTTTTAAAGATTGAAATTTTGACAGTATAAAGTTTAGTGTTATATTTTTATGAAAATCAGATTTTCTTTTGTCTGACGATTTTGTTCTTTCTCTTTCAGTATTATGCCTACATGTATTCGTATGTCATGCCACAAGCCATTAGAGATAAGGTAGATGACTATATCAACTGTGAAGACATTGCTATGAACTTTTTAGTTGCACATCTCACCAGAAAACCTCCAATCAAGGTAAGTATTGATTAGTAAATCAAAAAGTAGCTTTACTTTCTTCAGAGAGACAATGTAGTATTTTACAAGAATGGAACTAACATTTCAAGCAATGTTTTGGGATTTTTTTTTTCCACCTCCTCTTCCTCTACATATTACAGCCTTTGGGCTAATGAATCATAAACCTTCCACCCCATCCCAAATAAGTCATCGAATGTGTTCTTTTTGAACATAACTTTTAAGATTCTATTAACTTCAATCTTCTGCGTTCAGTTTTTTGCAGATTTACTTTTACTTTTACTTTAACAATTTAAATATGACTTATTTTTGCACGTGTGAGTTTTTACTTGAAGAGTGAAACACAGACAATTTCGCATATCACCAAAATGTCTTGTAAACAGTTTCATCTTTTCACATTTTTCTTCAGGTCACTTCACGCTGGACATTCCGTTGCCCTGGTTGTTCCCAGGCTCTGGCTAAAGACGACACCCACTTTGAGGAAAGGCACAAATGCATCAACTTCTTTGCCAAAGTATACGGCTATATGCCACTTCTCTATACACAGTTTCGTGTCGACTCTGTTCTTTTCAAGACAAAAATTCCACGGGACAAACAAAAATGCTTCAGATTTATCTAAGTAAGATAGAAAACTCCAATCTCGAAAGAGGTTTAGTTCTAAATTCCTTACAGCATTTTAAATGCAGTGTGCCCAACAGAGCAAAATACCTTCTTACAGGGGAAGGGAAAGGAGGAGAGAGAGAGTGAAAAAAAAAAAAAAAAAGAAAAAAAATCACTTACATCAGTATTTTAAATTGAAAATGTTGCTATTTGTACACTGGTCAAGTTGAACCCTTTACACTTGCAGCCTTCAGCTGAAGTAAAGTATTTTTGTTTGTGGACTTCAAAATATCAGCAGTAAACAAAGTCTAACTAGCTACAAGTCCCTTCCATATTTTTGCTTGTGGAAAAAAAAAAAGGGCAGGAACAGAATTTCCAAATTCAAGTGATCTCGAAATGTTTAAGATGCCAGATTCAGAGGAAGGATTCTAATAATTTTCTCTTTCCCTCTTAATTTAAAGAGAGAAAGATAAGTTTCTTCTTTCATTTGCAGTCAAATGGCTTCTTACATTTTCTAAATTATAATTAGCATAAAGAAATTTTCAAATGACAATAGTCAATAGAAACTTCATTTGTATATAATTAAAAAAAAAAAAAAAATGCTGAAACCTAGTTCAAATGTTTTGTGTCTGATCATGCCAAATTTTCTACATCACCTTGTGAGGTTTGAATTCACTCCATTGGCAAATGGCTAAGTAATCTGACTTGTTGACTAATCACTCTGCCAGATTTTTTTTTTCTACTTTAAATACAAAAGAATTTAAATGCTTTTTGACTGTAATATATATATATATATATATATATATATACACTTGACTTGAGCCATGTGAGCAATTCATTGTAAACAGGACATCTTACCTCAACGGCATCTTAATTCTGGACTCACAAAACTGCCACTTATTTGCATGCAGTGATCCAGCAAAAAAAAAAAAAAAAAAAAAAGTTCCAAGGACAGGTTTCCTGTTCTATTTATTATAATCCAGCTGAAGCTTGACCCATGTCACCTTTACCCTTTGCAACTGCAGTGTACAGTAAGTGGTCACTTATCCTGAGGACAGCTTACCCACCTCTATTCATCCAGGCCCCTTTGGATGACAAAAGGAATAGACTTTGAGAGCTACAGTCGCGGTCAATGACCCCCATCTGTGATATCTACGTGTGCATCTCCCACACAGACATATGCTCACTCATTCTTGTTACAGAAAAAGAAATAAATCAATTTCAAATTATTTGGCCTTGATGTTTGTTTTGTTAATGTCAAAAGTTGTCTGAAGAGATCCTTTACTTAGCGGGTGCGGAGAGGAAAGAAAGAAACACACACACCATCTTGAAGTTAAACCTCATTAAAATTTCTCTCTGCCTAACTTGGAAGCAGTTCATTTATTAAATTAAAAAAAAAGTTTCAACATAAATAAACATGCCTGCATATAGATTTATTTATTTAATCTGATAATGACCGCCTCATTCCATGAAACCCACAAGAAAAGGAATACAATGCCAGAGTTAATCTGATCTATTTTCCCTCCGCCTTTTTCTTCTGAGCTTCCTGCAAAGCTTTTACAAAAGCCTCAAGATCTGAAAAAACACGAGAAAATATATATAATAATTTCCAGTTAGTAAACTAGAATCAATATTAAGGAAATCATGTATTATAAAAAGTATATAAGAAAACCAACCTCCTTCAGCTGCAGCCTTTGCCACATCATCTCCCAACCCAAATTGGGTCATAAGAGGACCCAGTTCTCGAGATCTAAGAGCAGCACTAAAGGATTGGAGAGCCTGCAAATTACAAAACAGTTTCACATTAAAAAAAAAAAAAAAAAATTTACCATAGAATAAATTTACATGTAAATTGTTCCCCTGCAATTACCATAGGGGGAGGGGTATATTTTAAAAATCTGTTTGGTACCTGTTGGAACTGTGGTGATTTGACAGTATTTCGCAATTCTTCTTCAGTTCGAGGCAACATTTCTCCCTCGGGGAGATATTCCATCAAGTGTTTCTGGATATCTGCGTTGGCCAGGATAGGGATGATGTCATCAGGTTTCAATACTTGTGACAATTCAAGACCTTCAAATATAGAAAAAAAGAAAATAACAATAATAATTCCCGGGACTTATTTTTTAGCAGTCATCAAATTTTAACCAAAAAGAAAAAAGGGGGGGGGTAATTTAAATGACTTAGTTAATTGCTTGTTAGAAGAAGAGTAGAAGACAATTGAAATTATAAAATATTTGTATGTAAATATTCTCTTTAACATAAAAAACAAGAGATCTACTCACTGTCTTGAGGTTTATCACCAGGAACTGAAAAAGAAAAAGTGTGAAAGGAGTAGAAAAATCAAGATATATCTCTATATAACACAAATACACAATGGTCTTTATTATAATAGAAAGGATATATATTCTTCACTAATCAACATAATTGCAAAAAAAATAAATAAAATAATAAGGCATCGTTATAGAGCAAACATTTCATAATTGATAGTTAAGAGAATGAACTGAGCCAAAGCTGCCTTACTATTGTCTCTCTCCATGAATGTGACAGGAGGGAAATATATACAGTGATTCTTTATAAATTTCACAAAAGAAAATCATTCTTCAAATATGTTAATGAACCTTGTCCAAACAGTAAAAATGAGAAACATTGTTACTAAGTACGTTTATTGCCATTTTTTCAGTTGGACTGTATGCAAAAGTATTTAACACCTATATAAATAATATGGTAAAAAGGGTATTTTAAAAATATTTTCAGTTATTCAACCAATCACAGATTGTCTTCAATAATTGTATTAACCAAGCACATAGTGGTAACAGGTCTGATACACTGCAGACTGTCCTGCTATCTAAACTTATCATTTGACAATTCTTTTGTTTTAGTATGTGACAGAAGTTTATAAAGCTGCGCAAAGATGGTAAGGGGCATTGAAAATTTGCATGTGTGTAGAGTGGGTGCTGTTGTGCAAAAGTGGAAAAAATATACTACTGAAAATATTCAAAAGAGTTGTCATCCATGTAAATTAAATGAGATCACTGAATGAAAGAAAAATTAAGAATGATCTGAAAAATGCTGGAAGTGAAGTAAAGATATCATTAAGAGATCATTGGATTGTACAGGCCTGTATTCTAGATCACTAAAAAGGACTCCACTCGTAAACATGTACAAGACCATTTAAAATTTGTTAAAAAGTATGGACAGAATTCAGATGAATTCTGGAAGAAAGTTATTTGCAAGTCATTGAAGGAAGGATAAATGCAGCAAAATAAAGCAAATCTTATTAAAAAGTGTAACAGCTTTGGGGCTTGACCAAGATTGTATTCCAATAGGACAATCATTCAAAGCACAGGGCTAAAACAACTCAATTCCATTTTCATTAAACCAGCATTAAGTTTGAGTTTTGTTTAACAGCACCACAACCTCTGTGGCTTATTCAATACCAAAAAGGTAGGGGTTTTAAGGTATTTTTTGGTTATAGTGAGATTTTGATGAAAAATTTAAAAAAATTTTATTTTAGATTTTGTATTCAAAAGTTTTTGCTGGTAATTTTTTCCCTTCAAAAATGTGTTATGGCAATTATTTTTTTTCTTCAAAAATGTATATTTGTCTAGCAAAGTCTATTTTTATACTTTCATAGTGTTTTGAAAGTTAACTATTTGCCCATAGTTAGGACCCTAAAAGGTGCTACCATTTTGGATCAGGGTGGAACTGGGAACAACAGCAATGAAGAGGTGGTTCCATGCTCCTCACAACTTCCCAATCAGAGGCCTTGCTGCCAGATGCAGTTTACCGTCATACCAAAAATGGAATTGATGTTCTGGAATGGCCTAACCAGTCACTGGATCTCAATCCAATAGAAAATTTATGCAAGAGATTCAAAAATCTTAATGTACTGAAGAATGGATGGAACTGCCAAAATCTTTATGCAAGAAGCTCGTTGATAATTACAGAAAACGACTGTAAGAAAGCAACTGATATGCTACTAGATATCAACAAATCATGTTAAATACTTTTGAAGACAGTTTAATTAAAAAAAAAAAATTGCTAATAAAAGTATATAGAAACAACTTTTATCAATTTTAATCTAGGTTTAGATAGACAATGTTCTGTAACATCTTTAAGTATCATTTGAAATGTGGGGGGGAGGGGCTCACTATTTGAAAAGTGGCCAATACATAGCACATCAGATTAAATAGGGCTTTCTTCTTGAAAAGGAGGACAGTTTCAATTCTTAGCAGAGAGTACATTTTCTATAGGGAGTTTTCTTAATATGCAGACTGATAGATGTATTACACTCTGTTCAAAGGTAAAAATGGGGTGCCTATTTCAAATACATGTATCCACCATAACATTTGGAGTTTATATATATGTATGTCTGTGTGTTTTATTTGCTACAAGTTTCTTTATGCACTTCTTACCTTGCATATTGGACAATATATTCTGTAAATCACTAAGTTGAATTTGTTGCCAAGGTGTATCGCCTGGTCGGGATCCACCACCACTACTACTACTACTACTACTTCCACTGGCAACAGCCCCACTGCTGGCTGAAGCTGTGCTGGTGCTGCTGTTGCTAGCAGTTGAATCTGTGGTCTGAGAAGTGAGGGAGGCAGTTGCGGTTGCAGGACGGGCAGCAGAAGATAAACTATCACTTGAAGTGGATGAAGTTCGGGTCCCCAAAGAGGATTGCAATCTAGTGCTGCTAAAAAAAAAAAAAAAAAAAAAAAAAAAAAAAAAAAAACACATAGAATGATGAAAAAGTTTTCTCAACAAATAAAAAAGAAAAAAACCTAAGTATTTTTTAATCTTTTCTAGCACATTCAAAATTTTGGTTAAAAATCTTTTTTTTCTCTCTTTTTTTTTTTTTTTAAGTGATTGGCTTACTATGGAAATTCTGACTCCTTTTTCTCTTACTATGGAAATTCTGACTCCTTTTTCTGATAAAAATCAAACAATTGTTGGATTTCAATGAAATTTTCAGGATTTATTTACAAATGAAATTTTTAAAATATTCTTAAAAGTACGGTTAGACATCCAATTGCTTCAAGCCAAGATTGGAACCCGACTGAATTGACATTTTTCTTTTAAACAGCTGTTACTCTCCCCCACTTACTTTATGAAATTTTGAGTGTCAAAATGTTTTTAATTATTAAAATCAAGACACCTCGGAGAATTTTTTTTTTTTTGAAACAGTTACTCATTTCCTGCAAATCATAAAATAAAAAATGTAATAAAACTGACATCATTTAATAAGAAAAGCTTTTGCTATTATAAGATATAATAAATACAGACACTATTGTATTAAGAAAACAATTTTTTTTTTCAATAAATGATTTTTATAAGAACGGTTTACATTTTTTTTTTAATTATAATAATTTATAAAGATTAAAATCTTTTAAATATCTTCATTACTTTGATCACATCAATGTGCAGATTTTGCAAGTAAAATCAGCCATATGCAACATCATCAGAAAATAAGAGCAATCACTTAAATTTAAAGCCAAGATTTCTAAAATTCAATAAAAACACAGGTTGCAGAGAATATTTTCCTAGATTTTTAAGATTACCAAGTACTTAAAAATTATATAAAAAAGAAAAAAAAAGGTGCCCATATCATTTTTTCAAAATTATGTTTTACATATTTGTTTCAAATCAGATTAATTATCCTTTAAATCAGCTAATATTCCTCAAAGTTCCAGAAAGTATATTTTATTTCTGGAAGAGAATTATATTGCAATGAAAGACAACTGAAACTAGGGATGCTAATAAGCTATTTCAGGTAAAAAAAAAAAAAATGAAAATCAATTCCAATCAATATAATTTCTGTTTCAGAGTATTTTGCTTATTGAAAATAATAAATTTAATCCTTTCAAGTCAAAGCTAAAATGAAAGCTTTTTCATTTTTTTTAATTTAAACCTTATGTACTGCCACTAAAATACAGACATAATTTAAGAGATTCATAATCCTTTAAAATTTATGACACTTAAATTGGATTATTCTATATTTAAATAAATAAAATAAATGGTGCCAGTGTTTTGGTATGTGTATTTTGAAAATTGTTTTAGATTTTTACAAAGCATGAAGATAACACATAAAACTATATTTTTAGAAGTTTATGAAATGTAAATCAGTTCAAGTCCATTAAAAAATCAAGACCCTAAAAAAATGGCCAACTCAGTTTTTGATTTTAAAACAATGTAAATACAAAATTAGAATTGACCTCCACTTTGAGTGCAGCAGAAAATGCATTAATGAGACAAACATGAAACTCAAAATTCAAAAGCAAAAAGCCATCAATGGTAGTACTTACGAGTCAGAACCACTGGTTGAAGAGTTTCCTGGCCGGCCCAAAATTGTGGAGAGATTTAGATTATTTTGAGCAGGCATTCCCATTCCACCTAAACACGCAAAAAATATTTATGTGTACAAATACCTTACCCACAACAGAATTCAAGAAATTCGAAGAGAAGAAGAATGAATTATCAAATCACAAATTTGAAAATGACTTTACTTACCAAGAAGTTGCATCAACTGCTGCTGGCTCATATTTCCTAAAATGTTATGTAAATCAGATTCACCTATTTAACAAAAAAAGAAAAAAAAAAAAGTTAGAAAAGATTTAATACAATTGAAATTATTATAACGGTAAAACATTCTCTAGAGCTTTCTCCAAATGTCTTTCTTGAAACTTTGTGACAATAGAACTCACTCTGCTATTTAGACATCTAATTTGGGCTGTGTTCTCATATAAAAGGTGGTTGCTTGTCATCTGCATCAAATGAGACAAGTTAGAGTAAACCCCAAACTATGCAAAATTCAAATGAACAGCATGCATCTAATTGATGCACTGCATGCCACAATGCAGCCATTAATTTTCAAGAAGAATTGGCATTGGTCTCATTGTATTCAATATGACCAAGAGAATCCAAGTTAGTTTTATTTCCGCCACTTCAGTAGCTTGAATTTTTCTAAAAACAAAAACACACTCAGCAATAGAACATTAGGTCTAGGCTATAGTTGGCAGCGATAGAACAAGTGAAGACAATTGGATGCCACTTTACTCTTCTTATTGAGCAGAAATCCATTACATTCATATTTGATTCTAAGCAGTCTCGTCAAATTCAGTCAATTAAGGGCTATACGTGATACACACTTGGGCAATCATGTCTCGAAAGTGACATGACTGACTGGGCAGAAGATTTTCTTGTAGTAGGTTGCCATTACTTCGTGGTACACTGGATTCTATAGCCTTGGTTGGCAACCAATCTGTTCTGCTATTTAACCCATAGTTGGACAGAGAAGCAATGGATTAATATATTTCACCTCACTTACGATATCTAACTTTTAAACTGAATTTTTAAAAATGAAAAAGTTTTCTTGAAACTTATTTTAGTTTTAATTGAAAGCTAAATGATTAAATTTACTATTTCCAGTAAGCAAAATACTCTGGTTTATTTCAAACAAAAATTATATTGATTGGAATATAAAAGTTTGAGATTTTTTTTCAATCTTGAATTTTGCTGCCATTTTTGAGGGATCGACATATTTGTAAACAAAAGTTAATTCTCGGTTTTAAAAATGTTGCAAAAATAAAATATACATCTGTGACACATTATTTTTGGAAAATTAGCAAATTTAATGTTAGATTAATCTGACTCACACAAGTATTACTTATTTATAGCATGAAATTTAGAATAAAATTATTTCTTAATAACAGAACTTTTTGATCTATCCGCCATATATCAAAACATGTTGGCAGGTTCCCGATTAAAGATAAGATAAAAGTGTATGGCGTTCATAAGTGACAAAATTGTACAAATTTTGGGGGGTTAGGGAGGAAACTTTAATTTGCATAGAAATTACCATACAAAAAAAAAATTTATTTAAAAAATATGAAGGCTAAACGATTTTTATTAAAAACTTTCCAATTATCGATAGGCAATATAATCATCAATTCTTAACTAAAACTGTAACCACAACAAATATTGATGATTTTAAAAATGTTTTTGAAATTTTATAAATTATTAAAAAAATAAATAAATAAATAAATAAATAAATGAAAACAATTCTTTTAAAATTTAATTAGGAATCGAAAAACTTTTTTTCTTCAGACTTAATAAAAATTAAGGACAAAAATTTAAGTCATAATAAAAATTATTTAGTCAAGCAATTAAAAGTTTATCAAATTAAATAATATCAGAATTTTATTACATTTTAAATGTTACTATTCAGAGCAGATTTTCGGATAGAGGCCAAATTTAAAAAAAACAAAAATAGATTATTTATATTCCCCAATGAGTTCTGCATTTAAACTAATAAAATCATAGATCGCAACAAATTTAAATTTATAAAAATTTCATGGATTTACGGGGGGGGGGGGGTGATATAGATATATATATATATATATATATATAGAATAAAAAGTTTGAGAAGCCATGTATGTTTACTGTTTTTGTAATTATACAAGTTATGAAACATTAATTGTCCATTATATATTTTTACCAAGATTTTTAAAAAATAATTGCATTCATTTGTGAAAGAGTACTGAAAGTTTCATTAAAATCCGAAAATTATTTGATTTTTGCAAGAATTTCCAAATGAATGTGTATGTCACCGGAAAAAAAGCGGGTGATGTCATCATTATGTTTTCCATTGTAAAAAGTCGTAATGTTTTGGTTACCCGTTAAATCAAAACAAGATTTCCTGCCAAAATTTCGAACATGTTAAAAATCTTTTTAAAAACAACTAAAAATTACTTTGATCTTTCCTCTTAATAATATAAACATTTTGATGGAAAAAGTTTGTTTTTATTAAGTTTGGGACCTTTTTTATTCATACTATGTTGTTTTTTTAGTGGAGGTACCTAGATTACTACCTTTCCTAAGGGTATTTGCATGTAAGTGAACGCAACGAATTCAACTGGAATTTGAACATGGTCCCCCAATTTCTCATTCCGTGCCCATATCCACTGCATCACCACGCACATTAAGAATGATAAAATTCAGAGATAAAGGGTTGAGTTTTGACAAAGTAACACCCTAGGAAGGATATTATTTGGCAATACTTTGTCTAGGACACACGCTTCTGCTGTTAGAGTTGTAACCTAAAAGGCTAGTGCGCGAGTAATAACCCAAAACGGAAGTTGGAAATAAATCGTAATATTTATAATATCATCAAATAGAAGACTTGCAAGCAACATGAAGTAAATGACCACAGCTAGTAGAGAACTAATTGCTAGACAGCAAGAAAAATGCCACCCTCTTGATGGAGTCCAACGTATTATACCCATTACTGTCCATAGGTACGTACATAATAACCCCTTTTTTAGATTTACTCTGCACAGAGTTAATACTTTTTTTTCTTTTAGGGTTAATGTCGATCCTTTCCATAACCCTTTTTTTTCTCTTACTTTTCCAGACTTCTATTTCAAGAGCTTTTTGAGGGATGAGTACCTCAAATGTATCAAAAAGAACCTCCATAGTTTGGAGTATTGTTCTCTTCCATTGTATATCTACTTTTGATTCGATTAAAGTGCCTTTTGTGCACCATTTCAAGTCCTTTGACTAGATGTAATGCTGCACTGTGGATCCACTGTTGGCTTTTGAAAGTATCCATGAAACACTAACTGGCCATTACTTCTAGGATGGTAGGAGGCAATTGTTATATGCTCTACCACAAACATTCTGCAAAATTTCTTGAATTCTTTCGCTGTAAACTGCGTACAGTTATTCGAAAAAAAATCAAATCTGGTACTCCAAACAGTTCATGTAGAAACTGAATTACTATTTGTGTGTTTGGTTTCTTACATCTGAACATTTCTGGCCACTTGGAAAGACTGTCTACAACGATCAAATATGATCCATTAAGTGGACCAGCAAAGTCAATGTGAAGATATGACCATGGGTTATCAGTTTCTGGTCATAGGTTGAACTTTATTGGTGATGCTTCAGTTGCAAAAAACACAGCCTTTGCATGACCAACATTTCAATGTCTCTTTCCAGGCTTTACCAGAATGCATGACTTCTCATTATGCTTTTCATTCTGGTTATACCAGAGTGACCTGCATCGAACTCTTTCAGTATTTATTTGTGTGGTTCTAAAAGGTACCACTATTTTGCTATACAAGAGAATGTTATCTCACATTGAATAAACCTCAGAGTCGATCTATTAGCTTTTCCTTTATTTCCATAATGAACTTGTCATCCAATGGTTTCTTTTTAATTTCTTCCAATGTCACCAGTAGTTCCTGCACAGTACCTTTTTATCTCTACCGCTGATTATAGAGAAGCAATGACCATGTCTTCTAAAGGTTCATTAATTTTTAAATAAGTCTGGATAATCCATCTACATGACTTACTTGATGGCAAGAAATCCATTCTAAAGTTGTAATTTAGTAGAATGGTTCCTCATCACTGTAACCTGTTAGCTGTATGAGTAGGTAGTCCTTTTTTTTTTTTTTAAACCCATAAATAGCTAGCAACGGTTTGTCACTTGTTTGTAAGGTAAACTTTCTCCCATGAATGAATCTATGAAATTTTTTAAGGGCAAAGACAATCCCTAAACTTTCCTATCACAGAATAATTTCTCTCAGTTGGAAGAAGCATCTTGGATGTGTGTGCAATAGGTCTCATTGAGCCGTCTTCAAATTTATACATAATGCTTGGCTCCTACCATATGCACTAGCGTCACTTGCGACAATTATTTCTTTTTTTTTTCGATCGTAATGTGACAAAAACAAGTTCGATGTTAGCATTTCTTTAACCTTTTTTCCTGGCACACTGTTGCCCAGATCCATTTAGAGTCTTTCATCAATAGTTCATTTAATGGAGCTTGCAAACAATGCATGTTTGGCACAAAAACATTGTTATAGCTTGCTAATCCCAGGAAATTTTCTAAGGAATTGATGTTTTCAGGAGCAGGCATGTCTTTTATAGCAATGGCTCATGCTGGATCTGGTCTCATGACATTCTTGTCAATTATTTGTCCGAAATATTTTGTCCATAGAAAATTCACACTTTTCTTCCCTCAGCTTGAACACATCATCCTGAATTCTTTTGATAACTTTAAAAACATTTTCTTTGTTCTTTTGGGTTTTTACTTTTCACCAAAATATCACCAAGATATGTGACTGCAAAGTCAAGTCCTCTCAGCATTGTGTACATGACTTGCTGAAAAATAGCTGAAACTTTTATGCTGAATGGCAAATGACTGAATTTATACAATCTTTTATGTGTATTTATGGTCAATAATCTTGAACATTAATTATCTACTTGAATCTGAAGATTTATATTGCCTAGGTTGATTTCAGTAAATATCTAACCTCCGCTAACTTGTACAAAAACCTCTACCAGCCCCAGAAGTGGGTAATGATAGCTTTTGAGAGCATCATTCAAACACGTGGAAAAATCCGAACAGACACATATCTTTCGACTTTCTTTTTTTATGTATGCTGTAGGTGAAGATCAGTCAAGACAGTTGACTTTGGACAAAACACCCATTTTTGAGTTTGTCAAGCTCATCATTTATGTTTAAACGATGCAAAGGATACATTCCTTTTCTTTTTGAAAACTGGTTGTACATTTTCCTATAGCTCAAATTTCGCTTTCAATTTATTACACCTGCCTAGACCATCAGAAAATACCTCTGGAAATTTAATTTTAAGTTCTTTCTTTAAAGTTTCTGGTTTGTTGGTAGAACTATTAGCTCTCTGGTAAAACAAACTGATTGAACTGTTTCATAATTTAAACTGCTGCAACCAATCCATTCCAAAAAACTTATTTGTATTTTTCATTCTGACTGGTTACTTTGACATGATTACCCACTCATTTTTTTTAATTTTTGTTTTACAGTGAGTTTTTTTTTATGACCTTTTCTTTTACAACAATAACATTCCTTATTTTTTAATGAACAGATATTATAAAAATCTCATTCATCCACATGCATAGCAGGAGTCTGGAGTAATGTCTTTTTCCTTCTTCATTTTCTTTTTTAGCGCACCTTTTTAATGTGCAAAACACAGCTTAATTCGATATCCTTAGTGCCTTGTTGAACATTTATAAATCTGACAATCTTCTGTTAGGTTTTGTAAAATGAGATTGGGTTCATTTTCTAGTTTATTCAGAACCCTTCTCATGATTTCAGCATCTCTTGACACCAAACCTTGAACAAATATCAAGCATACATTTCCATCTTTTATGGAATAATGACATCTTTAGACTGAACACTTTTGAAAGCAAAGTAACTGTTTCTTTAAATGTTAGGTCACTAGGTTTCTTTGGTAATATATAATTCATAAACTTTGTGTATTCAACAGTGCTTAGTCTTCTTAAAACAAATCTGACCTTTTTGTGGTTGAAGCAATTTGCACAATGTTTTGTAAAGGTTTGTACAGAAATACGACAAAAATGTTATATCTTCTTCTGGAACATAATTAAATTCTGCTATAACATTTATGACAGTATCTTGAGAAAAAGCACTGGAATTGTCGTTCGTTACTTGTTAACATTTTCTGTCGTTCTAAAAACAATTCCTCAAATTTTTCAAGTCTTTGAGAAATTCTTGCTGTTCATTAAGATAATGTTGTAATTCAAACAACTGGTTGATATCCATAATCCTTGGTAAATCCTTGTAGCCCAAAATACTTTGTAGCTTTGGTACTTTTTTTTTCTTCTTTCACCAACGTATCCTTGGAGAATTTTATGTTAAAACCCTTGTTTGCAAAGGTATATTGGTAACTTTTTTCCTGTGAGTTTTGCACATACTTTGTGAAACGTATCCATGAATGTTTAATTGTGTTCAGCCAAAACTTTTATCACAGAAATGTTGTATTGGTGATCTTTTTCTTGAGGTCAGCCAAAATCTTTGTCACCAAAATCTTCTTCAGTCAAAATGTAACCTAAAAGGTTACTGTGTGAGTAACAGGCCAAACAGAGGTTAGAAATAAATAATATTTATAATATCATCAAATACAAGACACGCAAGCTGCATGAAGTAAATAACCAACGCTAGACAGCGAGAAAAACACCACTCTCTCAACAGAGTTCAACGTATTATATAAGGATTGGGGTATACATAACAGTTTCAACAATATGTTCATTTTATGACTCTTTGTCTTCCATTTATGTGAATGTTGCACTTTATTAGAGCAACAAACCCGACAATCTATTGTGAATGTTTAAAAAAAACAAAAAAAGTTTTAACCTGGTATAGCACAATTGTTCAAGGCAGCTATACTATTTAGGAGGCTCCAGTGTTGATTGTCAAGGGTCCTTTGCTAATCAACTTATAATTATTTACTATAATAGATAAATTCCCTGTCTCTTTTCTTTTGCTTGTTCAGATGTGACATATTCAATCTGTTTATTTGATGTGCACACATTCATGTCTTACATTCACGCAGTGGTACTTCATTCATGTCATTGAATGTAAGAAAATTTTTATGTAGCTGGTGGAATTTCCATGAGCCAAACCACCTGTTGTAATCTCCAAGGTGATAGGAAGTGTGAATGGTATAATGGAATTCTATGGCACTCAAATCTCAATATTCGCCTATGACAAAGTGAGAGAGCTTCTTCAATAGGATAGACTGCATTCATTAAGCACAGAGATGTCAACTTCTAATGCCACTAAGAGTTTGCTTAATTTCCAACAGATCAACTAGTGAATGTTCTATTCCAACATGGTTTTCCTTGGATGTTGTTTTTCTTTTGAGGTATAATGCCAAAGAATTATCAATTGTTGAAAAATACAAACACCTTGTGGCAAATCTTCTGAAGGGACGAGAGATTTAGCCCCAGTTATAAAATTCAGGACCAAACCCTAAACCTTGACCACCTGAATGCATCAAATGATAATATCAGTCATGATGTCAATTCTCACCAAAACACTATGCAGAATGAAGCTGACTGTTGTTCTTGTGGGTAGATCACTGGTTCCTCAAATGAACAATACTCAGTGCCCTCATGAGAAGGCTCCATTATGCCAATCTGAACATGGATGCAAGCCACCTAAATATTTGAACTTAAAATTTTAGTCATTTATTGCTGTATGCAGCTTAGGTTTTATACATAAACTAAGTTAGACTTTTGTTTCTTTTTTTTTTTAAATAGCATGTGGATTTTATTTAGCAAGGGAGAGTGTAGTAATTTTGTACATAACTTGATATGTACTCTCCCATATTGTAATAACATTTCTGAGAGAGAGAGCATGTGTGTGTGTGTGTTCCTATGTCAATGGCATATTACAAACAGTTTAATGCATTTGAATTTAAGTTCACTCGATGTTAATGGAGTTAAATCTTATAAAGTTAAGTTAGTGCTTTTTAATAACAAGTAAAAAATTAAATATACTAGGACTACATATAGATAAAAAAATTAAAATTTTCAAAGTAAAAAAATTAAAATTTTAAAAATATTAACAAGCAGTGAGATGAAATCAAAGGGGCGTAATTCATAATTAATAGTAATATTTGCAAGGAAAAGAAAAAGAAAGATCAACATAGAGGAATCTGTATCAATCGTGGTCAAAGAATTTAAGTATTTTTTTATGGCAGTATGTGGTCATTAAATTGTTTTTTTTTTTTGTTAAATAGATTAGGATTATTTATGATTTAAGATAAATTTTTCTAAAAGGCATAAGTTACATCTATTACATCTAGTGACATCTTTCTTTCTTTTCCCCCCCACCACTCAAATATTACTATAGTTATGAATTACGCCCCTTTGATTTCATCTCGCTGCATTTTAGTATTTTTTTTTAATTTTAAAGTTTAATTTTATAATTCTATGATTTTACTTTTAAAATTTTAATTTTTATCTACATGTGAACCTATCTACTCCTAAATTAGAGCAACATTTATAAAAAATAATTAAAACAAAATATTGAAAAATTCTACTAAAATTTTAACTAGTTTGCAGTTGGACATCCATATCTAAATGTCTGAAAGGTGTTAAAAAATAAATGTATTTTCACTATAAATTTGGATCAAACCCTTACATATGATCATTTATAAATAAAAAAAAAAAAAACGACCCGGATGATTAAAATGAGGTATATGGGACAAAACATTTTTTTTTCTTTATTATAGAAATTGAACAAAAAGAATCAAAATTGGGCCCAAATATTAAGATGAAAGTTGTCCTGACATCATTTCCAAATCTTTCAGGAAATGCTTATTCTGCAGAAAATTAGATCAATAAAGTCAGATCTATCAAGGTCTGATTATTTAGGGACCCAATCCAACAAATATGCATTAATTCTACCAAGGTTTTTCTTTCAATAAATTTGTTTGAAATTAAATATTTGCCATATAAATAATTTTTGATCATAAAAAAAAAAGGGAACGATTTATTAGTTTTGTGCACACTAATGGCATTTCACACTTCCAGTACAATAGTTCTGAGTGACCCACAAAGCACACTGATGGGCCAATTTATCCAAAATTTCAATAACACTAGTATGGAAGATAATATTCCTCTTCAATAATTTGGATTTCAACAGGATATTTGTCTTTTTGTGGGACCAAATATTCAATTCTATGTTTTGTCATCTTGGCATTAGTATTAAAAAGAAGAAATGGGATGAGAGTGTTTAAAACAAAATGTCTGGTTAAAATTGGCTCTATAAGGGGGATTCCAAACACAAGATTTATCTACAAATAGAACAATTATGCTATTTTGTTGGCAAGGTTTCAATTTCATAAACTTGAAAATCATATAACCAAAATATTCCATCTCATTGATAAGGAGTCATAAGCTTTGGACAACATTCATGTCATAGAGACAGGACGATTTTATATGCCTAAATTGGGCTGCATTTAAAAGCCAGTTACTCAAGAAGACTGAAAGATTTAGGATTTTCAGAATTAAATTTTTAAAGTTGTAGGCTCATGACTGGAAAAAAAATCTTGTCATTGATTTTTGTCATGAAGTTTCTTAATATAACATGTTATTTTAATCAATTTGGTCTCTAATTTATGAACTTGTCAAAAATAAAATAATATCAAATTAGAATTTAAGATAGAAAGTGGTTTCAGCTCACAATAATATAAAGTAAATAATAAACATTGTGTGTGTATATGTGTGCACATGTATACATATATACTTTCACTCACACAAATTTCAGTAGCAATTATCAAACCATATAATAATTATCAATGTGTATTTATATATTTCTGGTCCCATCTGAGGGCTTCACAAAGACAGGCTGAAATACAAGCAATAACAATAAACTTTTCTTTTTTTTTAAGATTTCATGTGGAAGTTAAAACATATGATAAAGTACATCAAACAAAAGATATGTAATGAAAAGATTTTCTAGCATATATTACAAGGTTGTGAAAAAAAAAAAAAATGAAGATGTCATTTTTGATGGAATGGGTACATTAGTAGTGAATAAATATGCTAAAGAGGGACAGGTGAGATATCAGAAGAAAAAATGAATCTAATTAGGGTGAGAAGAATAATAATGGACATGGGGTACAATGGAAAAGATCAATTTAAATTATTTGCAAGACACATAAACTAGAAATTAAAAAAAACTAATGAAAAGTGAAAAAGTTTTATACACAAGCTTGTCAAATATGTACAACTGATAATTATCATTTGGAAATGAATCTGCAATGCATTCTGTTCAGAAGAGTAAATATATTAGAGCCTCACTTCTATTTTGTTAAATCATTGTAAAAATCATGAGAAAAACATTACAACAATGAAGATAAATCCAAAACAGTTTTATCAAAAACAAATATAAAATGCCTGCCCCGCTAAATTACTGCCCTCAAGCATCAGGAGTAGAAGAAACTGAATCCGCCAAGTTCTATAGCAGCTGGCAATTAAGAACTGGAGACATACGATACAAAAAACAGATTTTTAGTATTGAAAGGGTAACTGACATTTGAGAAGATATTCGCATATCTGAAAAGCAGTTTAATACCTGTAAGAATGGAGAATTCATTTTATATAAAAATGATGAATAATAAAATGGCCTAACAATTCAAGTATCTTGACAACAAGAATTTGAAATAGGTTTCATTTTTATAATCATTCTTATTTTAGTTTTCTATCAGGTTCAAAATGATCCATTTTTTTACTCTCTCTAAATGAGGCTGAGTCATATATAAGTAGAACAGTTTCCAATAGAGTTGTTAACTATAGGGAACATTCTTTCCAATGACAACACGAGTCTTGTTTGAGGTTTAAAGTGATATTTCTGTTTACCATTACTATCACAATATACAAACCAATTATTTTTAAGAATTTTTAAAGACACATTAAATAAGAAATGTTGGATAACTACCAGAATACAATCATGTGATTTGGAAACAAACGTTTCATTGTTGATTAACCTATTCCAAGAATTTTATTTCTACTCATTGCCAAAGAAATCACTGACCCTTTAAAACAATTTGGAGCCAATGACTTCAGTAAAATAGCAAAATGAAAGCTATTCTTGCTCTTCATGGATGAATGACAATTTCAGAGGCTTATTTACCAAATCAACTAAGCATTTCTATACGCATGCTACAAAATTCAGAGCCATTTGTTATTTGGTTTAAATACATGAACTCATTTCTTTTTATAAAGGAAGAAAAAAGGAAACTGAAGCAAAATTTAAAGCAATTTTTTCTTATAAATGACCTTTTATTTTTAATTCACTTCTTTACATTTCATAAAAACCATAAATTGACTAGTTTACACTGCACATTTTTTATCTTTGTGTAATCATTTTAAATTTGAATAAACATTTTCTCTTTCTCAAAGACAAATCAGTGGCCTGAAATTACACTAAAACAATCTTTGAGGAGGCAAATGCAAATCATGGCTACAATTTAGTCTTTAAATAAAAAAGAAACTTGAAATTATTCTTCTACTTTCAAATAATTAAAAATGTGGATTCAATCACAACTTGATTAACAATTATTTTTTTTTTACAATCCCCCTGCAAAGGTTGTCACTTGTGAAACTGACACTTATCAACCTAAGAAAAGTGAAATTTTAAAATTTTAGTTGCATTATGCAGATTTAACTGTCCAGCTTTCTTTCTCAACTTCCAGTGTTGAATATTTATTCTACCAATCAAGATTTTACAAGTAAGTTTTTCTTATTAAATTGACTAAGTTTGTTATGTGCCAGAATTTTCAATAGACATAGAAAGTTACTCTAAGATAACAGCAGACAAGAATATAAATATGTTGAGGGGGTATTGAATCAAATGAAAACAGAGAGTCAAAGGAAAAGCAGGGAAAATAAAGAAATAAACAAAAGTGAAAAATTTGACATTTTAAAACTTACCCAAGCCAGGTAGATCTGAAACATTGTTTCGATTGACACTGGGGTTGGGTGGGTTGTTTAGATATTCATTTACTTTCCGACAAAGTTCATCATCTTTCTCACTCTTGGGTTCCTGTTATAAAAAGAAAATGTCAAGTAAACACTAACAGATCCCAATTAGACAAAAATTTGCTAAATATAAATTCTATTTATCATTCTATTTCCAAAATTATTCACTAAAAAAAAACAAAAAAACCTTTCAATATTAAACTAGGACCTCAATTCCATATATTTTATCAATCTAATATTTGATATTTCAAAAATGTTCTAAAAATTAGCACCATAAATATTTTTCTTAAAATAATCTTGCAAACATTTTTTAATTTTTAAATTCTTGACAAAAATAAATAAAATAATTAATTTTATTTATATTATATATATATATATATATATATATATACTCTTAAAATTCTACAAATTAATTTTGGCAAAGCAAACTTTAATCTAGGTACCCACAAAAAAAGTTTGTCAAAAGGACGTTTTTCACTTCACACTACAAAGCCTTCAGCATTTAATGCTTGTTTTGAAAAGCTATTTTTAAAATGTTAATAAAACCCTAACGCATGAAACTGGATTTATGCAGTCACTTTTTTCTCGAAAATTGCAAAAGATTAAACATTAAATTAATTAAATTTGTCAAGGAAATACACACTAATAGCAGTAGCAAAAGAAAACAAAAAAATGCTCTTTTGACACACTGGTGTTTGGTTTTGTTTTTTTTTGCAGGTACAAATTATATTTTACCTAAATTTTCAGTCAGTCAGTCAATTGTCATACGGGATACATGCTTAGGCAATTAGGTATCTTTCAAGACATGACTGACAAGGCAGAACATTTTCCTGGAGTAGGTCGCCATTACTTTCTGCAATAGACCAGTTGCAAATCAAGGCTATAGAACCCAATTTGTCCTGCTATTCAACCCATAACAGAAGGGAGAAAAGTTAGAATAATACCTTTCCCAAGGGTATTTGCATGTAAGTGAATGAAACAAATTCGACTTGAATATGAACTTAGCTTGGATTCAAGGTCAATATTCATTATAAGCTTTTTTAAAAAATCTGTCACTTGATATTTGTTATTCTGAGTAATATATTTGAAAAATATTTTTTTTTTATTAAATGTTTCTATTCACTATTAAGGAAATATCTATAAATTAATAAAAACTGCAGCCTTTTTGAAAGATAAAATCTTTGCTTAACTTGTTTATTTATAAACAACGACTGCATCTTTTCTGAACATTGAAGTTGTGCTTTTGAATGTTTTTTTCTTTTTTTTTTTACCCCATCAAATATGCTTACCATTTTCATTTGTGTTCCCCCCCCACCAGGTTTTGAAAGAAATTGTTATAGCAAAAGACGTATTTGTTATCATTACCACAAAGTTATTATCAAATCAGGATGTAAAGGATAAGAGGGGGTAAAAAAACAATTTTTTCCTTTTTCTGATGTAACAGTGAACATTTCAATAAAGCCTCTTACCTGCATCCAAAAGAAAAATCTTCGTACAGAAGATTTAAACTTCAGCACATAACATCTTCCAGTCGTGCACTGAGGAATGCGCTTAAATTCTATGTCATCTGGGAAGATAATCAGATCCTTGGAGGAAAAGAGAAAAAATATTTCCAATTATATATTAAATTTACAACTAAAAATGACGAGAAAAATATACAACTCAATAAAGACTAAAAATGTAAATCAGTATTTATCATCAAAATGGAAGCAAAATGTATTTTTGCATAAGTGTGTATACCTAAATATAGTAATAAAATGATAATTATACAATTAAAAAAGTGAGCATATATTCATCTGAGAAAAATATAATAAAGATAATGTACATATTTATTCTCTGAATATTTGGAGAAGTTGTAGCTCAGTAGTTTGTACACTGGATGGGAGGTCATGTGGTCTAACGATTAATTTGTGTTCTAAATTTAAATTTCAGATTAAATAGTCTGTTTATACTACTTACTATTGTAAAGAAAATATATCTTAATAATTTAGGAAGATATTCTAGTTCCTAAAGAAAAGATTTCCAACACAAGGAAAAAAACTTGTTGAAATATTTAGGTCATTAATTTCAGAAAGGGAGAAAAATCACAAAATAAATTAAGTTTCTCAAAGCACTAGCAGACAACATTTTCTGAAACATGAAAATTTTGTGTAGTGATATGCTTTTATAAAACATTGTAATAACAAAATTACAATATAAACCAACTTTAAAACTGAAATACTTTCTTTATTCAAAAGAAAAATACTTTCATTTTATTTTTTCTTCTGGGATACAAAGCTTCTTTTTTTTTTTTGGTTGAAATTTAAAAATAAAATCGATTGCAATGGACACAACTGACAGATTTTTAGTTTTCTTTAAATTTTGAAGGCATATTTATCGATGTTATTTTTTACTGAAAGTTCAATGTGAAAAAGCTATTTTTATTTTTAAATATACTTTTAAAAGAAAATTAAAGTTTAATTATTAAACGAGTTTTTTTTTTTGCGATACTTTAAAAATGGAATTTTATGTGAATAAATGCTATAAAATTTTAATTTAGAAATTTTTCCTTTTATATTAAAAAAAAAAGGTAAGTTTCTTGTTCAAATTAAAAAGAAATAGCCTCTGTACTTTTTGTTCATTAATGATAATAAATTGTGATCTTCGTAAAAAGACAAACAGTGGGTTTTTTCAATAGAAATACATTAAATACAATTTCGTAACGAAAAGAAAAATAGGATGAAAGGAAAAATATTCAGAGATTTAAGACCCTATTAATTTGTTAGGCTAAATCTTTATTTCCTTTTTTGGAACGAAAATAATCAAAATTATTCTTCACTTGCGAAAAAAAAAAACAAAAAAAAATACAAAAAAAAACTGAAACTTTAGGTTCAAAATGGCGAAAATAGGCGAAAGCTAAAAACACAGTAAATGTTTCGATAAAACTTTATCACGTATTTAGAGAAAGACACAAGACATGGCAAAAAAATTGGACATCTAAAACTTAATTTTTAAATAAATAATTTTTTAATATTTACCGTGATACCAAACAAAGGGGATATTTTTATTAAACGTGAAAAAGCTTCTGATTATTATTATCTAAGAGGCGTATTCGCGTATTCAATTGTGCTTAATTTTATTTTAAAACTCTTTTTACTACCCGTCTGTTAAAAAATGTATCAATTACCTCGACGAAAAGATTTTGTAAACACTTAAGAAAAAGAAAACGTTGAAAGTATTATAAATACAGACAATGTATATGATCTCAATTATAGAAAATAAATGATGCAAAGTGACAAAAAAAAAAACAAATTTAAAATCACTTACATCTTCGACCTGGCCAGAAGTTCGATCTTTCCAACAGAAGTGCATAAGTGAATCGTCTGCCTGATAAATATACACCAAACCCTTCCTTTTGTCCGGGTGCACCATTCTATCCTTGAGATTCATTCGCCCTGCCCGAAATTCCACCAAATTTTTGGTCTGGGAACGATTTCCCGAAGACCCGAATAACGCTCCTGACGCCATGATGATGAGTTTGCAATGAAATTGTGATATTCCTTTTTGTCAAGTGATAACAATCAAGGGAGATAACTGCTAGCCAAGGGACATAATAATGATATAATTTGATTTCTCAATTTACTTCAAAATGTTACAATTTTGTTGCCGAAGTAAAGCTAAATTTCCTGTTGATGCAACATTATCTTCCTATTCATTCGTGTTGACCAATTTATTTTTTTTACACTAACATAAGCTACGAAATCTATAAATTCTGACCTAAACATTTACTTTGTATTAATGCTCTTTCAAAAAGGTATGAATCAATCAATCTCTTCTCGGAGTAAAACAAAAGTGTAGACTGGGGTTTATCGCCTTAGTTGTCAACCAGTCTACAAGAAAAATAACTCTGAGTTCAACTCTTTGTGGAAAGCAAAATAAACCTCTTCACTATCTTTGTCAATAGCAATCATGGCAATGCACAACAAAAACAAAGTTACTGGGAATCATGATCATCTATGGCCTGAAGGCACATGGTATTAAAAAAATTTAATAATTGATTAGCAAAAATACGAAATACAAAATAAGAAAATGTATAAATAAAATCGAATATAACATTTTTTATTGAATGTTGGTACATGTTTTAGAACTTTTTTTCTTTATCAGCCAAAAATTTAATTTTTAATTTGAAATACAAAAGTAAAATGCAAACTTGTAACAGACATTTGTTTATGCTTCTCAGACGAGATAGTATTTAGATTATTTACATTGTTTGGACTGTTGCCCTCATCTTTATTGCCATGTTTATGATATTTTGCCCATTGTATGTTCCCTTAAAACAGTTTGGTTCAATATTCCTAGCACCTGAAGAAGGCCGAGCATACAATGGCCAAAATGTCATAAACATGGAGGTAAAGATGGGGACAACAGTCTGAACAATGTAAATAATTGTAACAGACAGTCACTCAAAATTCTAAGAAAGAGAAGATAAGATAAAAGAAGAGGGTGTTTACACAACATACAATTGTTATAATTCTACAAAATTATTTTTATGCACTCAATACTGTCATATATGATTTAACTTGGTCATTTAAATAAGCTTCCCTTTTAGCAATTCAGAGACCTCTCTTAATAGCTAATTTGCATGGTATGACTACCCTATTTCTGTGGTGTGTCTACCCTTATAGTGGGGAGTTCGTTCTAGTGAAGGGTAGTAGTTGTGTGTTGTTGCAGATTGACAGAGTTTGGCCTCATTGTAGATAGCCCACTATAAGTCATAAAAAGATTATAAATTAAGGAAAGCAGATTGAGTTGAGAAATAACATTTTATATATACACATATCAATTAAGGTTTTTACAATTAAAGTAATCTTTTAAATATGGGTCCAACGGACGTTAAATGTTCATGGCAATAAAATCCTGAACTGAGAATTAATGCTTAGGTATGTGGGAGCATTGTAAGTAAGGAATGTCTTTGATGTATCCGCTCCTTTGGTCAGTAAGTAGTTTTGAGACAGCAAAGAAGGAAAAGAGAGGGAAGAGCGACGAGCATAGTAAGCCACTTGACTTGGTCAAGGGACATACTAATTACTCTCATCTCTCTCGAGTCTGTCTGTCTGGATCTGTCTGTCTTTCTGGCGATGCTTTCTATATCTGCTTTTTACATCTTTTTGGATCGCAGCAGATCATTTGGTTAATTCACACTTGTATTTTATTCTGGGCTTCCCATTGGCCGATAAATAAAATTCACGAAGGCTTGCTAACTGGAATTTAATATTTAATTAATTTTTAGTTTTCAACTGGAACATCTGCATGAAGCCAGATGCGCACCGACAAGTCAGTGTAAAAGTTAATATTATTATTTGGCAAATGTTTGCAAATTGAGAAATTTTAATCAAGATACAGATATTCCATTGCATGTTTGTGGGAATGAAGTGATATCTTACCCATTAAACTAACTTTACAGTTAACAAATTCAAATTTATATACAATGCATGCTATAGAATCAATCTATATTCTTTATTTGAAAACAAACAACCAGTATTTACATTATTCGGACTATTGTCCTCATCTTTATTGCCATTTGTATGACATTTCGATCGTTGTACACTCTGGCCTTCTTCAGGTACTAGAAATTTTTAACCGAACCCTTTATTACAATCACTGAGGTATATCATTCTCATTCCTTGCGTAAAGCCTCGATTGGAAGTCATGTCATGAGTTATCCCTCTCTAACTTTGCAAGTTACTTGTTCACCACTGCCACACTCCACCCATGTCTATTGAACAGGTGTAGAAGCTCATCCCTTGTTCCCTGTTTAGAATGTGGTTTCTGGTTTTCTCTTTTCCAATCTTTTCACTTTTCTTCTTTTTTTTTTCCAATTGGAGTAGATAGACTAAACTATCGCCCAGTTCACACTCCACTCACGTCTATTGAACAGGTGTAGAGGCTCATCCCTTGTTCCCGGTTTAGGATGTGGTTTCCAGCTTTCTCTCCTCTAATCTTTACACTCTTACGTAGCCCCCGGCACATCAGTGGTGTTACCGCCTTGCTCGGGGTGATATGATTAAATATGCCCCTGTGTATATCACAGCTGTTTGGAATCCTCTTTTCCTTTTGCTGAGTCATAGTCATGTGATGCAAAAACCAGATCTTTTGAGGTGAGTAGCCTGGGGCTATGGTAAGAATTAGACAATTAAAGTTAGGAGATAAACATATTCCCATTTTAAAAATGTATTAATGATTTTTATATATTTTTATTCGAACATGATATTAATTTTCTTTTTTTTTTTTAATTGTTTCACCCCAAGCAAGGTGGTGCTGCTACTGATGCGCAGGGGGCTACATAAGAGAGTAAAAGCTTAAGCAGGAGGAGAGTGAAGAGAAAGATGAACCAGTTACAGGATGTGTTAGAGAAAGGGCAAGAGAAGGATGGGAATACAGGTGTGATGACAGTTGCAAAAGGAGAGGGAGAAAGGAAAAGAACAAGATACACAGAAAGGACAAGGAAACAACTGGAATCAAGTGGATAAGAGATGGAAATTGACATTGCATTTAAATTCCTGGAGGTTGTAGCTGTCAGGAAAGCAAGTATATGGAAAGGAGTTCCACAGGTGGGAAGTGCGAGAAAAGAAGCTGCTGGAGTAGAATTGTCAGCTGCATTTGGTAGATTTAACTGTAAAAGAATGGGACTTTGTTGCCAGTCTAGTTGATTGAGTAAATTCTTGTGGAGAGGGAACCAGTGACCTAAGTTCGTCAGAGCAGAAGCCATGAAAATATTTGTAGAAGAGAAAGAAAGTGGCTGGAGTCTAGCTGCCAGGTCTAAACTGATCATATTACAGATTCTCCTATGAAGCCTGTCAAGAACCCTGAGATGAACAGCAGGAGTGCCTGACGAGATATGACAACAATATTCTATGCACAGTCAGATGGTGGATTTGTATATGTGCAAGATGGATTCAGGCGGAAAAAAACTTCCTGGCCCAACACAGTGACTCAACCATCTAATTGTTGTTTTGGAAATTTAATTCAACTGTTTTGTGTAGAAAGAAAATAATAATAAGCTCACAGTAATTCAATTGTTTCAGTCATTACCACCATCTTAAATCCTACTGCTTTGCTAAATGTGCTCAGTAAATGGCAGTGAAGACTGTAAGATGAAGGTTGATGGAAAACAGTTGATGTGTTCTTTTTTACATATCAAATAGATTAATTAATTTTTTAAGTTAACATATAATATTGAGAAAGAATTAATTTAGGATAAAGTATTATTATTTTAAACATTTTTATGCAATTAATTTAGTAGTATTATTAAAAATGATGACTGAATTTAAGTAATATTGCTGTTGAATTTTCAAAATTGACCAACTCCAAAGAAAGTTAAATCCCTCAATTTTTCCCTCAACTCTTATTCACACTTTTATTGTTTTCCACTATATTGAATCCTCCCAGCTTGGCAGAAACCACCAATCATTTTTGCAATTTCAAGCTTTGTTTTATCTTTTGCAAGTACTGAAGTTATCAAATACATCCTTTTATCTGTCAATTCAGTTTTACAGCCCGTTTTAAAGATTCAAAATCACAAAATAGCTATTAATTAGATTCTTTGAAATTCAAAACATTTCATATCAATGGTTAGTTTGTTTATATCTACAAAAAGGAACAGATTTCACATTAAATGTCATCAGTAAACAAAAAACAACTTTAGATTCTAATAAAAATTTATTTCATATCTATAAACCATTACATTAAGATGCTAATAATATGACAGTGTATGATTTGTTTTAACAAGTAAATAATTTTGCTCGGCAAATATCACTGGTTCAGAAATTTATCTCATCTTTTTTCTGATAGCAAAAAGATTTTGACAGTAAAATTTACTTTATAAGTTTAAGTGCAGTACTAGATTGGCAGTAAGATTTCATCATTTACAGTTGAAATGGCTAGATATAGCCGTAAGTTCTATGCTAACAGTTTCTTCTCTTGCACTTCTTGTTTGTGGAACTCTCTTCCAGCCTCTTGCTTTCTAGTCAACTTTGATCTTCAAAACTTTAATTGCAATGTTAAACATTATCTTCTGTTTTCTGAATTCTTGTTCTTTTATTGTTTTCTCTTCTAAATAATAAATTTTTTTTTTCATATTCTTTTGTACACAATAACCTCTTTGTGTTTTGATGTCTTGTATTGTGCTAGACAGATTTTTCCAGAATTTATCTTACACACTTATAAGTCTGCCATACATCCATACATTAAATATTGCTGCCACATCTGGTCTGGAGCTTCTGCTATTTATTTAGAGATTATGTTAATAATCTCTATTTTAAAAAATTTTTATTTAGAGATTATATTAATAATCTCTATTTTAAAAAAATGTCTGTAATGTTATTGGTCCTGATCTAATATCTTGGCTTCAGTCACTTTCTGACAACCATAATGTAGCTTCCCTGTACCTTTTCTATAAATATTTTTTATGGTAATTGTTTTGATGAGCATAACACTTTGGTACCTAAAACTTACAAATTTAAGTGCAGTATTAGCTTGGCAGTGAGGTCTCATCATTTTAGTTGAAATTGATAGCATAGAATTTTCACTTACATCTAACAGTTTCTTTTGTACTTCACACATGTGGAACTCCCTTCTGGCTTTTTGCTTTCAAGTCAATTTCAAAAAAGTAAATGCAGTTTCAATCGTCATCTTCAGTCTTCTTCATTCTTATTCTTTTATTGTTTTCTCTCCTTAATGATGTTTTCTTTTTATTTTCTCTTACACTCAGTACCTCTTTGGGGTTAAATTTATAAAAAAAAATATAAATTACTTTTTTTGTTTTTAATCTGGTGCCAGTTTCCCACTGAAATGTTTTGTTTATACCTATAGTATTTACAACTATTTATGTTACACTAGCAATATAGCCCGGTGTTGCTCAGGTGTAATGAAAGCTTTAAAACTAATCCATGGTCCTGGAGCTCAGACTCTTTGGATGTTGGCACAAAAGACTACAAAACAAAAGTTGTTTCCAGTTAAAGCAAAACCGTAGACTGAAAGAAAAATGAATGGATGTAAATCAAATTTTGGTTTACTGGTATCAATATCAAATTTTCTGCACTATTGTAAGAACTGCAACCTTGAAACTTCTGAATATCGTTTCTTATGTCTTTGTCTATGAGTGTATCAAATTTGATTAAAATCGGACCACTCCTTCTATAACCCGATTTTTTTCTATTATCGATTTTCAATATTTATCGGGGGTACCTTGACACAAAACCTAGCTAAGAACACTTGCAGACACTTATAGTACAACCGTGTAAATTTTCAAGAAAATTGTTTCAGCCATTTCGGAGTCTATAGGTAACGGATACACACACACACACACACACACACACACACACACACAAAGTTCCATTCATAAATAAGTTTAGATTTAGATAGATTTAATTTTCAACCAAATCTTTCCACTTGTCAATCTTTTTAATTCAGAGATAAATATTAATCACACAGAATGAAATTTAGTTAATAACAACATATCCGGTTATTGATGCACCTTCATTATATATGTGTGTGTGTGTGTGTGTGTGTGTGTGTGTGTGTGTGTGTGTTTTGTATATGAATTATGCAGAGTGTCTCCCCAAATTTGCCATCATTTAAAATGTGAATATCTGAGAAACTACAAGTCCCAGTCAAACAAAATTAAATAGGCTTCATGCTGAGCAATGGAAAATTTATTAAAATTCAAACATGATATTCAAATTGTAGATTTTATAACTGATTTTAAAAAGCTTCACAAATGTTCAATATGCACACTGTCTGTGACATGACACATGTCAAGTTGGTAGTCCAGCTCCTTCCAAACATGCATGTTGAGCATAACATTCTACAGTGCCTCAATGATTCTCTGCTTAAGTTTATCGTAGCCCTAGCAGTGGTAATTGTGAACTCTGAAAGTGGAGGGTCACTTAGGGGCTGAGATTTTTCTGAGGAGGATGGGAGCAAACTCAAGCATGGTCTTTATTTTCATACTACACTACTATAATAAATAATATCATTTCTCCATGTCCCTAAATGATAAGAAAACAGAGGGAAAAGTGCTGAAAATCAAATCTTATCAAAATCAGAGACTGATCAGTTTCATAAATTTTTCAAAACTGACCCCCACCCAGAATTGCCACTGAGCCTCAGGCTACTCACCTCAAAGCTGTGGTGTTTATATCATGTGACCATGACTCAACAAAGCAAAAATAACATAATGATTGGGACTTACATGTGGGTGTATGAAAGCAGTGGTCTAAAACCAAATTTCTTCAGTAGCCAGCCTGACTGGGTGAGGGAGGATGATACTATTCAATCAACATGACTAACCCTGATGCCTCCAAGCATTATCACTGCTACCAACTTACCTGATGCCTCTGTCCGCTACCTCTGATGCCACAACTGTGCTTTTCCGGACAACAAACAAGTTTTTTCTCAAATTACTACAATTGCTCTTTCTAAAGCAAGAAAGTTTATCTTACGGCAATATGTGCCAGCTCAACCTGGCAGTGACCAAGCAACCAGTCCAGTTTGACTCACTAGCAATCTCCAGTGAAGCAGCCCTATTTCAACTCTGGACAGATCAATCCTCAACTACTAACATGGTCGATACACTCATTACCAGAATCAACTTTACTCCGTCAGTTAGTGCAGTCTATGACACCCGACTGTGGTAACAAGTGATAAACGAACATAATCAGCCCAAAAACTAACAATTCAGACCTCATTCCCTGGTCTACGAACTGCTAGCCAGACACGCTGATTGACTCAAGCCTGTAAGTGGCAGATACTACTCAATCAACAACAGTTTTATGGCAAACCATCGGATCATTTGAACTGTCAAAACAACACAATAAAAGTTGTCAGACTTTGGCATTTTTGTTGCTTTTGTTAACCTTGCTTTTCAGGTGTCACTTTTCTTAAAATTCTGTGGAGTCAGTCAGTTAAGTGCCATACGTGATACACGCTTGGGCGATCATGTCTCGAAAGAGACATGACTGGCTGGGCAGAAGATTATCCCGCAGTAGGTTGCCATTGCTTTCTGCAGTAGACTGGTTGCCGACCAAGGCTATAGAACCCAATCTGTCCTGTTATTTAACCCATAACTGGAAGGAATAGACGGATTAATACCTTTCCCAAGGGTATTTGTGCGTAAGTGAAGCCAATGAATTCAGCTGGAATTCGAACTCGGCTCCCCAATTTCTCGTTCTGAGCCGATATCCACTGGACCACAAGTTTACTATAGCTGGCCTTGTAACAAGTTTCTCTATGCTTATAGGAAGAGGGACATATAAACCTGTACTTTCACATAGTTTCATAGAAAACAATCACAATATGTCAAGTCAGGTGAACATGGTGGCAATTTCTAAATCCCACCCTTTTACAATGAAACTATAGCCGGGTATCTTATCTTATTTATTCTTTTCTAGTAGTAGCAGGATTCTGTTCTAGCGAAGGGTAGTAGTATACCATAGCAGGTTAACGGAATTTGTCCTTGTGGGAAGATAGCCCACTATAATTCATAAAATGATTATAAAATCAAGAAAAGCAATTTTGAGTAAAAAATAACATTTATATATATATACATTTCAATTAATGTTTTACAAATAAAGTAATACTTGAAATAAAAGTCCAACGGCGGTTAGAGAGTTCATGACAAATAATAATGAGCTGAAAGAGATAAAAGAATGTTCATGGAGAATAATGAGCTGAAAGAGATTAAGGCTTAGAAATGTGGAATCGTCTTGTAGATAAAGAATGTTCATTTAGGAGTTGCCACTTCTAAGGTCAGTAGGTCAGCAAGTTGGTTTGTGTGGAATGTCTTTGAAGAGGTTAGTACTTATGAGACGCAGGGGGAAGAAAAGAGGTCAGAATAGTAGCTGCTTGACTTAAGTCAAGGAAGAAAACTAATCAGCTTATAAGTCACCGCCAGTCTGTTTAACAATGCTTAGTCTTCACTTTTTATATCTGCATTTTTGGATCAACTAGCTCGTTTCGAATTTCATCCTTGTATAACTAAAATTCATAAAGGCTCACGAAATGGTAATTTGATATTTGATTAATTTTTATTTTTCAACTGGAACATCTGTACAAACTCGGATGCACACAAACAATTTTTATTCATTTGCTTTTTAATTGTGAGAGAGCCAACATCTGGTTCATCACTTTTGTTCGGTCGGTATCACCACAAAATCAATCAAATGTAACTGCAACTTCTACTCCATCAGTTTCTTTTCTCACACTTTCCACCTTTGGAATTCCCTTTCATATATTTACTTCTCTGACAGCTACAATCTCTAAGAATTTAAATGTGATGTCAGTCACCATCTCTTATCTTCTTGACTTGTTTCCTTTCCCTGACAACCCTTGTATCATGTTCTTTTCTCTTTCCACTCTACTCTCATGCAACTTTCTTCACACCAGTGTTCTCATCTTTCTCTTACCCATTCTCTGACACACCTTGTAACTTGTTTCTCTTTTTTATCCATCTCCTTGTATGAGCATCCCTGTGCATCAGTCTTGCTTGGGGTGAAATTATTATAAAAAAAATGTACTGGTAATGTATACATCTGAAACCATCCATATACAGTGACACGCATACATGCTATTTTCTGTTATAACTCTAGTTTATGTTTGCCATATTGCCTGATATTTGGTAAGTAATATCTCGTAAAGTTTATTTAGTTGTATGTGGAAGGAAAATTAAAAACTCATGGTTGAATCCATTTTTTTTTTATCAAAGTTCAAAATTACCCTATGCAAAAGTATTGGATACATCAATTTAATATTTTGTTGTGTAGCCTCTGTTTTGTTTCACTGCTTCCAGTCACTTTCTATAGTTGGCCACAAGTTTTCCACACTGATCCACTGTTACTTTACCTCATTCTTCCTTGCATGATTCCTCTAATTGCTTGATATTTTGTGGATTCCTCTTATGAACTTTAACCTTCAAAGTATTCCACAAATTCTCAATTGGATTCATGTCAGGAGACTGACTTGGCCAATTAAGAGAACTAATACCATTATTTTCAAACCATTCCTTTGTAAGTTTTGTGGTATGTTTGGGATCATTGTCGTGTTGAAGCATGAAATTCCGACCATGTCCTAAAGAAGTTACAGATTTCTGAAGGTTCTTCTCTAGAATCTCCCTGTACATGCTACCATGGGTAATTTTGAACTTTGATAAAAAAATGGATTCAACCATGAATTTTTAATTTTTCCTTCCACATACAACTAAAACAACTTTACGAGATATTACTTACCAAATATCAGGCAAAATGGCAAACATAAACTAGAGTTATAACAGAAAATAACATATATCCAATACTTATGCGTGTCACTGTGTATATATATATATATATATCGGCAGTAAAATTCCAGGAAGGATTGGTAAAATCCGGGATAAGGTTGGTAAATAAGCCAGGAGGATCCTAGTAATATTGTTAAAATATTAAAACTGATCCAATAGAGAGATCAATGCAAACCAATTCAATTTACAGAGCGGATATTTCTTTATATATATATATATATATATATAATAGGACCATGAATAAGTTCTCAATAGATAACATTCCCAGAACTGCGTGCATGTGGTTTGAGATGGTAATGCATCTAAAGGGAGTTGATCACGCTAGTTTTGAAATGTTTGAAAGCATTAGGAATGATCTAAAAATAAATACATTGGGCGTTGTATGAGTTGAAGTCAAAAGATATTGATATCTTGTCACATAAGAACAGCTGTTGCAACAGTAGAAAAGGAAAGGTTTTTTGCATCATATCATGACTGATAATGAAAAGCATATACACTACGATAATCCTAAGCAAAGAAGATCATGGAGTAAGCCTGACCATGTATCAACATTGGCAGCAATGCTGAATATCCATGATTTGAAGCTTCTGCTTTGTGTTTGGTAGGATCAGCTGGATATTATTTATTATGAGCTGCTCAAACAGACCAAAAGTATAACGAGAGATTGCTATCAATTACAATTAATGTGTTTGAGCCAAGCATTGAAGAAAAAAAAAGCTGCTATATGAGCAGAGACATGACAAAGAGATTTTGCAATGTGACAATGTTAGGCCACATGCTGCAAAAATGGGGGAAACATACTTGGATTCAAATGGGATTTAAATGGGAAATCTTACCTCGCACACTATATTCGCCAGACATTTTTCTGTCTGATTATCACTTGTTCTGATCAATGGCACATAGCCTGGCTGAGCAGCATTTTTGATTCTTATGAAGATGTCAAAAAATGAGCCAACTCATGGTTAACCTCAAAAGATGTGTTATTTTTTTTGATGTGGAATTCAAATACTGCCAGAAAGATAACAAGTAGTGGCTAGCAATAGACAATATTTTTAGTGACATGTTTTTTTACTAATTTTTGTAAATACAATATTAATTTTAATGAAAAATCAGCAAGAACTTATTCAAGGTCCTAATATATATATATATATATATATATATATACTTATTACATATAAAAAATTCAAATTTTACAAGATTGCATAGCCATTTCCGCAATTGAAATTCGCTTTGTTGGTGATCTTAAAAATTATGGAAAATACAGTTGTTAGACTGTGTGCTTGAGTAAAGGCAACAGAAGTAAGCATAGCAAAAAGAAAAGGAAAAGGAAGAAAGAAAGGAAGGAGAGCAAGAAAGAAAAAAGGGAAGAAGAAAGAAAGAAAATGGAAGGAAAAAGTGTATCAGGAGGGAATGCTAGCAAAAAGGATACATTGAAAGAAGAGGAAAATGTATATAGAAAAGAAAGATGACAAACTACGTCCAGCTTTCCTAAATTTTTTCCATTTCAAATTAAAACAGATCCTGAATATTGTTAAGATCCAAAAAATTTAAGTTACAATTTACCACAGAAATTAAAAGGAGACTAATTTATAATGGAAGTAAATAATACACCTAAAGGAAAAAAAAACATCTATTATAAGGAAAATTAAAATTTAGATAAATGAAATATAAATTAGAAATAAATTTAAGATGGTATCAACACTTAAGTAATACTTCTGATATAAAAAAAATTTAATTAGACAAATGATAAAATTATGTTATAATATAATATATATATATATATATATAGTCATTCGCAGACAGTAAAGATTGGGATGTGGGCTGAACCTATTAATCTTCATCTCACTATTGGGTTAAGTCCCTCCTCTTTTATTTCCCAAAATCTAAGGGAAAGGGAAGTCTGGAATTTTAGACTGGGGTCGGAAAAGAAGTGTTTATCAGAATAGTAATGTTGTTTAAATTCTCCAGCTGAAATTCCAATGTAAACTTGATAATTTTTTTATTATTTATATATTGGCTTGGTAGATTACTTGGGTAGATCTACATTTGCCTACTGCCGGACAGTTGTTGATGGACCTACAACTGCAAGATGGTAAAATACCAGTTTTAGCATTATCCCTATCTAAGTATAATCCAAGTTAAAATAACCATTAGATAGTTGTTTTCTTTTCTTTCTTCTTCATATTAGCTGAATAGAATAAATAAAGAACAGGCATGAAAAAAGTGTCTTTAATCTAAAATGTTTCACTTAAGTAAGCTTCTTCAGATTTTTTTTTAAAGAGGAATGGTTTAAAAATGTTTTAAATTTTTAAAAAATCCAAAGAGACAGTATGTTGATTGAAGTTTGATTTAATTGGTCAGATACGTGTTACATGTTATAAAGCAACAGATGATCATTTTTAATTGTAGGAAAAGCATATGCCTGTTTATATACATGTGTACCATGTGTAATAAAATCAGTAGATGCTTATTTTAAATGAAAGTGTATGTATGCAAAAATAATGCACATATCAAGCATATTATTTTTTGCATATACACACTTACATTGAAAATGAACATCTATTGCTTTATTATACGTGATATGAATCTGGCCAATGAATTCAGACCTCAATCAACATACTGTCTCTTAGGAGTTTTTAAAAGATTTTTCTAAACTTTTGAATCGTTTGTCTTTAAAAGATTTCTGAAAAAGCTTATTATAGTGAAACATGTTAGATTAAAGACACTTTTTTCCTATCTGTTCTTCATTTATTCTATTCATCTTGTTGGATTTCAATCCATGTATTTAACTCATGTATTAGATGCAATACATTAATTGTACTTCATTGTTGGAATGGTGGTCAAATAAACATTCTAACACCCAGGGACCTGTTCAGGATGGCTATATAGTACAAATACTCTTCAAGATTGACACATTGTATAAGCAGCAGTGGTAGACTGCATAGTGAACAAATATCAAAGCAAGTATGGCCCCAGGAGTGTTGACATAGACCACTGGGAAATGTTTAGTCGTAGCAGGTCTACAGGCATTTCTAACTAGAATTCTAATTGCACAACAGCACACTCATTTACATTGCCAGTGGTCTTGTGAGAGTAATGCCTGGTATATTGAATGACACTCTATAGCGTAAACAGTAATGAAAGCAGGTTTTCTATTCATGCAAGTGATCATCATTTGCGTGTGTGTTTTAGACTTGGGAAGCAACACCTGAAGTTTATTCGTTTATAGCATACAAGTCCCTAGCATTATGGTGTGAGGGGCTATAAAATGCAACTGTCACTTGCCTTCTAAGTAATACATATAATCTTCGGCAACGGTGTTGATGACTAAATTCATTGCCATTATGTATGTTCCAGTTTCACCATAACCTGTTCCCGTCATTCATTCCCTATTATTGTTTGGCGTTGCAAGAATTGGTTGAAGGTGACAGAAATCAGAGAAGAAGGTTCCAATAATGTGAATTTGTTTAAGAGGGACCGCTATTTGCCAGGAAGTGACTCTCATATTAGGTCATTACAAAAATAATGACTGATTTCAGAAAGATAATTTTATTCTTGAAAAGTTGACTGTAGGAATGTTGAAAACAGTCAAAACCTCTGTTATCGATCTACAAGATTATTTATTCCTCGTTGATAATAGTTATTGGCTGTGATACAACAAAGCTGATTCCACCCAAGTTTCGACCTAAAAGTTTTCCCATTTAGAAATGTGCTTAAGAGCTTAAAAATAATAATCAGTGGGTGAAAGATCAGGAGTATATAGAGGATGTGGTAAACTCTCATATCCCATGTCTGGGAGTTTTTGCAACCTCATTCATGCAACATGTGGCTGCACATTGCGGAACAGATTTGGACCATGTCGATTCACCAATGCAGTTCTTATCTTTTGCAGGCATGGATGCATTTCAGCAAGTCGATTGCAGTAAAGTTCTGCCTTAATGCTCTGATTAGCTTCCAGAAAGCTGTAGGGGATAACACCAGTTACAGGCCACCAATCAGTCACTATAATCTTTTGCTGATGCAACTTTGGCTTTAGGAAATGGTTGGGGGAACTCATCATGATCTAGCCACTGACCTGATCAGTTACGGTTATTATTAAGGATCCACTGGTAACTATTTGGTCAAGAGTGTTACACTGAAAGAGCATCAAGCACACTTCAAAATGCCTAAATTGTTAATTTTCATCGAGATCATGAGGAACTCATCAAACTTTTTCACCGTATCAATACTTTGCAAATAGCACGAGACTGTTGCAGTAATGACACCAAGTGTCTGAGACATTTCTGACACTTTGACGTGGGTTTTACACAACTGCTTGCAATTGTTCACTGTTAAGATTGCATGAACATTTTCTACTTTCTTCATTTTCAAGGCTCTCTTACCAGCACAGAATTTCTGAAACCACTTTCATACTGTCCAATCACATGTTGACCCATCTTCCCATGCTCTAATGATATTGACAGTTTAGGAGGCACTGTACCCAAGTTTGAACTCATGCAAGAAAAGTAAACAAAGATTAATTAAGGGCTTCTAATCTTCAAGAATATTTCTGTCTGAAAATAAGTTAAAATTATTAAAGAGCACACATCAATTATTATGTATACCAAAATTCACTTACTATATACTGTGAATACTGTTAAAATGACTTTTCAAAATACAAAACTTATACAGCCATTATTTTTGAAACCGTGTGAAGGGTTAGAGGGAGATAACTCATGACTACTAGAAGAGACACTACTATGCAAGGAATGAAGATCATATAACCCCAGTGATTGTAATAAAGGGTTCAGTTTGAAGTTCCTAGCACCTAAAGAAGGCTGGAGTGTACAACGGGCAAAATGTTGTACAAATGGCAACAAAAATGAGGACAATAGTCTGAATAATGTAAATGCTACCACATTTCAGAAATACAGACAAATAATAAAAAAACAAAAAGCAAAAAAAGTTATTTAATTTACATTTTTTACTTTCATTTTGGGAATGATTCTTAATCACCTTTTTCAGAAATGAACATGAAGGTTAGGATTTTCTAAGCCAATGGAAATTTTATTACAGTCATTATTAAATCTAATTTTATGAATAACCAAATTTGATCATTTAAAGGCTAATAAGGATGGTAGTCTTGCTATAGTGACTGTGTATTTGTATAGTTCGGGCAATAATGTTAAATATCACTAGAGTTATCTCTCTTGCACTGGTGATGGCAGATGGTAATGTCTTTACAGGAATTTTAAACTGCTTTGAAGCCAGAGGGTAGAGAACGAGGAGTGGGGGGAGATAAAAGCCTAATCAGAATGACAAAATTAAGGAGTTAAATCATTAAGGACAATTTATTGTAAGCAATATCTATACATATATTTTTCGCTACTCAACAACATGATTATTGGGGGTGGGGGAACAAAAAAAAAAAAAAAAAAAAAAAAAAAAAAAGGCATTGTTAAAGAGCAAACATGGAGCAAGAGCTTTCATAACTGTTAGTAAAAGAATGAACCGAGTCAATGTTGACTTTCTATTGCCTCTCTCTATGAGCATAGCGAGAGATATATGTGATATACATACATGTTTTTATTATAATAGAGAAGATTTTTCACATGAAAATGGCAAAGAGCAGTACAGGAAAATCAGCAATCCACAACACAAATTACAACATTTGTCTAGCTCTTCTGGCTTTCAGATTTAAAGCCAGTTCTCAATTAACGATATCCTGGATTTATAACCAGTTACAAAATCTCATGAAATAAAACCATCCACCAAGTCAGTATTGTATATTGTTCAGGATTATTCATTACATTTACTTTGGTACCTCCTCTAATTTGCCATAAGATTTAAAATGAATTTTTATAAATGAAAGTTTTTCTTGAAGCTCTAATTTTTAGCTTTAATTCAAAGATAAAGAATTAAATTTACTATTTCCAGTAAGCAAAATACTCTGGGGTATTGCAAACAGAAATTATATTGGATTGGAATAGATACCCCCCCCCCCCCACACACACACACTAAAATAGCTGATTGGTGTCTCCCCCACTTTTTTTTAAGGGGTCTTTCATAATGTAATTCTTTGTATCAAAAATTCTTCCAAAAATAGTTTTCTGAAACTTTATTTAAAGAATATTAGCTTAAAATAAAAGTATTTTTCAAAATGAACAGTTGTGTTTTTAACCGATATTGCCTGGTTTTATGTAACTAATGAGGTGATGACTGATTGTTGTTCTACAGAGAACACCTGTAAAACAGTCTAAGAAAATGATGTGAACACTATAATTCTTAAGTACCCTTAAAAATATTTGAAAATATTTTGTAATCTAGTTTTAGAAATGTTAACTAAACTTACTGGAGTCATCACTTACTTTGGGAAAAAAAAAAAAAAAAAAATCAGCACATAAGATTATATATTCATAAAAAAAAAACTCAATTTTTAATATCTTGGTGCAAAATGATTTGTATTAAGCGTTTTCAATTTTTGATTAAATAGTTTTCACTTAATATCACCTAATGAGAATTAAACTAATGTAGAATTTTAAGAGATTTTTAAAAATTATAATTAAAAGACAGACAATTTTTGTAAAAATTAACCCAAGGAAAAATTCTCTCTCTCTTAAGACAGTTTCCATAATAAATCTTATATGAGCAATTAAAAAGATTTTCTAATTAAATATTAGTTTTATTGGACTTTCTTTTTAAATTTTAATGATCCAGAGCAGATTTTCGGGAAATAAATAGTAGTTTGAAAGAAAAAAAAAAAAAAAATACTTTGGCCTTGCATTGACAATAAACCTGATTTTATTGAATTTGGAGCCATTTTTTTTTTCTCTCCAGTAAGAAATGGTGGTACCTATATTTACTGTTTAGTACAAAATGGTATTGTGTAAACATTTAGAAATAAATTAGAAATTAAAAAAGGCACAAAAGTCCAAATTAATGCTATTTGAAGCTGGATAACATATGCATAATATGCTGGCAATAGAGGTCAAGTTAGTCTTAGTAACCAGCATATTGGAATGGAACCCAATCATTAAGTGAGGAGTTATATATATATATATATATATACTAGTGTCACATGTTGTCCTAAGACATAACTTTGCATGTAAAACCTGAAAGAGAGTGTGTGTGTGTGTGTGTGTTGGGGGGGGGGGGGAAGTAGGGGAGTTACATGCCAGAAAAAATTGGTTCCATTTTTCAAAACCTTTCCAAAATAATAGCCCCATCCTTAGCACATGTGCTAAGCTTTAATTTTTCCGCCCGTGTTTTGACTTACACAAATCTACCATCAGCCCATGTTTTGAATACTGTTGCCACATCTGGTCGGGTGCCCCTACTATTCTCCTCGGGCTTCTTGACAAAATGCAGCGAAGAATCTGTAACGTGATTGATACCGACTTAGCTGACCGCCTGCAGTCACTCTCCCACTGGTGTGACGTGGCTTCCCTGTGCCTCTTCTATAAATACTTTCATGGCTTCTGCTCTGATGTACTTAAATCACTGGTGCCCCCCAGGTGTGAGTTTGCACGAGATACTAGATTGGCAACTAGGTCCCACCCTTTTACAGTGAAACCAATGAAATGTAACCACAATTTCTACTCCAACAGCTTCTTTTCTCGCACTTCCCACCTGTGGAATTCCCTTTCGCATGCTTGCTTCCTCGACGGCTATAACCTCCAGGAGTTTAAAATGTAAGGTCAATAGACACACTAACCCTCCCATTCTCTTCACCTCTCCCCCTATGTAACCCCCTGCGCTATAGTGGCAGTAGAATGCCTTGCTTGGGGTGACATGATTAAAAAAAAAAAATTTGCTTCTGCACATTGTTAAACTCTGCTGAAATCGAGTATCAAGCACCAACAGACTTGCTTAGATTTACAGTGCCCAGAAGTTATTACTGTTCATTGTTGGTGAAGAGGAGGGAGGAAAAAAAAAAAAAAAAAAAAAAAAAAAAAAAAAAAAAAAAATCAATTTAGAAGGTTAGTATAATTCCTCTCTTTTGGTAGGGAAAGTTGAATTAACAATGCAGGTAACTGAATATATAAAGGCCCTACAAACCATTCTGCAATCATTATAAATTGGCATTGCATATTTAATACAACAGGTGGGCATTTCATCCTAGAAAAAAAAAATTAATAATGCAGATGGCATAAAAGTTGGAGGTCTGGTTCAACACTTCTATCCTTGGCCTTGTGTAAAGCTGAGTAAATAAAGTAATTAATGTAAATTTTAAAATGTAAAATGAAATGGATTTTTTTAATCTTGAATTTTTTCTAAAAGCCTTTAAGATATTGAGCATTGTGCTTATAGTTGTTTGTCTGCTCTGGAGTTAAGCATCAATAAGCCTGATCAATTTAAGTAGAGGACTTGTGAACAGACTAAGATTATAGATGTTCATAAGATTTGTGCAAGTAGATAATTAACTAGATCAATTAATTTTAGGAGTTGTATTCAAATTAATAATTCTATCACAGTAAAGCAGGGAAATGGAAAAATTATGAAAAGTTGCTATTTGGTCAATTCCAGACTCAAAAGAATTGATAATTTAATCTGTATGAAGAGGTAACAATTCAACTTTTGGCTTGTAAGAAAAATGTAAATTCTTATATAATTAAACAAAATTTGATTAACTGCTCTTTGAAATTGTCCATACATTTTTTTTTTTTTACAAATCGTTGCCTGATTAGTGTTAAGAAGGTTACAAATAAGCTTAAGTCTACTGAGGTCATTAGAAGTTAGTCCTTGTGCCATACTTAATATGAATAAATGATCTAATAGAAACTAGAGTAAACTTTTCATAAATGGCATAGGACAGACGAAAAAGATAGACAATGACAAATAATGTTTACTTATCAAAATGTTTACTTATTCTTGGGAAGTGGGTTGAGCTAACAATCTTTCAGTTCCCCAGTTAGTAAGAAAGAAGAGATTTCGTGACAAGATCAGCTATGAAAAAGTTCTAGAAGTGTTGCTTGGATATCTCAGAATTCAAAAGTGAATCAAGACTAAAAACCCTAAATAATTATGTTTAGGGAATTAAACCCATGTTAAATAATCAGGGGTTAATTATAGCATAAAAATCAATAAATAACTTGCAGTATCAACACGGTCAGGAAAGGGAAGATTTGGTTTCAATTCTATGCAAATTGAAACTATTCAAAAGGAAACCACTCATAAGTGACTGTCTAATAACAGTAGCGATCTTATAAGATATCTCAGCATGACAATCAGTTTTTGACTGATTTTTTTTTTTTATAATGCAAGGCTAATATAAATTATTTCAGTATTTTATCTCTTTTTGGCAATGTTTAAAAAATAAAAAAAAAATCTCAAATTGATTGTGATAAGCAGCTTCCTCTTTCAATATTAATACAAATGGAAAAGAAAATACAGACAAATTTTTCTTTTGGAAAAGTTCTTTTTAATATTAACAGAATTTACAAGATTACAATAAACTTATCCACATTTACAGAAGATGTTTGTTATGAATGGCCACCTCAAGCCAGATTCCATGGAGGAGTAGCAGAAAAGGGGAGGGGAGCAGAAATTTCCATTTACAATCACACTGGAGCCAACAAGAGTCTTCATGAAAGCTGTCATCACCATAAGCCAAACAGAATTGAAAAAAAGAAAAAAAAAAAACGCAGGTTTCAGGAAAGAAATAAATTCAAAGTTCAAATTTTCAAATGTGGTTGTTAAAGAAATTAAGAAAAATTAATCCAACACCAACTTCAAAGTATTTAACTTTACAATTTAATGAATTCATAAAAAAGAAAAACTTTGGGGGTGGTGGTGGTGAAGGGAGGACAAAAAGGTAAAGAAAACCAGTTTAAATAAATCAAGGCATAAGGCTTGTCAAATGATGAGAGGCATCATTACATATTAAATCCAAGTCAAATTTACACTGAGAGCTCACTTCCAAAACAAAATGCCAACAATGTTACATTGATGCAAACTAGATAAGAGAATGTAAAAAAAAAAAAAAAAAAAAAAAAATTATCTCCCTCTCCATTATAAAATATGAATGTAAACATTTCAAATAAAAATTTCTTTCTACAAATTAAAGGTATTTTAGGGATTTCATTTTAAAGTAATATTACCCACTGCAAGCAGTAAACTTTTTTTTGTCTCTAAATCAAGATATTTCCCAATGCTTTTGCATTACTGAATCCATTCAACAAAAATTTCTCCAGTTGTGTATCTATTCAAATAATCAAATACAAGTTATCCCTTCCCAAAAACATCCTAAGAAAAAGAGAAAGAAAATTAAACTGAAAACTATACAAATTGAAAAGTGAAAATTATTAAGCATTCTAATTTTTTCTTTTTATAAGTAGAAAGTTTTTAATTTTTGAAGCTGTGGTTAAAAAATAAAATTTAGAGGACAAGAATTTTATTTTTTTACCATATAGAAAACATACGTTTAGAAAAAAAAATTATGAAAATTTGAATTTCAAGGATCAATCAGTTATAGGATTCTAAACATTTCACTTCACTTCAGAATATATAACCTTTGACATTTTTGGTTATAAAAGCAAAGCACATTCTGCACAGTTGAGATATCACTAATATATATAAGAAATTTAAATAAGCTTTTTAGACAGATTACTTGGCTCTTACCAAACAACAGTATACAATTTTGGCTGTACAGAATGAGGATCTAATCTAGTTTTGAGTAGAGACTTACTGAAAGTGATTTTCAAAATGCAAAAAATGTAAACTTATGATAAACATTAAATTCAAAACACAGCTTTGGTACCATCTTGAAAAAGATGGTAAATTTATTTTTAAAACAAAAATTAAAAAAAAACAAAAAAACTGAAGTATTTTTTTTTAAGCTGAGAAAAAGAAATTTAGATGCCAGGTGTAACAGTTGACATTTTGCTTAAGAGGACTCTTCATGTAGGACATGAAGTAGCAGTCCAAGGAAGAGCCTTGAAAGGAAGCAGCAGTTGCTGTGTGCTGCACTGGGTACTTTAAGCTTATGACGAAAATAGCAAGGATCACTAAAAGCAGTGCTGAAACCAAGCCAGGCGAAACTTGCATAAGTCCAAGTACACATTAGTTAAGCAGCACTTAGAAATGAAGTGAAATTTGAAATAAGAATAAAAGCTTTCACAAACAACAAAAATTGTCTTCCCAGTACTTGGATCCATCACCTATCATCAATGGAATTACCAACTCATTATTTCAAAGATAAGGGAGATAACTGCTCATTTTTTTCTCCTCTAAAATGCAAAATGAATATATAATTATACAATTTTGAAGTAAAGTTTCTCTTTGTGAATCAAACATTAAATAAAAATCATATTTGACCTCCATCCAAGCCAAGGAAAATAAAATCTACTTGAGTAAATTTTAAAACTAATGTTTTCTTTAAATTAAAATATTTCAATGAAATATTGCAAATTAATACTCTACAATTTCTATAAAATCAATATTTTTATTAATTAAAAAAAAAATAAAAATAAAAAAATTACCATTTGGCAAAGTTTACAGATATAAAAAAAAAAAAAAAAAAAAAAAAAACCTCAGTGCTATATACATATAACAAACTACTTTAAAGAAAATGTGGTTTCTTTCAACCCATAAAATACAAGGCAAATTTCTATTTCCGTTGTAAAAGTAAAAATTATTCTTTAAGACTAAAAACCCTTGAAAATGGTTTAGCCCTGATGTGGATTTCAAGAATTTTCAAAATTTTAATGAACCGGAGAGAAAGTGTGTGTGTGTGTGTATATATATATATATATATATATATATATATATATATATCACGACCACAGGGATGCAAGCTCTGTATATATTGGTCCCAGAATTTGTACTGTGCGTAGATCAAGGCATAGAAAGCCACATTTTTTTTCCATTGCAAAAGATACGTCTTTAATATTTTATTGTATGTCATTTATACAAAATTTAAATAAAGACATTTTTAGATAATTTCCCAATACAAATAAGATAAATTTTCAAAAGATTTTTGTAAATCATTCAACTTTTTTGTTCCCAATTTCATTCAAGATGAACAAAAAAAAAAAAAATTATAACAATTAACTGATATTGATGCAAAAGTGTTATAGAAAAGGGACCCCCAATTTATAGTCCAAATCAGAAGAATTTTCCCTTATTACATGTAAACACATTCAGAGACACCTCATCAAATTAATATTTTAAGGCAGAAATATGATCCAAGACATACAGCAGTGTCCACATAATATAGGGAGCAGATTTTTGACAAATTGCTTGGTATAGTATTGTTGGCATTGGATATGAAAGGTTTGCCCAAGGCTTAAATGACCACTTCAGTTAGATTCATAGCCTTTCAACATTCTTTTATCAATATGGTTAGTAAAGTTTTAATAAAATTCGAAATGGTAATGCAAATTTTAGTACAAGCATAGTATGAATTGGGGCCCCATTTGAAAAACAGTACAAAATCTTAGTTTGCTAGAAAAATTATTAAAATCAAATATAATAAAATCTTTGTTTTTTTTTTTTAGAAAATTAAAACTGAAATTTAAAATTGGAAGTTAGAGGATTTTGAGTAATAGTGGTAAAAAGAAAGAGTGACTTCCGAAATTGTCATTTCCAATTTAAAAAAAAGAAAAATCTAGTTATATTCTAAGACTGAATTAAGTGAATCCTGTCAGTAATCTAAGAAGATAACAACAAAAAAAAGAAAAGCAAAAACAAAAAAAAAAAAAAAAAAAAAACTAAAAGTGGTGTAAAAAGGCACAACTGGCCCAAAAAATAATATCCTCACTAAAATGTATTTTAAGACATACATTTAAGAAATTAGGAAAAGGTTGAATGAAATTGAGAAATACATTTTACTGTTAAATTTTGCAGCAAGAAAAAGGAAAAAAAAATGAAAAGAAGCTTAATTGTTTGAACAGCCATTTGTTATTTTGCTTTTGGTTTGTAGCAGTAAAAATACATCAGTTGGCTCCAATGACAAACACAGTAACAACATTTCTTAGATAACATGTTGATGGGAGTGGGGGTGGGGGGTATTTCGAATCTCATGGGCTTTGGAAAAGACAATTTGTCTTAAAAAATAAATACCAAAAGAAACTGGAAAGCAAAATATTATAAAAAAGAAAATAAGTTGTCAAAATACACAAATGAATTTTGCACAAAATGTCAGAATTAACTCTGAAGATAACAAAAACTTCATGATGAAAGAAAATGGCATCCATGCATAAAAGGTATGCAGGCAGTCTATTTTATACAAATTTCTATAGAACAGAATGTTTATATACAGTGGGGAAGAGTTATTTTGTTTGGTTTGGGGAGGTATTAGGTGTATTTAGAGGGGACAAAGTTGTGGGAGGAGGCAAATTTTTGGTGGGAAGGAATTTTAAGAGAATTAGAGGGAAAAGGATTTTGGATGGGAGATTGAAAATTGATCCTATTAGAGTCTGTCATTTTTCTGAACTTGCCGCAAACTAATCCAAAGTGCACTATACATGCACACATTCAGTGAATCTCATACATGTCACGAATGAGAATCGGTGTATGTATGTATGTATGTATGTATGTATATATATAGAGAGGAAGTTAGAAATTGGTAGAGGAGAGGAGGGTGAAACCAAGTGTGTGGGCAGATATTTCCAGCAAAAATGGCTATTTCCAAATCCTGCATTTGTCACTTTGTGGTAATTATTTTGAAAATTTTTCTTCACCTCTTTATTTACCGTTTTTTTGAAGCCCAATCCACAGACGCGGAATTCATAGAGAGGGACAATTATAACATGCATTTAATATTCCTGTAGCAAATTCAACCCCCCACGACAAATAGATAATTGTAAACTATAATATCAAGAGAATGGTCGGATGTAATGATTTTGATGTAAAAAGGAGAAAAGATTCTTGTAGAGATGGGGGGGGGGGGGGAGAACCTATACAGAAATGTGAGAGCAAGATGTTTCAATTATCAATGATATATATATATATAGCTTGATTTTTATCAAGCATGCAGAACTGCTATTTATAGAGGCATTTTTTTTTTATTCATTCTGGCCTAAGAACATTTAAAAATGGCAATGCAGTCTCTGCAAATTTCTTCTGCTACAAAAGGCAGACATAAAAATGGCCCAAAAAGACATCACCTTATGTCGGTGTGCACATGCTTGCGTTATAACGATGCATGTATGCATATACTAACACCTGTTTCGATACATAAATGCACACACATACACACACAGACATATACAAAAGATACAAATTAGAAAGATATATCTGCTTATATATAATACAAATATAGCCTTCTTGGTTTTCTCCATGTCTTGTTTTTGCATATTGGGGTGGGTGGGACTTTGGCTGTATTGACCCTTTATCAAGTTTTAAAGGTTTTCATTCTAATTTAGGCGACAGGCGTCCATGTTCTAATGCCAGCTCACAGCTGCGACGACGTAAACAATGCTGCGAATTTTCAAATTCTCTTTGAGTGTTTGCTGTGTTGACAGTGACTGTTACCCTGCCGTCACCTATAGAGATATCAGATTTGTCAGAGAGTGCACAACTGTTTAAATTGCTCCGGGCATTCATCAGAGAGAGAGGTTTTGATGCAGCCAGTGAACACAAGGGGCTGCCACTTTCCACTTCACTTAGTCCAGGCAGACTCTTGCCACTGACGGTTGCAGAGCAGCCGATACTCTCAATTGAAGAACCTTTACACTGTGTATTAACCAAGGGTAAACTCATTGCATGTTCCTGTGACCGATTAGACTTCTTTAGTTCTGTGCCTTCAACACTTTTGCTGTCCAGTTCATTACTACGGCTGGACAAATGTTCATGAATCTTCTCTTCGATACTCAGTCGCATGTTCTTGCGGTATTTTGTGTAGCTGTTCTTGACGTCATCACCTGAGAAACTGCCACTGCGTCCTGAAACGGGAGACCACTGAGTTGGCGAGGCCACCTGGTTGCACTTCAGTTCTGCACTAATGCTGCTCCCACTGTTGTTGCACCATCGGTTGGACATGGTTTCTGCTTGAACCTCCAGGGATGGGGATGTGGCAGAGATGCTGTCTTTGTCTCTTTTAGAAAAAGAGAAATGAGAAAAAAAGAAAAAAAAATTAGTTTTGTTCAAAATGTTTGGGCTACAAACCAATGAAAACAAAATCAGTTCGATAAACATAATATAAACAATACAAAGAAAATTTGAAGTTAAAAGTAAACATTAAGTGAATATGTAAATTTTGTTTTGACAAAAGATAGAGAATCAGTAAACAGTAAAACCTAACATTGACCTGTTAGGGATTCAGAGTTTGTTTTTTTCTTGAAATAAACCAAATTTTCCCACCTATATTCTTGAAATAAAATGTTTTGATCCTTTCAAAATATCAGTTGAAAAATTCACATTCATTATTCTAGAACAATGTGTTTTTATCCTGTGCACATGTTAATATATATATATATATATATATATATATATAGAGAGAGAGAGAGAGAGAGAGGGGGGGGCATGCAGAAAGATAATTCCATTTTTTTTTTTTTTTTACCTGTATCCAGCAATGGATCCAGCCAATGTTTTGGTGCTTGCATCGTCTCCATATGACACAGTGGCAGATTTCTCCCCAATACTAAAGTTGGCAGATTCACTACTTAGACTGGCTCTTTTCCGAAGAGGAGGATTGGCTGACACATCTGCTTGAACCTCCAATCTAAAAAGTTTATAAAAAAGAAAAAAAAATTCCTGTTTATTTGAAATAATTTTTTAGTAGTATTGAAGCTTTAAGTCTTTAATAAGAATTACATTTTCACAAAAAAAATATCTAAAAATCTATTCAGTTATCTTATACTTCTAAATACTTAGATATGGTTGAAAATTTTTACAATCTAGTCAAACCCATTCTCCGATATCAATTTCATTGATTGAAGTAATGTAAGTTAATTACAAAGGAATGATGAAAAAAAAATGTGCGAGTAACAATGATCATTGATGTGAAAAGCGAGAGAAAGAAAAGAGAGCCGAGTTCAAATACTAGCCTAGTCTGATGCATTCACTTTTGCACTAATGCCTTCCAGATAGATTAGTTCATGCCTTCTACCTATCCCCCTCTCTTCCACTAGTCTGGGTAGAATAGTGGGATTGATAGGGTTCTCTAGCCTTGAATGGGGAAGTCCGACAATTCTGAATTCAAAACTGCAGAAGGTAACAGAAAACCACTTCACTATTTTGACCAAAATGTCATACTAATTTAATTCACAAATATTAAAGACACTGTGGATAGCCATAACTGTAAGTGTCCCAGTATATGAATTGGCAGGCTTATAGACTATGCTACTTAGTAGTAGTGTAGTAGCAGCAATAGTGTTGAAATTATGAGGATAATTGTTAATATTCCGTGAAAAAAGATAAAAATAAACATCACGTATATACAGGTGTTTTTAGTTGTAATTTCTGCTACCAGAGAGGGGTAAGGAAACTACCACATGTTCTTTAGCTACTGCTGGTCAAAGAGGCAACGTGTCAATTATCTGCTCCCTAAGTCTGAAATTATCTAAGATACCATGTGTCCCTTTATCATTCCTTAGAGTTCATTTCAAATTTTTATTGTTTCTGTTTGAAAAATGTTTTCCTTGTTTCTTAGAAATGCATTTTGATTGTCCATTTCTCTTTTGGGAAATTTGTTGTTTCTAGTTTTCATGGTGTGTTTCCTAAATAAAAGGATAAAATCAGTTTGTGGCATGGAACTTATTTCATTGGGAACCTGAAGAGACATAGCATTTGAGAGAAGAGAAAAAGAAAGTGATAAAAAGGTTAAGAGCCCTGTATCAAGATAATGCTGTAATAGAATTTGTTCCAAATTATAATAGACCATTATGTTCTTCATGGCTATGTTAAGAGAAGTGAGCCAGTATTACTGAGTGATTGTTGGAACACCATAGCATTAAAAAGATTTAATGAACAAAGTAATCCTTCGTTAAAACTGGACAACAGTTCTAATGAAGATAGACAAAAGAACTGCTTCCTCAACTACTAGATTAAAAAACAGAAACAAAACAAAAAACGTGATATTTTAGTTTGGCTAATAAATGTTTTCATAGGTATTGGTGTTGTTTACATTTTCTTGACACCTTCAAATTTTGCAACCTTGAATTAGAAGCTGTAAACAACAAATAAAATCTCATTTTGGTTGGTGTTTTTACTTTTACCAAAGCATCGTCAACAGCAATACTCTGGATAACAATTTCCAAAGTAATTCAAATAAATGAAACCATGCAATTCATTTTAAGAGTATATATATATATATATATATATATATTTTTTTTTTTTTCCTTAAATAATTAAACTGAATTATTTGACAAACATTTTATGGAGTGGTCAAATAGAGAAATAGCAAAGCAGTAAATATTTTTTCTGTACGTTGCCTATATTAAAAGTGTTTCCAAAGTTATATTTTTTGGTAAGAATAAAAAAAATGTGGGAACTGAATGAAAATTAAATTTTGTAAAAATTTTATAGTTAAAAGAACAAAAAGATTCCAATTTTACAAGAATTGGATAAAATTTTTAAATAATTCAACTGTAAAAATTGGACAGAATATTATTCTGTTAATTTTTCTTACATGACAAATGCAAATACACAAATTAAAACAATTATTTCAAATTCTCTAACCCTTATAAAATTATAGTAGTAGTTTGAACTTCATCTTACTTATTATGATAGCCACCTGCTTCCATAAGGCTGCCATTCAAACTGGACTCTGTAGTGGCTCGGTGACTTGCAGAATCCCTGTCACTTTCATCTCTCAGGATTCCCATCCGGTCAATATGACTGCCACTAGCACTGAGACTGTTTGTCATTGCAACAGAAGCTTCACCAATGCTAGGAGCAATACTTGGATTGGCCACATGGTTCACTGTTTCTGCAGCTGCGTTATCAGCTAGAAAAAAAAATTTTTTTCAAACAGTTATTTCTTAACAATAATAGAATCACCACATTGTTATAGTGATTATCAATTGATCAAATAAGAAAGATTAAAACTTTTACCAATGGTATCCAAGTTGACCATTTTGCCTAATTCAAAAAGTCAAAAAGCAACACAGTAACAATGAAATAAAGCTACAGTTAAATACAAAATGTCATATTTACTCTTTAACAAGTTAATTTAGTTAAAAACTAAAAAGAAACAATTTTAAAATGTTTAAATAATTGATAAAAAAAGCACACACACCAAAAACATTTAATAAAATAAAGCAAAATCACGAACACAAAGCACTCACTCGTGTATGGGCCTGAAGATCCAACAGTAGCTTCATTTTCATCAAATTCAAAGCGGACTCCAGTATTGGTTGTGGTCACACCACAGCCACCGCTACGACACAATGAAATGGGAACAACTCCATAAACGTAAGCCAACAAAATGGGCACTCCAATACCTAAGAAAAGTAAATAGTTAAAAGTTTAAGGAATTTGGTACATTATTAAAATCCCACATTCTTGGAACTAATTGGAATACGATATCACTTTTTCATTTATTTATTAATGTTAAGTACAATATGCATGAATTGGAGTTGAGAAGACTAGAAACTATTTTTCACCATGATGTCATGGCAATTCACAGATAAAAGAAATGGAATCTAGAGACATGACCATCTATATCTCAATAAAAGACAATATTGAAAAGCTATAATTTGTGGTGTTCAGATCTAGAGAATCTGGTGATAGGTTACAAATAACATCAGTTAGTTAAAGATACTAGCTAGGAATTGTCACTGTATTAAAAAAAATCCTTGATTGTGAATTCAACAGCCACAATACTTTGGAATAAAGGTTCCAAGCAATTTCAATATTGGTCAGAAAATTGGGTGGGTAGGGTAGGGAGAAAAAAGAAAAAAAAGATTCCACTTGGTCTTATTTGTTCTCCAGATCTTTGTTATAGCAATGAAAAGAATGTTAGATGCAGCATCAATATAGAAAAGTTACTTAGATAAAGCTTAAAAGGAATTACCTGTGTGGCAACCTACAAACAAAATTAGAAGCCTTTTCTTTAAGACATAACCCAACAATGAAAATAATCCAGGAGAAAAAAACAAAAAAACTAATACATTGATAATAGATTTCAAATTTAGTTGAAAAAAAGTGAAAAGGCAACTAAGCCATTTCTTGCAAATTTTTGAGATGACAGCAGTATCAGATTATGCAAAATTCTATCATGAAAACATAAGGAAATATTTAAATGAAGGTTAAAAATTGCCGTATTTAAGCAAATACTACACTTCAACCATAGAGAATAACAAGTTAAAGTTTATTTTTAAAATGACTACTTAAAAAAAAAAAACTCTCCATAGTTAAATATTTTAGTGAATTATTCCAATTTTAAAAGTGCAACTGAAGAAAATTACTCAAATTCAAGAAAAAAAAACAACAAAAGAAACTTGTTAATATCAAATACCAACCCAAACCAGTTTCAATGATATTTTTTTAATGCAATCATAAAATCTGCTAAGAATCAACATAGTTGAAACTGGCCATGCAAGTCTCAAAAAAGTGATTAAAAGTGGATTTCTGAGAAAGCACAATATCAAATATCAGCAAAATTGGGTGAAGTCAAAAACAAAGTAGAAATTACAAGTGGTCAAGTCTTGTTAAGCAAATGTGAATGTGATCTCCACCTACCATTTTGAGCCTTAAAAAAAAAAAAAAAAAAAAAAGAAAGAAAAAAAAAGAAAAAAATTGTAATCTAGCCACTCATATCATGTAACAATCATGATTTACTCAACCAGTTTAAACTTTAAAAAAGATTTTAAAACAAATATGAAATATCTGATAATAGCCAACTATGGTTTGGAATTTGAGCGAGAAAAATAACCATAAACAAAATAATAAATTTTGACAATTCCAGTTTTCAGCAACATACAATGCCACTTGAGAATAAATTCAAGCAATGATACTTTCTCCAGTTTCAGAAATGCAATTAGTATTTTGTATTAATGCATCAGAATGTGAACCCACAAAGTGCTCAGAAGTTTTCCAAGTCACAAGTAAAATTCAAGCAGCTAAATAACTACCAATGTAAAAATAGGCAATACTCAAGTGAGTACATACATAAATGCATATATTGCTTTTAAGATATGATACAAAAGATTTACTTGAACTGCTACAAAAACTGGATTTGAGAAAATAATCTGGAACATTCATTGGGAATAAGCCATCTGCATGCAAATAGATGTATTGAACAAATACATAAAAATAGAAAGGGGTGGGGGTATAAGACAAGGATGCATCTTCTTACTGGATTTATTTAACCCTTTCAACAAGGTGATGCTGAGAAAACCAGAAGCCTACTAGGATTATTACTATTAATATTGGAGGTGGGCACACCTTAAAATAAGATGTGTGCAGATGACACTGTATTAATAGACACAGAAAGGAAACTGCAGGAACATCTAGAAAAGGTAGTAAATAAACGAAAGACCTAAAAATCAAGAGAAAATATACACTACTTACGTTGTTTGGATTATTGTCATCTTTATTGACATGTGTACCCTGTTTCAGCTGTTGTACACTCTGGACTTCGTCAGGTGCTAGGAATTTCAAACCAAACCCTTTATTATGATCATTGGGGTATATCAAGGCTTGGTGTGCCACCCTGAGTCGCTTCCATGTATGTATAATTGACTCACTGATAGGAAAGTCACCATCATATGTTCAAAACTCCACTTTTCATGGAACTTATCAAAGATGCTCCTATCCAATGCAACCAGATGGTGAGCCTGGATATGCTGAGTATTCATCAAGGTACCCACAGTGAAGGTACTATCAGTAGTTAGAAACTGACTGGCTTTGGACTCATCCCTAGGAGAAATGTACCACTAGATAATCTAATGGAGACTTTCTGCATACAAACACACTTCAGAATGGGATCAGACATATATCAGCAGGATGAAGGATTAGCAATGGGTTCACCATTATCACCATCATTGTCTAACATATACACGGAATACTTTGAAGAGATGGCATTAGAATCCACAGCTCTAAAACCAACTATGGGTGAGATACATTGGTGACATCTTCATACTCTGGCTATGCCAGGAAAAGTTCCAGATGCTACTATAACATGTGAACTCAATAAGATCATTGATACAGTTTACAATAGAAAAAGAGAATGACAACAAGCAAGCATTCCTAGATGCACCAATACTGTAAACAGAGAAAGGAGGTTCAAGACACCTGTATACTGCAAGCCAACGTTCACTGGACAAAACCAACTTCAATTCCACCACCCATACAGTGTAAAGAAAGGGATCGTCTGCTGCCTGCAACATCAAGCAAAAGTCATAAGCGGTGGCGCAGAGACATACAAATAAGAAATGGTCAGTATCAGCAGTACCCTACAACGTAATAATTATCCAGGGTAGATGACAACAGCTCCAACAAATGTGGAAAGGAGGGTACATGAGGATAACTCTCAGAAAACAACCTCGGTCTGTCTACACTATGTGAAGAGGATCTGTGGTCCATATAACATCAGGATGGCCTTCAGAGATGGTTCTACATTTAGTGGGTATCTTTCCCGAGTAAGACCCCCAATAGAGGAGAGCATGACTAAGATAAGGCTGTAAAAACATTGCAAAACCATAACATGAGGGGAGATAGAAAAATCAGGTATAGCTGAATACATATAGAAGGAGAAAGAGGATCACCATCCCCTAGGAGATGAAGTTGAAATTATTGATAAAGAACACCACTAAAAACTACATAAACTTAAAAAATCAGCACATATGCTAGGCCACAAAAATCTAAGCCACTCAAGTATAGAAATGAATATGATATTGGAACCAGTAATATGGAGAGCTGGAGAAAATTATTAGCATCAAAGGTTGCAATATGAACTCTGGTAAAAAAAATGGTTACTGGGACATTAGGTTTATAATGTCCCAAAAATTCACACAGACACATGGCCCAGTGGATATAGTTAATTAGTTCCAGTGAGTTGTGAGTTCAATACCAAGCTAAAATAACTTAGAGAGTTAAGTTAAAGGGAGATAACTACATGGCTACCATGAAATGAGAATGATATACCCCAGTGATCATAATAAAGGGTTCGATTTGAAATTCATAGCAACTGCTGAAGGCCAGAGAGTACAACAGCTGAAACATTGTAAACATGGAAATAGAGAAGACAATAGTCCAGAATGTAAATAGTGTAAATACTACCTCATCTCAGAAGTATAGACAACGACAAACTATAATTGTTAGCAAGGGGAACAGGCTATGGATTAAGAAAATTACAATCAGGCAAATATGGAAACTTAATTATCTGGGAAGTATAATGATGGAAAATGTGATCAAAATCTGAAGGTGCATTGAAATTGCAGATTAAAAAAAAAATTGTTAGAAATAAAGAAAAACATGCTGAATGCAATGTAACAGCAATTCTTCTATTTAGTAGTGATTGCTGGACAATTTCTTCACAGATGAAGAGGGCACTTGAGGGAACAGATGAGGTTCTACAGAAGAATGCCGGGAATAACATGGACAAAGAATGTGAGCAACAAAGAAAATTGAACAAAAACGTACATATTTTGAATCAGAAAGAGATAGTTGAAGTTTCTGGGATATGTGAGGAAAAGGGGCTTGGAGAATTTGACACAGGATAGAAGTAAATAGCAAATAATAAATCTAAAGAACTGTAAATGAATTGCAGAACAAGTATTGGAAAAGAGAAAAACATTGCTTAGAGGAAAAAAAAAAAAGATGTGATGAGCCATGATTGCCCACATACTAAAAGAACAAATCAGTCATTTTAATAGTGAGTGTGGGGCTGTTAAACTATGATGTGGAATCTGATAGAAAAACAATATCATTGGGTTTGGCTGATAACACATTTGTCCTAAAACTGACTTCATCAAAACTTATATCCTCACTTTGGTAAATATTTCAGTTCACTGACAAAAAAAAAAAAAAAAAAATCTAAATAGTGCTTTTAAGCAATTTATTATTTAAAAATTGCACTCGTTAATTTGGCGGTTACTTATTTATGATAATGAATGATTGACTAGTCATTTTTTTTTTTGTTTTTGTAAGAGGATTATTTAATATTGGAATTGGTTAAAACCAAGAAATTGATTTTCTTTGTTTGGAGACAACAAAAATAAAATATCAATAAAAACAATTAAAATATAAATATTGAAATAAATAAAAAGACTAATATGAATTAATAAAGAAAATTTAAAAATATTTAATCTATTTAAACATATCTTAAATAAGACATTTAAACAGGTTTAGCTTACATTCCTTTCTTTAAAACCCACTTTTTAATAGTTCAAGAATAAAACTAACATTAAGCAACATTGATGAAGACTTCAGAAAGGAATTTATGGAGAAAAAAAGATTTTGATTATCATAATTTTTAAATGAAGTCATTTTTCAGGAAAATGACTTCCCCTATTATAATTGCTTCTGAAGGTCATCTACGCTGAATCCATTATAAAAATTCGAGAGTTGGAATTAGTAAATACTAAACACCTCAGTGTATGGATCAGTCAAATTTAGTATAGAATATAAAGAAAATGAATAAAGAATAAACTGTGCTAGTTTTTGCTACAAAACCATAACATTAACCTAAAAATTCAAGTCATGTTCTTAAACATCAGATCAGCATTTTCATATGCATGCAGTGTTGGAATACTGAAACTGCTCCATGGTGCATTGTTATGGGGGCACAAAAATCGCTTAGAGATTGGCAAGTTTATTGCTGGTTCTGGGAGTGATTGCAGGTGAAATGTTCCACTTCAAATATTTTCACAAAATGACATGTAAAAATCTTGCCTAAATCTTGTCCAATCTAATCAAACTTATTTAGATGTGATGAAAAATTAAGACCAAGTTATATTAGGGTAGGTCAAATTTTAGCATATTTATCAGCGAAAATGTCAGGAAATTAGTTCAAAAAGTGGTGAAAGTGGACCTAAAAGTTTTCTTTTTATTTACTTTAGTATCTTTTTTGTGACTACCCACAGAAACTTATTAACAGTGCATAAGGAATTATTTTGGCAATGGCATTTAGTAGTTTTCTGATCATGCAAAAATGTGGACAGAAGCACATGCCGGCCAAAACGTGAAAGGTGTTAAGGAAACAACAAAAAGTGTCGTTTAAATGTTTTTCCCCCCTCAGTTGAGGCCAGATTGAAAACTTATCCATATCAATGGATTAAGATGTATTCATGTGGTAAAACCAGCATTTCTTTGTAAAATTTTCTCCTCGCCTCAATTGGTAGATCATAGGATTTCAATGAATATATAAATGATTTAGACATAATGACCTTACTGTAGCTCAGTGTCGGATATAATGTGCAGTATATTCTCATATATAGGGTTTTGATGCAAAAGCTCAATTAATATCATTAAGTTTATCATGGAATACCATACACTTCAGAGAATATAGGGAAAATACTTTATTGCAATGTACATATGCATTTGGCCATTAGTACATATTCTGATATTGAACCCCTTTTGTTTATCTCAGTCTTCACGATGGTAGTACCACTGTTATTGCACTAACAATTCATGATGCTGATGTTTGATTGACAAACATGTGAGAAACTAGCTTCATGATCTTTATATAACTGAGGGAAATGGCTATAGTTTTATTTCAGGCAAAATTTTTATTTTTTTAGAATGGAGTGGCATAGACAACAAAAGAAAGAAATCATAGGAAAAGAGAACGCAAAGTCCTACAGAAATTCAGTCAAGTAGTAAAGAAGTTTCTAAAAATGTTACATCCTGATGGAAATTGCTTTCCCACTTGTTCTTGCCACTGGCTCTGACTACAAGGACACAGCACTAGGGTTTGTGAAGCAATCATCATCTTCACCAGCGCTTCTAGCACCAACAACAGCTTTAGCACCACCACCACTACCTCCATAATTGAAGGCAAAGCAAACTTTTATTAGATGCTTCTGATCAGTCTTCATCTTTATTTTATTGCCAATCTAATAAACAACAGATGAAACTAAATATGCAGTATTAACCACGAAAGATGTAGGTTGCTGAAATGTTTTTGTAAATTGCAGTAAACTACTAGTTTCTGATGATCTAAGCATACAAATGGCGTAGATGGGTGCTAAAGCTTTCCAGAACAAAGATGGCCATTTCAAAAGTTGCAAACAATCAGGAAGTTATTGACAGCCGACGTGTCAAAGGAGCAATAAGTGAAACAAGTACAAAACATGGGTGTCAACTGTAGCTTCATGAATTACTGGTTTCAAGGAAAGCTACAGGATGAATCTACGAATCCACGTTATTGGTTGTTGTACTCCATTAAAAATGATGTAGTCTATTGTTTTTACTTTTTGTTTTCAACAGCCACAGTCAACTGTTTTAGAAAATTAAAAAAATCTTGTGCATTTCAAAAAAGGAAAAAAGTCCAATGAAAGAATACCAGAATATGAACAGGGCACTCATCACCTTGTATGAAATGCATATCAGAATTGTCTACGATTGACAGTATTACTGAAGCATATGTAAGCCAGAAGCAATTGCAGAAAGGTAAGTTTGTGCATTTTGTGGCTTGTATAAAGTTTTTGGCAATTCAACATCTCGCATTTTGTGAACATCAAAAAGACATTGCATCGCATAATAAACCCGGTAGCTTTCTTGCACTAGTTAACCTTAACAAGTATGACCCTCTGTTGCAATGTCACTTGGATTTTTTTTTTTTTTTTTGAGGAAATTTTTCTACACTACACTAAGCTTTTTAAGACCACTTTTCTTAATTTGTTGCCCCCTCTCCTCCTGGGAGCTCAAACAAAAAACAACTGATTACAGTTGATTCAAGTTTTCACTTTTATGCTTTTAGGTTTGTCTCAATTGTGTAAACAAGTTTTATTTTTTAGGCTTGACACCAACTTCATCTGCAGATGCCTAAATCTAATTTCAAGTTACAACAGTTTCATATTTAACTTGCGCTAGCTTTTTTGTGCTAAGGCTTCTTTATATGCTAAACCCACCAGTTGCAAATGATAAAGACAAAAAAGGTTGAGCTTCATAGAGTATGAGATTGTTGATCAATTTTGCTATCTTGGTGACATGTTAAGTGCAAGTGGAGGTGCAGAACAAATTCAATATCCTGTGTAAGACCAGGTTGAAAAAAAAAATTTAGGGAATTTTTGCCTCTTCAAGCATCTCAAGTATTTTCGCATAAAATAAAAGGAAAGCTACATACAACTTGCGTTAGAAGCATTATGCTATATGGTAGTGAAACCTGACCGCTTAAGGAGTTAAGAAATAGGCTGGGTATTGCCAATATAACATGTTATGTGTCAAGCAAGACTTATATGGTTTGGGCATGTTGAGAGAATGGACATAGAAAACTCAGTCAGCAATTGTAGGTCTATTGAGGTTGACAGTCAAAGAAGGATAAGTAGACTATGTAAAACATGAACCCAGCTTATGAAAGACTAAGGAAGTAGAGATTATAGCCAGGCCTTACACAAGATCGGGCGACCCAGAAAAAAAAAAAAAACACTGTCCAACCCATACTCAATTTTAATGATTTTCCAATTGCACTTTTATTAAGACCCCCCCCTACTTATAAATTCTGAACCTCTTCACAATTGTTAAGACACCTCCTTGTATTAGGCACCCAGGAGTAAACAAGAGCTTATTAGCATAAAGAGTTCAGGGGAGTGTGGTGTACGCGTTGAGAAGTATGTTGTCAAACATGTTAAGTAAATGTAAAGGGTTGTCAGCACGTCAGTGGATTACAGCCATAACAATCTAACAAAACCTCAAATAGTCATCAAATTTGTGTGTCAGTAGAGAAAAAGAAAAATACTTTAAATACTAAAGTGTTTTTAAAGATTTTTAGTGAATATTTGTCTCTTCTAGTTTCATCTGCAAATTTTGATAACCTCGCCAATAGATGTTAGCAATGATTTTCCAAATTAAATCATGTTTTTCTTTCTTAAACATTGGAAAATCAGAAAAGTAATTTGATCAGAAACAAGACTTAGGTATTTTTAATACGCATATTTCACAAGATTTGATAAGAATAGCGTAATCAACTTCTGAGATTACTTTGAATATAGATTATCCTTCAAATTATTTGTACAAATTCATTTTGGTAGTGAAATAATGGCAACCAAATCTTTCCTCTCAAAAACACTCTTAACTGAATCTTTATCAATACTTTTCCTAAAGCTCATCTTAGATTCTGAACTCCTTTATTAATCCACACAATACTTACCTACAGCGAGGCTGGCAATGACTGGAGAAAACAGCACCGAGGCAGCCACCCCTGTAACTATTGTGACATTACGTCTGTGTTTAGGAGTGTACTCATATTTAGAGTGTAACTGAAAGACAAAAAAAGATTATTGTAAATAAACACTCATAAGACACATTGGTGGGGGGGAATTTGCTGAAAATTCTTCAGATTGTACCGACATTGAAATAAAGATTAACAAGGTGTAACACCTTTGGGCAGGTAAAGTAGTTCTAAGAGGATGATTTGCTCAGGTCTTCACTCACTGATATCAATTATTACGGTGTGCCAGTGATGAGATTGGGTTCTATAGCCTTGATTGGCAACCAGTCTACCACAGAAAGTAATGGCAACCTACTGCTGGGAAAATATTCTGCCCAGTGAGTTACGTCTCTTGATACATGATCGTCCAAGCATGTATTATGTATGACATAAACCATCTGCAGATATTCTATGCTGATCCAGAAAGGCTTGAAAGATTTTCTGAGAATGCATTTACATAACAATTAACATTGATAGCAGAAGGGTGGGGCAGTATATATTAGATATAGAAATTTACCACAGGAAAAGATTGGTGAATTATCTGAAGACAACTTAGAATTCAAAAACTATTTCAAAAGTAAGTTTTAGGAGAAAAGACATAAATTTGCACCCCAAACTCAAATGCAGTTTGTAATTACTCCACTTTTGTGGACCAAACAAGACTCTTTAAGACAAGATAATAAACTTTAACTATCAATTAAATGAGCACATTTACTTTTTTTTTTATCAAGTACTAGACAAACTATTACCAACGCAAAGAGAAAAATTACAGTGTTAAAAATGACAAAAAAAAAAAAAAATTATCTAGTTCAAGCCAAATACCTTAAACTTTAAATTTGAAACTTGCTAAACTGGATATCTGCAAAAAGTGGGAAGCTACAAGATAGACTGAAATATTTTTTGAAATTACAAATGCATTAAATGAGAGCAATAAAAATCATTTTTATATAAAGTTTAAATAGAAGAGCATCAATTATTTCCTTTTCAAGAAATAAAAAGGAAAAAGAACTTTTTTTTTAGTTGGTTAAGAAATAATAGAATAACTTAGGAGCTACATAAGGAAAAAAAATACATTACAGTATCAAAAAGAACTGATCAAAATAAAGGTTCCTTTCCTGTAATATAAAAGATATTGAACAAATCTAAACCCACTATTTAAATGCTAAAAAATAAAAGAGCATATTAGATACTTTAATATTTAAAACATTAACTCCTAGTGACCCAGCAAACATTAGTTAGTCTTTTCATCCTCAAAATGAAAATACCTCTGCAATCTTCAGTCAACATAATTATCGATTTAGCCTACAATTTATCAACGAAGCATTAAATTATTTTAGTATCACATTCACTTATGCATTGAATAAATGTTGTGTTCAACTAGTTCTAGCCACTTGTCAAAGTGAATCAAGTAACATTTCAATCATTCATAGAATCTTTTTCACTGAATTTTATTGCCAGTTCTAAAATATATCCATATCAAAAGTGTAGTTGAATGCAAAAATTAAAATAGTGAAGATAGTTTCACTGAAAATATTTTTTGTAGCCATGTTGTAAATGGAGCTCAGAAGAGGAATTATGTCAAATTATTTTGTCCTTGATTAAAATAAATCTGATATGTCCTTGATGTTGCTGTAGAGATAATACTGTTTTCTTTTATTTCTTGTGTAGATTATGAAACAATGTCCAATTAAAAGACTATAGTTTGTTGTAGCAATAATTGCTGCTTTAAATTGTTTAAGTGCAACCTTCATGAGAGTCCTGTATAAAAAGTTAATTGTATAAAGAATTTTGCAAGATTGAAACCATAGCCTGCAATGTATTAATCAGAACTATATATATTTCTCTTGAACAATGCACTCTGATGGAGGGGGGGACTGAAGAAGAAAAAAAAGAAAACCCTTAAAAATATTACATACCAAATTTGATGTGGTAAAAGACATACCAAAAAATGCTTATTCTAAAGAATGAAGTTTTTATAGCCCTTACACTTGATTGAGAGAGAGAGAGAGAGAGAGAGAGAGAGAGAGAGAGAGAGAGAGAGAGAGAGAAAAAAAAAAATATTACCTTTCTTCCTACCCAGACAGGTATTCCGATAATAAGCGCAGGCACTGCAATACCAGCAAACAATGTTATTCCAATAGGGGCACCGATTAATGTACCCAATTGCCACAGGATTTTCTTTTTGCGACTCCAAGGTTTCTTGCCCCAAAAAGTACATCCAGACGGGCTGAAGAAAGAAAAAAAAAAAGAAGTTACTCATAGCCTCCTTATAGTAGGTAAAATATTAAAGTATTGAAAATAAAATTTAAAAAAAAAAAATTTCAAGAGATTAAAGATTTTAAGTTTTTCTATAAACGAAAATACTTCAGAAACAAAAGGGGGTTTCTTTTTTTCCAAATTTGGGAATAAAAAGAACATGACATCAATCTTATCTTTGAAAACAGTATAAGAACTTTTGAAAATAGAGAAAAATCCTATATTTGCCAACTACAAAATACAAGAAAATCGGGATTTAAAAAATGAAAATGAAATAAATTAGAAAGCCTTGAAATATCCAACTAGGAGCAATGACAAAATTATGACAAGATTCCGCTTCAAATTTAATGTTTCATAAAGAAAAGGTGACAAAGATCTGGCCTTATGATTGACTCAGTGCAAAACAGCATTCCAGGAACTATTTTAGGAACCTTTTGCTTTAAATATCATGAAGATTGTTCTTTCCCTGTGAGTAAACCAGAGGTGATTATATATATATATATATATATATATATATATATATATATATAGAGAGAGAGAGAGAGAGAGAGATATAACTTAAATCCAAAAGGAAAAGCAGGTAGGTAAATACCAAAAACCTGATCCTAATTAATATTACATTAATATTAAAACTAATCAAGGTGGAGGGCTCAATTCAAATTACAGAGCTAATTATAAAATAAAACAAATTCCGATGTTCAAATTCAGCGAATTTGAACATCGGAATTTGTTTTATTTTTATGTGTGTGTATATATATATATATATATATATATATATACACACATATACACACACACTTATTTTTATAAAAAAATTCTGAAATCAAAATAAGCATTAAAAGTTTTTTATCCTTCATTTTAATAGTTGGAAAAGGCTAATGTGGAAGATACATGAAAATAGCAGAGTATATTAATCTTTACAGATTGATTAGAGATTATCATTTAAGTAGGGATAAGGAATTAAGCAGAAGATTATCAGGATTGTTTCAATTGCTACATTGAGTGTGAGAAAATTCAGACCTAATGACATACTTAGCAACTTTAATAGTAAGTAATAATTATACAAAATTACAATCACATTCAATTTTTAGTTATTGGTAAGAAATTTTCACGATACTATTAATAGGAACCCACTTTATTTTTACAAGAAATTCAACATGGATTCAGATTCTTAACCATGTTAAACTGTTAATCAAATTTCAAAACTCAATATTATACTCATATTTTATTTTTATATTTTTCAATCACAAATATTTTTGAATGTACAAGTATTTTTTGTCTTCGAGTTACTTTCTGCAAGCATAAACAGTCTGACCAAAATTTGAACTAAACTGTGTGTGTGTGTGTGTATATATATATATATATATATATATATATATATCCCCTGCTCACATGCATGTGTTTTTAATTAGTGCTAAACAATTTTTTTTTTTAAATTCAAAGTAACTTTTTTAACTTGACTAAGAGTTAATAGTGAAAGCATTGCAACAGTCAATCATGGTAAAAATTTTCATAACTGATAATCAGAAACTTTAATTTAAAAAACTTTTTCTAACCCTCTGTGTTTCTATAGGTGGTGGGGGAAATATCTATGTATTTAAAAAAAACATTTTTCTTCTTTTCATGAGACATGTTAGTAAGTAAATGTCCCTTCCAATAAAATGCAAAATTTTATTTCCTGACAACCAATATTTAAACATTTGGGTGAAAAAGAAAATGTTATATATATATATATATATATATATACACACACACACACTTTAGAATATGTACAAACTACAAAATTGTATACTATTTCGATATTGAAAGAACAATGTCTTAAGATAGTTAATAATGATGGTAATAAACGTTTTATTAAAAAAAATTTAAAACTTTGAAAATCTTTGTATGAGGTAAGATGTTAAAAAGAGGGGGGGGAGAAAGAGGGCAGGAAAGACGAGAAATCAAGAAAAGGAAAAAGAGAGGAAAGAGAAAGACAGAGGAAACAAAAAGCAAAGAGGAAAACGAGAAAGCACAGGAAAGAGCTAATGGAAACGGCTAAGAGAGAAATTTTATATTTAGGCAGGAAGTGAATTATAGACAAATATATATTTTCTATAAAAAAAAAATAAATAAAATAAAAGGGCAAAAAGCAAAGAAGAGAACAAAGAGGAAAAGTGCAAAAATGCACAGAGGGAAGAGACAACAGAAGTGACTAAGAAATAGAAATTTCAAACTTTGGCAGGAAGTGAATTGCAGACAGATACAGATGTTGGTTACATTGTTTCAAACTAAATCCTTTGGCATTAAAAAAAGAAAAAAATCACAAACAGAAATTATTCATAAAACATAAATTAGAGGATATTTAAAAACATAACACGAAAATATAAATGCATTAATGCTAATATAATAAATTGGAGAAATAAAATTAAAAATAAATTTGAAGTTAAATTTATATTAAAATCTAAGGCAGTAAATAGAGCACAATTTGTAATAGCAATTACAGATAACATAAGAGAGATCATATAGTTAAAGTAAATTATCAAGATAGGTTAATACTGTAAAAAGTTTACAATTGCTAAAGTTTTATACCTTAGATTTGATAATTCTAACAGGATTGTAAGGTTAATTCTTTATGTTTACAATTTGCCTTTGATTTAATAATATATCACTTTTCATGTACTTAATAATTTCCATTTTTTTTCTTGCAGACAAAGAAAACATGCTTCATTCACCGATCTAGATATTCTAGCTTGTTTGAGAATTTTCCATTTAACTTTACGTGTTTTATTCTTTTAATTTCCAAAATTTTTTAGGTGATGTCATTTTTTTTATCCTTATTAGTAAAAGATGAGATAATTGTAAAAACACTTTCAAAAAGTTCATTGTATTACCAATATTAATATTAGTAACCTTAGGATTCTTTTTACTGATGAGATAGAGCACATATAGACAAGGGATTTAGTTAAACACTTATTAGATAACCAATGCCCCTTATCTTGTCATTTAATTAAAGAAAACCCTTTCAATATATCCATCATAGGTGTATATACACTAACATTGCAAAGTTCAAAAGAAATTGAAGTTTTATTTGATGTGAGACAATGTAAAGGCTCATGTAAATCAAATATTACAATAATTGTAGGAGATCTGAATGTCAAAGTAGGCAAAAAGAGAGTGATGGTGAAATAGTTGGCAAATTCAGTATAGGAACTTGTAATGAACAGGAACAAAAATTACCAAAATGTGAAGGAGAAATATATGGATAGTATTAAAAGCAGATACAATGGACAGAATGAGAATTGAAAGTGAGCAAGACACATTAAGAGAAACATTAGTAACATCAGTAATTGCAATAATCCTAATGGAAAAGAAGATAAGTAGAAAATGAATGAAGTGCATGAAAGTCAACATGAAAGGGAGAAAAAAAAAACAAAAACAAAAAAAAAACAGTACCAACACACAGCACAGACTATAGGCTATACACAAAAAATTTAACAATTGCAGGCAACTAAAGAGGAATGGCTCAACAAAAAAATGTGCAGAAATAGAAAGAATGAGTAATGCAGAAAAAGCAGATATGCATAAAATAAGACAACTGATAAAACAAAGGAAGGGTTACTTGTATTAGAGAAAGAAAAAATACTTCAGAGAAAGATTGAATACATTAGAGAAGTCTTCCATGAAAGATGACAACTGGCAATCTACAGAAATATTGAAATACCATAAATATTAAATGAAATCAGCACTGGCCAAACTGAACAGAAATAAAGCAGTAGGACCAGATGGAATTATAATAGAGATATTGAAAGCCTTAGATGAATTTGGCATTGGCAAGATTAGACGTAATAGATGAAATATACACCAGAAGACTAAAGTAGATCTATTTTCATAGCAGTACCTATGAATCCAGGTGCAAACGAATATCAACTTCATCAGACAACCATATAACTAAGCTTATCCAAATTCTGATGAGTAGAGTGCAAAGCAGAATCAGATTTAAAATAGAACAAGAACAGTGTGGGTTTGTTAAAGATACTAGAACAAGGAATATAATATTTATGCCCAGAATGATATCAGAAAGAGTAATACAAATGCAGAAGGATGTGTACCTTTGTTTCATAGATTATGCAAAAGCATTTAAAGTCTGTTAAAGAACTGTTGGAACTGCTAGGTAATGTTGAAATATTTGGAAAGGATATTAAAATAATCCAGAACTTATACTGGCAGCAAACTGCCTACAACTCAGTAAATACAAAAATGAATTCAGTAAATAAAAAAAATAAAAAATAGAAAGGTCTGTAAGACAAGGATGCATCTTATCAGACTTATTCAACCTACACAGTGAGGCAATTCTGAAAAGATAGTACCAGACTGTTCTGTTTTCTTATATGAGAGTGAATGAAGGACAATCTCCTCACAGATGAAGTAGATACTTGAAGCAACATAAATGTGGTTCTACAGACGGATGCTGAGAATCCCACAGACTAAACAGGTGAACAAAGTTTTAGAGGAAACAAAGAAAAAAATGGACACTTATAAAGAAGAAAGATTGGAAAATTTGATACAATACAAATTGAAAGCAAAAGGGACAAAAGAAAACACTACATAACCTGCCATCCATTTACTTAAGCTTGTTAGGTAGAGCAGGCGTTAAGAGAGATAACAAAGACTTTATTAAGACCTATAAAAAGGACAGGAAATTGTGGAGACATAATTGCAGATGCCCTGATGGAAGGCTGCACATAGAATATATAAAAGTGTGAAAAAAAAAAAAAAAAAAAAAAAAAAAAAATATACACAAATTACACCAGATGTTGCTTTTATGGGAAAGTCAACTTTCTGCCTTCGAACAAGCAATATTCCATGATATGAACGTCAATGCAATTGCATGGAGCTAGAAAGCTTTCATGAAAGAAATTCCAAAGATTAAGAGAAAAGAAAATTTTAAAAAGTTTAAGCCCCAAAAGAGCAATTTTTGCCAAAGGATTGTGTGTTCTACAAGAGATGACAGCAGCACATGGTATAGTCCTGGAAGACTTAGACAAAATGGTAGTTTCTATAAGCATTGGAGCCAGTTAGGAAGAAAAAAACAATGCAAAGATTTAAAAACAAACAAAAAGTAAGTTGAGATTTTTAGTGATGAATACAAAATACTGATTATCCCAGAGAAGGGTATATGGGAAGTATTAGTTATTACTTATGCAGATGAAGTTTTAATTTTGAAATATTACATTTCACATGGCACAATGCTAAATGTGAGTGGGGAAAGGTTGTTTGCCACTGACTATCCCACACTTGGTTAATCTGATTCACAACCTATTCCTTAATATATGTGGATGAAGAGGAAATCAGTTTGGAAGAATGCACTAATGACAGAGTATCATGGTATAGAGGATGATCAGAACCAAGAAAAGCTAGAGTCAGAACTGAGTAAACCTATATCACAAAGTCAAAATGAAACATGGTATCACAGAATGCCTAAAGTGAGGAGCAGATTTGTACATTATGAATGCAATGAACAACTAGATAAACAGATGTTGAGAGTGCAACTAGATAAAGAAAAAAAAAAGAGTATGAATTTGTGAAAGACATTAAGAATGAAAAAAAAAAACAAAAAAACAATGGAAATATTATAATGGAATTGGAGATGGCACTTTATGCATGAAAAAGAATAATGAAGACTTAGAAGTCCTGGTCATCTACTGCAGCCTGGGAGCCTCCAATTGTAATGATTCCATGCATCACTAGATAAAGACTCCCCAGGCAGAGAAAATGGAATTACTACATTGCAAGAATTTTCCAATATAAACTCTTCCTACAATTACTACTTCTGTTTTGAAAACTCATCCATATCCATACAAGACTTTCCAGACCCAAAGGACAACCATGAATGGTGAAAGAAAGAAAGCAAATACTTCAGATTTCTAATGACCGCTCACTGGTATAAAACCAATGAGCAGTAAGTAGAAATCTGAAGTCAATCAAAGACAAAGAGCAGAAGTTAGAGAATTGGAAGAGTTCTGATATGTAAGAAAGTACAGAACAATGATAAAAAGATGCTATCAAAATATCAGTTATTTAAGAAGCCTCAGTTAAAAGGTTAATAAAAGCAAGACTGGTTGTAAGAAGTTTTGAAAAGATGAATCAATTAGATTCTCCAACTGTTTATAAGTGAGCATTTCAAAGAGTCATGGTGACAGCAGCTGCAGGTGAAGGATGGAAATTTGAGACAATTGACAGTAAAAAATGTCATCTTTACAGGGCAAGTTTGCATGATAGAGATTTGTCATGCTAACTTGATAAATAACAGAAAACTGTGATATGGAAGTTAAACAAAGCAGTATATGAACTTTGACATACTGAAATCAGTACTTTAGTGTAAAGGATAACCTTACTAGAATGAATTAGAAGCAATGTGAGTTGGATCAAACCCCAATTAGATGGTACAACAATTGGAAATCAAATCACATTTGTGATACATGCTGATTTCCTATTTACCGGAACTGATGTTGAAATCCAAAAGAATGTCACCGATTTCTTTGTAAGACAGTTTGCAAAAAAGTTGATAGGGAATTTATGTTGGTTTGAATGTATCAAATGCAATGCAAATAAGCAGGAATGAATGCGCTGCAGAAATTAAGCAAATTTCAGTTTCTGTGAAAAGAAAGCAAGAACATCACCACTAAACAACAAAATGCAAATCTTAAGAGCTACAGCTGGTCAATTGAATTGGCTAACCACACAAAGATGTCCAGATTAGAGTTAGGATTCATGAGAGCTGAATATGTCAAGGCAGAACCCAACAGTTGAACAATTACTGAGTGCTAACAAAACACTCCAATCTAAATAAAATCAAATGAATATTTGCTTTCTAAACCTTCATAGCTTAAAAGAATGGGATGTCTTCTGGGAGCAATTTATCAGATGGGTTTTCTGGTGTACAAGGTCACATTTCTTGGTGGTCAACAACAGGAGTTGGTGGCTATCTTGGACATCAAAATTAAATGCAAGATGTCCATCAGTTTAGCAGCAGAAACTCAAATGATGCAGTAAATGAAGCCATTTATCTTGGCAGTTCCATCAGAGAAACTGCAACAGCTATAAAGTAAATCATATCTATTACTATATACACATAAACCACTCTATAAAGCAAGTTAATGAGAAATGTCTGAATTAATATTGCTGAGATCCAGATAATGATCACCCAGAGAAAAAGGCTATCAATAAAATGTGTCCAAATGGGGTGGGGGAGGGATAGAGAGAGAAGAGATGTGCAAATAACTAGTTTGTTAGCTACCTGTTTGTCAGTTCTAACTAATTTATTGTTATACTAACCTAACATCTAATACTATTAGTTTAAGTAGAGCATGGAAGTATAGGGAGGAGAGAAGAAAACCAAGCTCTGTAGTTAAATTTGAAAGACCTATGGTTAGACTACAAAAGTTAACCAGCAACCTATTTATTTCTGACCCATGCTACTTAACAACCATAAAAGAATGAAGTAGAACATTGCTATAAAAAAAAACAAAAAAAGCAGAGGAAAGAAAATGAAAGGTGAATATATATATATATATATATAAAAAGACTGACAATTTCAAGCATGATAAAATTCAATCATACATTAAAACAAGTTTTTTTTAAAAGCTTTTGAGAGAAAAAAAAAATTTCCTTTGTACTTCATACATTGCTAACAGAAAATTAAACTTACTATCCAATCAATTTATACAAAATGCCTTTATATTAGCATGACCCCAAACAGGTAAATGTGTGTTTGTCATGAAAAAGTGTCTAGCTTTGTGTGCAAATATATATAAAAACAAAAAAATTAAAATTTTCCAAGATTATATGGCCGTTTTAATGAGTGAAATTCATTTCATAGGCAATCTAAAATATTAGATACACAGCTGCATAGAATACAAATAAAATCTAACATTTTCATTTCACAGATGCTTTTATCGGTCAAATGGGACACGGGATAGATGGCTATTTTCTAGACATATTTAGAATAGTGTGAAACCAGTCATATAACCAAGATGTAAGCATTAAAAAATACTGTTAGTGGTTGGGAGCAAGTTACTTACTCCACAATGAGACAAATGAGCTTGTGTATTTATAAGGTTTTGTACATAGTTTTTGACAAAACATTGCATTACTCCTGGTTTGCAAAAAAAAAAAAAAAATTTTCAGACTATTGATGAGATTAAAGAGAAGGAAACAAAATGGTTCTCATTTAACAAAACATTTTTCATTATTAAAAATGCTCACATACTTTCTTTACAAAACTTGAACAGTAAATTTTGTGTGTATACATGCAAGTAATTTTAAAGAGGCACATTTTAAAAATCTCAAATAATTCACATTATTGAGTTTTTAAACTTTTCAGAGAGCTAACAAGAAGATGAAAAGCCAGGTCACAAATTTTCTTGGAAGAATTTAGATATTTGACTTCATACTTCCACTCTTTAATTAAAAAGAGGACCAAAGATGGAGCCCTTGGTACAAAATGATCTAGATATAATTTTAATAGTTATTTTTTTTTAATGATCTTTCTGATGACATCAGCTCTCAACTTGGTATCTCTGCTGATGACAATTTACTCCTGTTAGGATAGTAAAGCTTATCAGTCTGACAAGGTCAAAATGGCAGCTGATATCTAAAACTAACTCAAGACCATTGTTTACTGGAGCAAAAGATGGCTTGTCACTTTTGATACTTCTAAAATTAAACTTTTCTCCATTAATCATCTGAGAGACCCCCTTGATGTTTTCCATCAGCATGATTGATGCTAACCTCCAGGAAAGTGACTTCTTGGATATATTCTCAGCTGACATGAAGTGGAAAAACTATTGAATTCACTATCATTCCTTCATGCTTATAATATTTCTACACATGGTCCAGTGCCCCTTTTATTTAACTTGAGCTCCTTGATAAGATCCAAAGAAGAATCAGCAATATTATTGGCCCTGATCTGGCAGCTTGTCCTGTCACCCATCCATGTTTGCCTCTTAGTGACTTTTTTGAATAAATATTTTCATGGTAATTGTTCAGATGAGCTTTTTGCGATTATACCTAGACTTTTAAAAATTTAAGCATAGTACTAGATTGGTGGTATATTCTCATCAATTTACAATTCAGCTGGTTAGATGTAACCATAATTTCTATGCTAACAGTTTCTAGTCTTGCATGTCTTGCCCCATGCTTTCCTGCCAACTTATCTGTAAAAATTTAAATGCAATGTTATTTGTTATCTACTGTCCTATTGATTACTCCTTTCTGTTTCTAATTCTTCCACACCCTGTAACCCTTTGTGTTTTAATGGCTTTACTGATTTATATAGGGTGATACTGATTAAAAAGAGAAAGGATTGGTTTTCTCTGGAATTCTGTTCATGGTAGTGTAATGGCTATCAACATGAAAAGTAGAATCAGTGAGCAGAGTTCATTTACTCAAGGCAAAAATCCATCTCTTCCCTCTAAAGTTAAATGGCAGAGTAGACTGATTTTTCTTAACTTGGCTGGCAGCCAGTTGAGAAGAGATATTCTTTGTATTTGTGTAAATGTACAACAAGGCTGTCTCCCATCATTGTCCCTCAACTCACTTTCATATGCACAAGGACTGCTAAAGGCCCAGGGTACATTCATAAGGGAAATGAAAGGTGACATAACGCATGATAAAATCAGAATCCAGAACTAGGATTGGGTCACTTACATAGTCAAGGAGATGAGGAGGTTGGTGACACCCAAGACAACTTTGTGTCAAGACAAAGACTGAACGGTTTTCCTTTGGCCAGACCAACAAAAACTGATTCTCTCCTACTATCCCTTTTATAGATCATGATGCCAACAGGCAGCATGAGAACCATCTTCAATTCTAACTGTAATTGAATATTCAAGTCTGCAAGGAGAACCTGGAAACTTCCAGACAAGTAGCACATGTTCCAGAAAGTTTACATCTTTAGCTATTTATTTTATTTCATTTTGGTCAAGAAGTGGGTGGCTGCTTTGAAGATCTTTGTAGATTTTACTGGTAGTTATAAAACACTAGACACTTTAGGCGCAGAAGCTGGCGTAAATGATTATTTTTTCTATATATCCACAGTCAATTTTGTGTGTGTGGTTCTTATATTACATTTAAAAGTGGAAAAAGCAACACTATCTTTTTCAAAAAGTCATGGCAATTCAGATAAAATCTGTAGATGTAATGAATGGACATGACAATACTCCCCCCCCCCAAAAAAAAAACAACTTCTATCCACTATCTTTTCTTGTTAATGGAGAAAAAAAAAAAAAAAAGAAAGAATTCCTCTTTGGAAAAGTGTTGACTTTAAATATCTACAAAAAGGTCTGAAGATAACACCCAAAAGCTGTGATAAGATTTAAACACTTAACTATACAAAACTATAGTAAATGGTTTTCACTACTTTTCTAGAATAATTAGGATTTCTCAGTGGTCACCTTATTCATAATACATTTGTTTCAATTGTCTTAAAAATAAACAATTTGCTTCAGCTGCGGGGAGGAGACATTTTGTGACAGGAATGAAAATTTAAAATAAAAAATAAAAATGGAGGCTCATATACTTTGTATTTTAGCTCCAGTTTTGAGATTATATTTTAATGGATATTAAAAAAAAAAAAGAAAAAAAAGTGTTGCAATCTTGCAGACCATATAAAATCATTAAGTGGGCCACATGCAACCCATGGGCCACAGTTTGCCCACTTCCATTTTATGCTTTCTCATGTTCTTTGTATAACATTTATGGTTACAACAATGCCAAGTTGGATAAGATTCAAAAAACGAAATGCCAGCAACATTTTTTCTTTATTATGCATCTAATATTTAAACCTGATATTTTAGGTTTGAACACTAAGTTTACATGATTTTAAGCACAACTTAGATGCTAATTCGTAATATAGTAATAGTCAGAACTAAAACGGAATTAGAAGTGACAACTAGTTTCTAACAATAGTTTGGGCAATTTTCTCTAATTTTCACCCAAATAAAAACTGATGAATTGAATATAAATATAATATGAACACCCTTCTCACTAACCTTAGCTGATAGAAATTGTCATTAACTACTCATCACAGCCCACTTGACAAATAATTGCCATACTTTCTCATGCAGTGTATGTAATATTAATTTTAATGAGAGGAAAGATCATGACACTACACCAGAAGTGTAAAGGTATGCCAACCCGGTACTCATATCAAAGTAGTAATGGCAGTGGATCCTATCAGCCAGACTAAGAAATAAGCAATCCAATAGATAAGCAAAGTAGCAAGAGTTGTTAGCAATGATTTTGGGGGAAGGAGATTGGGGAGAACACACACACAAAAAAAAAAAAAACAGCACATGGTTATGCACATGCCATGCAAAAAGGCAAGACTAAATAAACCAATAATCTTATCGCAGATAAAAAAAAAAAAAAACGAACAACGAAACTTAATATGGGATTATTGATAGATTATCGTTAAATTAGGATATAAGCTAAGCTTCCTTCAATTGCACCAAAAGCTATAATCTCTTGAGTGATGCTAAATTAAAAAGCTTCCAATTGATCTTAGTGACAAATCAACAGCCAATTTTGTTAAAAAAAAAAAAAAAAAAAAAAAAAAAAAACTCAGATAATGAAAAGTCATGTTCTTTGTTTAGGTTTGAGAATTTTCAGAACTATTAAGGAAAAAAAAAAAAAGTAAATTTATTAAATAGTTTCTAAAAAAAATTGTTGCAAGTGATGAACTACAAATACTTTTCTTTGATTTTCTTTTTGTTATGGCTCTATTGTAAAAGTAAAATCAAAATATAAAGGGTCATAAAGTTGAAAAAGTAGCAGGGATGTGGGGGGGGGGGGCACATATTTTGTAACCTGCCTAAATGTCCTTATTACAATCAGTCATCTGGTTGCAAAACATCTAAAAGTGTTCCAAGTATTTTTTTGTTTGAACAGGAATAAATACAAACCATCTTAACAGCCCCTAGAATATTTTACAAGTGGAAAATTTGTATGAAATATTTTCATTATAATCTTTTCAGCATTGAATCATTTAATTGTAAGGAATTAGGATTTACTGAAATTATTCCCTCATTTTTACAAATTCATTTATAATATGTAGCCTATGTAGAAGAATGTACATTCCTTGAAAGTTCATCACTTAAAATAGCATAAAAGCCAAAAGTTGCTTCTGACATGAACTATCATACTATATCCTATTAGTTTGTATTTCACAGAAAAATCATTTTAACCATACCTAGAAAGAAGCATAATTCTGAAATCAGACTACCAACTTTCTACACAATCTTCAAATGGACACATCCAATAGCTATTATGAATAATATAACCCAATTTAAAAATAGAGTGTTAGTAACTTCTAGATTTTGAGTATATTAAGATCAACTTTTTTTTTTTTTAAATTGATGTGACAAATTTTGTTATTTATAAAGTCAATGGTAGAAAGTAAAGTCCTTTTAAGAGATTATATATATATATATATATATATATATATATATATAGGCTGGGATGAATGAATTGTTGTCTAAGTTATGCAAAAATGGAAATAACCACGATCTCATTTTAAGATAAATTTACCAAAATTACACAAAAATATTTTGAAATAGTAAAAAGCAGATTCATTCAATAAAATCACCATTGGCTTCAACCACAGCTTCTAGACTAGTTCAGAATCTCCTACAACTATTCTGGATAGTCTCCTTGTTTAAGCTAGCAAATGCTACCATAATCCTTGTCTTCAGTTCATCTTTGATGTTACAGGAGATTTTGTTTATCTCTTGTTCAAATGCACTCCACATATTACAATCTGGGAAGTTAGTTGGCCAGATGTAAGGGGTGATATGGTTGCAGAAATTGTCTGACAGCCATAACTAGCTTCTCTTGCTTGTGAAGCATGGTGCAGAATTCTGTTGCCAGACACAGGGTGTTACAGTAGCCAGCTTCTTGACCCAAGGCAGCACTACCTCCTCAAGGAACGAGGTATGCCTATGTTGAATCTGAGGCCTTGTGGGAAGATGAATGGAGGGATGTCACAATCACTAGTGATCACTCCAAACACCTTCGGATTCATCCTTAGACATCCAGCTCTTTCTGAATCCTCTGCACTGTACTCAGATTGACACCAAAACCTACCAGAAATGTTTGTATTGGAGCTTCTGGCACGAATGCCAAGCAGTATAGAATGCTGTTTCCAAATTTAGGGTGGTGTGAGTTGTGTCATGGTGCTCCTTTTGTCAGATAGTACCCAGTTGACCCTACTATACTGTGCAGTCAACAAAATAAAAAACACACATACTTTTTCTATGTGTCACGTCCTTTCAGGATGTAACCAATCATGGCCCTCCACATCTTATCCCTGGTAGTTCTTAGCACGTTTTCTCCTGTTACTCCACTCACACTCTGCTATCCACCTGCTCAGGCCCTTCAAATGTTATCTGCTGCTTTTCCTGTGAGTATCAGATTCTCCAAACCTTCCTCATCACATGTCTAAGAACTTCAGCTGTTGCTTCCTGATGCTCAGTATTAATTTCCTTTTCATTTCCATCCTTTCTAAAACTTCATCATTGCTCAAACGTTTGATCCATGATATTCGCAGTATCCTTCTGTAGAACCACATTTTAGTTGCTTCAAGTTTTTCATTCATCTTTGATGATATTGTCCAGCATTCACTGCCATATTTAAGAACTGAAATCACATAGTAATCCAGTATTCTTTGTTTCTAGCAAAATTTTCCTGTCTTAATACTTCGCTCAGCTTCTGGAATGCATCCTTGGCCATTCCAATTTGCATACACAAAATTAATATAAAATAGCAACAATTTACCCATCACACACTGTAGGTTCAATAGCTGGTTATATGATCAAATGAAATCTCAATGAATTATTTTTATTTAAGTCCATTAAATAAATAGTAAAAGTCTGTAAATTCCAATTGTAAGAGCCTGACTGGCAGTTCAAGTTGGTTTTTATATATGAAAACTTATCACTGATAATATAGTCACAGTGAAATTTAAAAATTTTAAACCAATCAAAGAAAAATGCATAAAAAAAACAAACAAACAACCCCCCCCCCAAAAAAAAACCTTAAACTGCATTGCAGAGGTTTACATGTGCTCAGATTTGATAAGAAACTGGATTATGTATAAACTACAACTTGACAAATTCTAGCAGACTATTTTGAAGTAAAACACCAAACTGCGTCACAGGCTATCAGATTTTTATAGCTATACTTATCAATTACCTGCATTAATTATTGAATTTGGAAAAAAAAAAAAAAAGAAAGTTCAATCTAGCTGGATTTCATTTAAAATTGAACCAGAATCAATCAGCTGAAGAATCACAAACTATAGAACTTTATTGATTAGAGTTCACTTAGGTCAAACTGTTTAACAAGAGACACTTTTTACCAAATGAAATCAACAATAAATTTCGTCATTACCTTAAGCTGAATAATTGTACAAAATTTCACTTTAGAGTTATCAAGCAACTTTTCTAAAATGAGCTTTTGTTTGCCACAATGACAACAAGAGGAATCCAGGTAAAGGATTAAATGAACAAATCCTCTTAATTTGTTTAAGAGATATAGTCAATGAAGTGTAAAAAGTCACTTGTCTGGACACATGTCTCATTGGTGGCCTATGGCTTAAGAAAATTGCTTTCAGAGTATCAGCCAAAACAAAAAAAAAAATCTGATAAACTTCTGCATGAATAACTTCATTTTATGCACGGGTGCTTTCAAATCTGCTTAGAAAGCATCATTGGCCAATCGCAATAGCCAATTCATCAGCTTGAACCAGTAATCACCAATGGAAATGCAGGGATCATCACATTGTATTTGATATTTCTTTTTAAGACAAGGAATCAAGAATTCACGTGCAGTAACAGGAGATTGAAAAATCAGATATATTGAACCAATATCATGAGTCCAAATTATTTAAGGAGCAAATCTACATATGAAGAAAAAAAAAAAAAAACTTAACATAAATAACACCTGTAACACATTTTTATTAATAGTATGTTATTTACAGTAATTTTATGAAAGATTTACTTTGATCCTCTTAGAAAACTTACAGGCTAATATTAATCTGAAATTAACAACTCAATCTCTTCCTTTTTCAACCACGTGTTTTGAAAAAAAACTTTCATTTTCTTTTTCATTATCTTTGTGCTTTTCTTAAATTTGGGCTGTCAAATTATACCCGAGAAGATTTTATGCAAGAATGTTAATGAGTTTTGCAATTGTGCAATTCACACCAGGAAATACCAGATCTGAATGAAAGAAGAGATTGAATGTTAAACAAACAAACCAACTTGAGAGCACAATACCTATGATTCAGTCAACATTAATTTAATGAGTTCAGAAGTGTATAAACAGTTATTTTACACACAAGTAATTTAGCCTCTTATTCATAGCAAATGTTACCAATTTGAAAACACTAAAGAAATAAGTTATATTAGAATGAACAGATATTTGTAATGAAATTAAGATTCACTTTATGATTACAAACTGCTAATTGTATTTTGTGAAATTATTCAAATATAATGCATCTAATGCCAATGTGCATACACCAACTGAGTATTAGACAGCATTAATATCACATGAACACTATAATACTTAGGTTGAGAGAGAAGACCAAAGATTTTTTAAGAGTAACTTATTACTGACTCAACTATTTGTAGCTCCAAATTCCCCCTCCCTTAGCTAATAAACTTGGGGGGGGGAAGAAAAAAGAATTCCATCTACATGAAAAGCAAACACCCAATTTTCTTTTGCTGAGGGTAGAGAAAGTTTTGTAAAATGATGCTTCTTAATACAATAGAGTGTGGAAGGTGAAAATAATATATATATATATATATATATATAAACAGTAAAACCATTTTCATTCATAAACTATTTCTTTGTTTAATTTTCATGCAGGTGTGGAGAAAACCAAAAAGGAAAGCTTACCTCAGATAATGAAGATCTGATATTTCCTTCATGCAAAGCCAACAAAACTCAGCACCACACACAGTGCAAGTCATATGATTACAAGAACCATCATTCATTTTTGTGATGAATGCACTACAGCGAGGACACGGCTTAATGTCATCTTCTGAAAGAGAAATATAATTACAAATGAAAAAATTGATTTAAACTTAAAAGATTGATATTTGAAGATATTTTATTAGTTTGTTACCTTTTAAATTAAAATAATGGGGAAAAAAAGGGGGGGGGGTAATAATGATCCCAAAAGAAGGCTTTAGAAAACAGTTCTGGAAATGAATGCTGGAACAAGTATAAGAGGCCCCAAAAAGGAACTATGACACCCTTGCCCTAAGTAGGCTGTTTTTTTGTTGTTTTTTTTTGCTATATATGATTAATGGAACCTTTCCAGAAAGACCATGTCTGTTAGTTTTTATGCTCAAAATACAGACAAAAAAGTCTAAAAATATTTGTGCAACAGTAAAAAAGATTAATCTGTATTGGAAGACAAAAGAGGAAGTAGCAGTTTATTTCAACTATGTAGAAATGTTCAGGAGGATATTTATATGCAAACAAATAATGCAGAGTATAAAGTATCTTTTAATGCTGATGAAACTCAAAATTGTTAATCTTTAATAAACCCATCTGGATGAAGCAGAACTGGTGGCACAAATACCAGCTTGTGTCAGTTCTCCTTCAATACTCATTTAATAGAAGATGTGGTACTATTGTTGACAGGTCACCTTTCATGAAAATGCAGTTGTAATTGTACAGTTTTTTTTTTATAAAGTTTTTTTATAGACCCATAATGGATACAACAGGTCTTCTCTGTAGATAAGAATGTTATTAAAAAAAAAAAAGTTTGTGGATAGCAGTAATGAATACCAAGCTATCCCAAATATAGTGCCCATATATCAAAACTGGTTTTTTAAAAAAAATAAAGAAAAAAAAAAGCAATATCTTTATAATTCATATATATATATATATATATATATATATATATGTGTGTGTGTGTGTGTGTGTGAAAGCACAAATAAAATTGACAAACTACATTCCTTTCGTTTCAACAGTTCTGACCATAAGAGTTAAAACCTACTAATAAACCAGGCACATAGCAAACCACCTTCATACCATTTGTATTTCATTGATGAGATACAAGTTCCACTTAAGCAGCTACTTCCCATAAACTGCTGCTTTGTGGAACCAACTCTCAAGAGGATGTTTCCCTCTTAACCTTTTTAAGTTTAGGGTTAATCATTATCTTTCACACAAACTGCTATCTTCCCCCATATATCCCTATAAACTGTACCACGCACTACCTTGAGTGGCTCTTGGGCTTTGTACAGTGATCATGGTAAAATTCTATACAGTGAACACAAGTTGTGAAAACTTATTAGCAATTGGAATGTTGATTCAAGAAAATATGAGCTTTATTTAACATACAAATTAAATGTTTTATACATTAGTCATCCTTAAAATATATATATATATAGATATATATATCATCCAATGTCCAGCTGGACAAATTTATATACTAAAAAAGAAAGCAACTTTTATGATCATTAACCAACAAATTTTACATTCACTTCAAAGTTTATTGCAGGTGTGAAAGTTATTCAGCATTTATGTTCTTAGTACAGCAGCTGAATTTGGATAATCCCATTGCAGTTTTCAAATCCAGTTTATACACTTTTCAAGCCCACACACTATATATAACTTCCTATACACACACAAAAAAAAATTAAAGGTTCTTGTTTAAATTTATTATTAATCATCAAAAAACAATTTTTTCAGACTGTCCTATATATATATTTTTATATTAAATAAACTTATTGCATTTTTTTATTTTATTAAATCAGAGCAGATTTTCTGGAGAGAAAAAGAAATTACATTCCCAAGAAGTCCTGTGCTGAACAAATTTTCAATACAAAAATTTAAATTCATGAATTTTTGTAGAAAGTGGGTGGGTAACAGATTGTCAAGATTTATAAAAATGCTTTAAAAAATAATTTCATTCATTTGTATATAAGTCCTGAAAGTTTCATTAAAATCTGACAATTATTTGATATTTGCAAAAAATTTCCAAATTAATGTGTTTTTCACTGAAAGATGGGAGAAGAGTTGCATAATATTACATTATCCATAATAAACTCTGGCAATAATTTAGTGTGGAGAGGAAAAAAAACAAAAAAGAATTTCTAACATGTTAGAAAGGATTAAAAAATAAAGCAAAATTACTTTGATCTTTCTTAAACATTTTGATTTAAAAAAAAAAAAAAAAAAAAAAAACTTTTCATAATCTGCTGTTTTTCAGCAAATTAGTGAAAGTACCTAATCTAACAGGTTTCACTTTTATTAAAGCTTTTATATATATATATATATATATATATATATAAATAAAAACCCAAAGATAGTATACTAGTATGTTGTAATTTGGGGTTGGTTCTTATTGGTCAGATAAGTGTCATCTGTATTAAAGCATCAGAAATGAATGTGTGTGGAATATTTTGTATGTATAGAAACACTTGTTTGTTTAAGTGTATGATGGACAGTAATGTTAGTTTGTGCATATGTTTGTATGTACATATCAGTACATGTGTCATATATATTAAAGCAATAGAGAATTCTTAAATGTGTGCGAGACATATTTTGGACATTAAAGCATGTGTTAGTGTGCGTGTAGAAACAGCATTTCTGTGACACATGTATTAATACATACGCGCACACACACACTTTACCATCTAAATATTTCATGCACATGCATTTAAAGATTATTGCTTTAATACACATGACACATTTAAAACTAATATTAACCAATAAAAACTAACTAAATCCTAGCATATCAGTATATGGTGGTTGTTTTTTTATTTTTTCTTGTTCTCTGAAGAAGCTTTAATAAAAGTTAAACATGTTAGATTGAGATAGGTTTCCTATTTATTATATATATATATGTGTGTGTGTTAATAGAACAGTGCTCAGTGTAACAAAGCTATAAATATAACTTATTCTACATGTAAAGCACAACTCAGTTTCATGCACTACGCAATCATCAGGTGCATATTATGGACTGTTTCTAGATTTGAATTAGTATTTTTGGTACTAGTGTTAAGGTCATAAATTCAGGACATTTTTTTTTCCATTAATTAAATGTATAATTTGTTTTGTATCAAAACCTAAAAACTGAAATATGAAAATAAAATAGGTGTTAAAAAACAAATATGTATATAATATATTATACACATTGTTCATTCAGTAATGAATTAGAACACTCACTACTGTCGCATGAATACATGGTATATCACATGCTAAAAGTCTGCCTCCTACTGAGTGCCCATAGCTCAGAGGTAGAATCCCCGACTACCACCAATTTGGTCAGGTTTCAATCCTGGGTAAAAAGCAATCGGATTGATAAGTGTAGTGATGAGCTGTGATACAGTGAAACAGATCTGTCTGCAGATGACTATATATATATATATATATATACACACACACACAAAAAGATAAAAGCAAATGAATAAAGGGAATGTGAAAGTCAGGGTTTAAGTATTTAAGCAGATATTTATTTCTATGTTTGCATGTGGTCATTAATTCACTTCTTTTGTTTAATAAGTTAAGATATTTAGGTGTTTTAAGATAAGTTTTTTTTTTAAAGGCATATGTTACATCTATTTTCTATTCCATTATAGGATTTATTTTTTTGAGTGCTATTCTTGTATTTATTATCAAAATTCAATTTAGTTTTAGAATCAATATTTCCATTTATACTGTTGAACTAAAATAATATTTGTTAGTTTGTATGTATATATATATATATATATATATATATATAAATAAATTAAGAATTTAACTAAACTATGAGGATAGATGAGTTTTATCTCAATACTAATCAGCAGGGTCACATGTTTAATAAATCATTTATCAAACATCTAGCACCTGATGAGAGTCTCAATGCAAAACTCTTTACTTGACTAACCAGATAAGTCACTTTAATATTTATTATAGCTCTAGCACTTGATGACAATTTTTCCAAAATGTACCAAAATTATTTTTGAAATTCAAAATTTAAGATCCCAATGCAGCATTTGCCTTCTCTCAGAAAAACAGATGATACATGCCCAAGCAGCTTAAATTTCTTACATCGTTTTAGAGATATATATTTATAGGTGCCAAATTAAAGTCATGTTAAGGTCAGTTTTTTTTATGCTGACTTAAAATTTATTACTTTTATGACCAGAACATATTTTGCTTTACCAACAACTTAAAATGAAATAAAGTAATCATAGTTTAGATATTAGACAGAATCATGCAGTTGTAGGAACAATGAGTTTGCTTGGAACTGTTAAATCTGAATCATATGCATAAATGAGAAAAGATTTTGTACATTTAGTGTACTAAGTCAAATGTCAAAAATTTTAACATCATTTGTTGCCTATTTTAATATTTTGTTATGTTGCCATTAATCCATAACATTTTTAAATATTTTTATTATGCCACTTTCATATAAAAGTCTATTAGTTTTAAAATAAAAATATAAACAACCATTTTCTAAGGTTGTTCATCTCCCCCCCCCACTTCAATAGGTTAAAATTTAACTACAAATAAATTCTGTTGATTTTATGACCATAATTCTTATGTGAATATTAATCAACAAAGAGCCTTCCAAAGTTATACATCTTGACCATATCGGAAGATATGAAAATTCTAATATGGTCAAGAATATAGTGGCAAGTAGCAAAATCTATCCAATTTAGTAAAACCCTTGTAACTCAGGCCACAGTCAAAAAGTTTGCAAGATTTTGAAGAAATATTGCCATAAGGCAGAAAAGAAAAAATTTGGGATATGCTTTTTGGCAAATTAAAAGCTAAAAATTAAAGGTCAAATTACCTTATTTGACATTTAAACAAAATAAATAGATAACCTTTTAGATCTATTATGCAAATACTTTAAAATGGTATATGATTTAGCTTTGTGGACAAATAAAAATATGTTGATATTTAAACTTTGTGACTATTTTCCAAATTAATTTTTTTGACAAGGTTGATGGGTCACATCTTGAGAACCCTTTAAGCTAGAGATGTAGAATAGGTACCATTCAATTTCTATCATTAAGAGCTATAAGTGTATTAAATTTGAAAAAGAAAAAAAAATCTGTCAGTGATGGTCAGACTCTTGCAGATTTAACATGGAATGACTCAAAAGTTTGCATTATGCAAATTTGTGCTAACACCCAACATTTGCATAACCTGTAGCAAATTGTTGCAGTTGCCATAAGTAAATTCTACTGCATCATTTTTGGCAGTCAAAGTAGAAACTTGGCTTTAGCAGAATTTTTTTTTTTTTTTTTTAATAAAATGATCAAAATTGCACTGCAAACCTTACACTAAAAAATCAACAATATGCTGCAGAGAATCTGACTTTTCCAATATGTTAATAGAATATAATAAAAACATTGACAATTTATGGATAATCACTTGGGTTTTACAAAGGGTTTTATTAAACTGTTTAGAGATATTCTTAGCAATCAATTTCTGATGAGTTTTTCCAGGAAAAAAAAAAAAAAAAAAAAAAAAATGCTATCATAAAAACAGTCACATGTAAAAAACCAAGTTTTATTGTTTGACATTATCAAATTTGTTTACTTTATATTAGATATGCGAATCTTATTGAAATAACCCATACATGTGTTTTATTTTTGTTATGTAAGATCTTGCATAGTAAACAATTATAATCAAAAGACTAGATGTTATGTAAGTAGGGGGTATGTTCAAAAACCTCTTAGCATGAGAATTTCAGTCTAACAAGATGAAAATAATTTTTGTCACCACACAAAGCAGTTTCTTTGAAAAAGGAGGGGATTTAAACATTTTTTATTCTATATTTGTTTAAACTAAGTAAATGAAGAAAAGGCAGGTATGAAAATGGGTCAGGGAGAAATTAAAAGAGTTAAAAGCAACTGCCGATTTGAAGACTTCAAGACCAGGACTTCAAGACCAGGACTTCAAGACCAGGACTTCAAGACCAGGACTTCAAGACCAGGACTTCAAGACCAGGACTTCAAGACCAGGACTTCAAGACCAGGACTTCAAGACCAGGACTTCAAGACCAGGACTTCAAGACCAGGACTTCAAGACCAGGACTTCAAGACCAGGACTTCAAGACCAGGACTTCAAGACCAGGACTTCAAGACCAGGACTTCAAGACCAGGACTTCAAGACCAGGACTTCAAGACCAGGACTTCAAGACCAGGACTTCAAGACCAGGACTTCAAGACCAGGACTTCAAGACCAGGACTTCAAGACCAGGACTTCAAGACCAGGACTTCAAGACCAGGACTTCAAGACCAGGACTTCAAGACCAGGACTTCAAGACCAGGACTTCAAGACCAGGACTTCAAGACCAGGACTTCAAGACCAGGACTTCAAGACCAGGACTTCAAGACCAGGACTTCAAGACCAGGACTTCAAGACCAGGACTTCAAGACCAGGACTTCAAGACCAGGACTTCAAGACCAGGACTTCAAGACCAGGACTTCAAGACCAGGACTTCAAGACCAGGACTTCAAGACCAGGACTTCAAGACCAGGACTTCAAGACCAGGACTTACATAGACAAACTATATTTTTCATATATACAAACAGCAAGAAGTTGGCAAAGAAGGTTTGAATTTTAATTACATTAAACTACAAGTCAATGACAACAGTAGCAGCATAGCAGTCCATTTTACTCTGGTGTCCTAATTGACATCATGGTTGTTTACTGAAGGGTAATAACTTAACCATGAATAAATAATAGAAACACTTCATTACTCATTAAAGAGAGAGTCACCCATTTTCAACATCTACAAATTTATGAAGTCAGACAAGCATTTAAACAAAATATAAACTTATTCTGATTTAGATGGCAAATGTTTTTAAAACCAAGAATGGTCTAAATGTAACAAATTCAAGTTTGGATTTGGTATTGTGCTAACCAAATGAAAAGCTTGAGGCATGTAGATAAAATATTTATAGACAGTCATGGTTCCTTTAACTTTTATTCAAAGATAAAGATAGAAAAGATTTGTTTCCATGCAATATGAATAAAGAATAAGTTAGGTTTTGGTGGAAGCATTGAAAATTATAGAATTTTGATACTAGAGACAGTCTAGTAACAAAGTTGAGGACATTTTCCCTTGATTTTCTCTCTTTCAAGATAGATGGAGGGAGGGATATTATGCACAATTTGTATAGTGAAGGATACAGGATGGAATCTGTGATTGTCTTTAAATGGATATCAAAGCTGTTAATATTTTCATGACTAATTCCTGAAACATTTCACCATAAGCTGACTCACTTATAAGACCTCTTCCTGGACTCTACCTTAGCTTGCAACATTTTGTCTGTAAAAATAGCCATTAACTCCTAATGTAAAATAAGACATTTAAATCAATACAAGCAAACAAAGTTGAACTTTTTTTTTTTTCAATGTACTGAAAATTTTAAAATGTCAGCTCAAAGTTGACTCACTTTGTGATCCTGTTTCATGATTGTAATTAAGTGCTGCAGCTCGCATATTTGGGGATCGTTCTGCCCGGGCTGCATCACAGGTTTGGTTAGGATGCCAGATTTGTTTACAATGGTAACAGAAATCTGTCTCACATTCAGGACGTTCACACTTCAGTTTAGGACAACTAGCACAGCCAGTTGCTATCACAGCATAACTGCAACAGAGAAAAAGCCAAAAGTTTACATTACATATTTACAAGAGGATGAAAATGTAAAGGTTAAAATATTTCCAGAAAAAAAAAGTTTGAACTACAAATTAAAATTCAAAGTTTTTGTTTTCCATTTTATTGATATTTTAGAAAAAAGTAAATAAAATGATGAAATGGTGTGATGAAATAGCAAAGATTCTAAGGGGCCCAAGTGATATTAAAAACTAAATCAAATTTTTATTTATGAAGACTGATGTGATCAATAGAAGTTAATTTCTTTAAAAAAAATTGCTTAGATGGCTAATAAAATATACAAGTAAAAATTTTCACAATCTTAAACATGAAAGATTACTGAAGAGTCAAATACAGACCTGCTTCTGGTGAGGGAAGCAGGAGAAAGTTATAGTTGTTTCTAAAAGTAACATTTAAATAAGGAAGGTAAAAAATGCCACAAGAACATTTTGATGTTAAGAGAAAACACTTTACACAATTGCTTATCAATGTCAATTTCCTGCAGTTTATAAAATTTGCTTAACCTATGGAAAGTTACAAAAAATTTATTAGTGAAAGCAAAGATTTATTAAATGAAGAGATATTTGAAGTTTGGCCAAAAGATTAATTCAATACTTGGTAAGGCAGCAGATATCAAATATCGATTTTAAAATGACACCAGACAGACAGACACATACCAAATATCAGATATCTAGTATAACACAAGAGATAGAGGAAACTCCAGCAGTGAGATGTGCCACTCCTAACATTTAAGGTTGTGGGGAGAGAGTGCATGGTTCAAAGTTTAATAAATTCTTTGCACTTTTCAGAAGTAAATGTTAATTTCAGATTTATTCAGTTCTTAAAAAAAAAAAAAAAAAAGAAAGACATGTGTGATGTAATAGTATAGTAGTGAAATGTAAGATCACAAAAAAAAATTGTGACTCAGTAAAGCTCCAAGAACTAAATGGAAAAAGGCTAAAAAAAAAACCTGAGGATGTTGATTACATTTAATAAATATTAGAACAAAAAGTTCATTAGTTTTGAGAAATATGAGTTGACTGACTGAGGGACTTGAACACAAATATTAACTTGGGGATACTAATTGAGTACAGCACTAACTACCCACTACAGTTGCCAAATCAGGAAATCAATTACTTAAAAGACATTACATATCTAAGTCATTGAGAGTAAGTCCTAAAGACCTATCCATCACATTGGTGCAGTTTTTTAAAATTTCAGCTAAAATGTTTTCAAAAGATTAGACCATATGATTTATTCATGAAAGTATATTTGCTGGTGGTTTCATAAAAATAGTTTTCAGCAATCAGGTTATTAGAGCTGTCAAGTGGCAAGATGACCATGTGTTTCTTGAATAAATAAGACCCTTGTAGAGTATAAATTAACAGTCAAGTCATTCCAATATTTCATAAGTGACCAGCCAGCAGATTAAGTTCCACATATAAGTACATAGTGCACTTTAGTACCACATATCAGTAGAGAAGAGAGATAAGAAGGGCAAATTGCAGTTGTAATTGAAAATGAACAGACCACTGCATTATTATACCACCTTAAAACAGACAGAGACTGAGTAAAAAGATAAAACTTCTTATTTTATTGTGATAGCTGTAAACAAGCAATATGCAGTTCAGACTACTGCAAACCATTTCCAAGCATTAGGAGGCTAGTTTGAAATGTTTATATTGCCACAGACAACCACATTTTGTTAAAATCTTGTTAAATCATTCCAGTCTTCATTATTTTAAGATTTTGATCAGTCTCTTGAACTTTGGTTTTGTTATATTTTAATCTTGAGTTTAGGATTTCTTTAGATTTTATCTAAACAAAGTAGTTTCTCCTGTCAAGGATAACAACAGACCAGTAACTGAGGTAACTGTCTGACAGTCTTGGCTGGTGTGGATAAGGATTCTTGAGATTTTCACAGAAATACAACCAGCCTATATTGTTACATTTTATGAACAGGAACAATAAGCACATGTCTGACTATTATAGTGCTACAATTATAAGTTTATGAAAATCTGAATTTTTTAAAAATCATAGAATTACTCAAATAGTTAATACCTGCAGAGGATTAAACCTTTTCTTTCATTATCTGCATTCATAGAAAAAGAAAAGACTACAATAATGAGTTTATTTTGAGTGACAGCATGTGATAAAGATATGTTTCTTTTACTCTAACACACAAAAACAAAACATTAAATGAGAATTTAATGCACAAAATAGAATATTTTAGTGTCAGGTTAAAATTTATTTAAATATTTTATATTTTTTTGAGCAAAGAGCAAAAATGCTGTCATCTAACAATTATTAGGCTCCTGAGAGTGAAAGTTCAAGTCTTGGCAGTGACTTATTTTTAATTCTGATCTCTTATTAATCATTGTGGAATTACAATCTGAAAGTTGTAATTTACTATTTAAACACTTTGTAAAAAAAAAAAAAGTTCAGGTGTAGTTATATTATTGCTATGTTACTAGATTTTTTTTTTTTTACGCTATCTTAGTGTTGCTTTTTTTTTCTCACAGAACAATTTGTAATTTGTAATTAAAAAAAGATCAATAAGCAGCTTTTGACAAGATTCAGACAAATTCTACACATTCATGCATGCTGTGTAGACCACTGGTCATGGTAGCCTCAAATGAGGAAAAATAAGGAAAATGAAGTAGGGGTAGTAAAATGGTTACAAATCTGTGCCTAAAATGAGGCAAGCAAATTCTTCAGAAGGGCTCATGAGGTATTGGAAGTGAATTCTAGTCTCAAGGGAATTATTTTTTGCATTTTTTTTTTGTTGTTTATTTAAGCAGTTGAAGAGTACATACAAATATAAAAACTAAACAAAAAATGAGAAAAAATAGTAATAAAAATGAAAGTCACCATCTAGTGTAGATTAGTAAATGCATTTTGCTCAAGAGAGCAACATTAGTTGACTATTCATTACAAATTAAAAATTGTTAACATACTTTAGTACACTGAACAATAACAATACTTTCAAATTAGTGTTTATAGTGCCACACCCCCCACTTATCAACTGACACTTCAAATTATGACGAAATACAAACTTCAATATTTTCTCAAAAGTTATCAGCTCTTCCAAAAATAGACTATCATCTGGCTTCGTTGCAGTGAGTTTGTTGTCAAAACAGATTGGAGGATTTTATTATTATTTTTAGTTTTTACCATGAAATCATTTTTTCCTTACTACATCCAAGACAAATGGCAGTTTGCTTCAGACACAATTATATCAGAAAATCATTGAAAAATAATGCAGTAGATGTTGAAATAAAAGGAGATTGTATTATTCTACATGTGCACTTCAATGAAAGAGAATAAATGAAAGCCAAGAGAGAAATGTTGACCAGGTAAACAAATTTTATAAGAATCAACAGTAATAGACAACACTTGTCGATACATTAAATATAAAGAAAGAAATTCCAAGATAATAAAGCAAAATTGAGGAGATAAAGAGAGGGAGGGAGCTCATGTTGAATGCAGAAGCAGAATTTCATAAGCTATTTTAACATTGTTTTGTTGAATTTAATAGTTTCAGTTGCTTCAGTCTTCAGGTACATAAATACCCCCACCCACCCACCCACCCATTAGACAAATTAAGGCAGTGCTAAAATTTCCTGTAGGCAGTGGAATCTGTTAAAAGAATGTAAGTGTTAGTCTTATGATATAATACCTCAGAGTTTTAGATAAGATTTATCAAAGGGGAAAATGCAAAATTTACAAAGACATTGTAAACAATTTTCTTATTAATGAAGACAAACTTTTGCTCAAATACCACCCCACCCCCCCACTGCAGGTTAAAAAATGTTTTAATTTTTTTTTACATTTCAGATAATATTAATAGGCAAATAAATTTTAAATACTGGTGGAATTATAAGTATTAAGCAAGTTTGAAACAAAACTGAAACAGCAGTGGGCAATTTGTTTATATCATTTCCATCTTTGAAATCTTTTTATTGTGTAATGACTTACATGCTAATCACACAGTTCATTTCTCATACCTGCAGCTTTGTCCCTCAAACAAAACTTTACTTAAGAATCATTTGTCTTTAAAAACAAAATTAAAACAGTAAGTCACTTTATTATATTTGACTAAATTCCTTAATTGAAGATGGAAAGAATGGAACTGAAGACCATCAAAAGTTGACAATTGTTTTCCTAGCATTATGGTTTTGAATATCTACTTCAAAAGAAACCATGAAATGGCAAGACCATGTGAACCTTAGATGTGGGTTGATGAGGTCAATTGTTGGCAAATAAACACATAAGGACTTTTGACATTTCTATTGTCTGATCTTTAAGAGATCAGCCAATTTTTGGCTTGGTATTTTTATTTTTTGATGATGAAAAAAGGCAGTAATAGTTGTAATTTGTCAAGTGCAACAGAATGAGAAAAACAGCCTGGCAAAAAATACAATGGTATTAAGAACTATGATAAAATGAAATATATATATATATATATAAAAAAATAATAGAATCAGTAAAATGCTGATACAATTTAATCACAAGATTAATCAATGCAAAATGGTCCAAATATTAAATGTTGTTCAATCAAATGCCTACCACTCAAGACAATGAAAAGACATTTGCTTATTAACTAAAAACTAGTTATCTTCCATAACTAGTAAAAGCACTGTATTATGGCTAATTAGGAAGCGGGGGAGGGGGGAAAGAAAAAAAGAGCACTAACATACAAACAAGCAGGTTATAAAATAGTAAAGAAATGATTATACTCATTTGATGTATATCATATCTCTGAAACAAAGCACTGCTAGAAAGAATTGTGCAATTTTAAGTCATATGCTTATATCAACCCCACAAATAAGCTTGTTCCAAGATTGTTCAAATGAGGTAAAATTACAAAACGCCTAGAGATATTTGTAGCTAACCAAGCGTTATTAATTTCATGGAAAAATGCATGCATAAAAAGTAATATTCTTAAAATTATATTAAACCTCGAAAAGTAAAAGGACAAGATATTCTAGTGATGTAAAAAAAATTATTTTTTTAAAATATTGCAGCTAAGAAATAAAATTTGAATGCAATATTTTAATTTTTTTTTGCTTCACTAGAAGCACTTATCCTGTTCTTTTCCAGGTTTTATAACATCTTAAGAATATTACTTTTCATGCATTTTTCCAGGCATTGCTATTAATTTAATATAAATTTAATACTGAAAACCACATTCAAAAATATTAAAAATTTATATGCAATTGATTAAAGAAAAAAAATTATAATTTTGATAATCAATTCTGATAAAATAAGTGATAAGCAGTTTGACAAAAATGATAAGATATTAAAATTTAAATGTTGAAAACTGCATGCAAAAATATTAAACAGAAAAGCAATAAGATTTTTTACTAGAAGCATTAGTCCCTCGCTCACTTATGTAGTTAATCTAACCTTTTTGGACTTCACATATTTTGATGTAACTTTTTTTTTTTTCTTCAGAACCAAAATTCAAAATATTTTTTTCAAAATGTAGCTAAGATGTCCTATCTAACTATAAACTGTTTGAAATTTGGTTGAGGACTGAATTAGTGAAGCATGAAAGCTGCATAGATTCACCCAATGTCAGATTTAAAAATACATGATTGAATGATAAACAAAACAGTCTGCATGTACTCAAAACCCTGAAAATTATATACAGATTGTTATATTTGTATATTTATTACATAAAATTACCATCAATAAGTGTGGATTTATTATTTACATATTCCAGCAGGTGTCTTATATATGGCCAAACTTAAGTTTTTTTTTTCTCCTTTTGTATAGCTTCATTGTTTCCAATCTAGCCTTTATGAGGGTCATAAGAAATTGTTTTGTTGATGGCTTTTAAGTGGTTCAATTATTCAAATAAAGCCATCTTGAAATTTACTATGTTCACAAAAATAAAACTTATTTTATTCATAGAGTCATCTTTATTAGATTTAAAAACAAAGTAAATATTAAAAATGAATTCACAACCATTCGGTTACTATTACCACAACACCTATAGAGCAATGATCAAAATGCCTATTCAATTGCTGTATTATAATTTCCTAGTAAAATTTACTCAAACATCCCAAATGAAATTACTGTATCAGAGCAAAGGAAAGGCCTGTACATTGATAGCTATCTATAAAATAATGAACAGTGTAACATTTGTCTGTAGCATGCATAGATGAGTGGTTGGCATCTAAATCAGCGTCCCCACTAGCTTTGCAGCTGTTTTTTTTATATTTTGCAGATGAGTTTTTATATATAACAACCACCAACTAATACAGATATATATATATATATATATATATATAGTGAAGATCTCAAGCCTTGAATGACAACCTTTCTAGACATGGTGTTGGGATAAAAACACTTGGTGTGCTTGTACTACCATGAGCATCCAGCCTCATGAAACATTGCTTTATGCACTATTAATCCTGATCCTGGTTTAAAACAAACAACATTGCTATGTTTGTTTCTATATAACTTCTGTTCAGATACATTGATCATAAACTTATTCCTTGACCTTTTATCTTAGACTAATTGGATGTTTAACAAAAAAGTGAATCCTACCTCAATTTTAACATCTAACTTACAAGTAAAGCAAGTGACATATTCATTAGACCATTGATCTGTTTTTTAAATAACATGGCAAAATTAATTATAAGTGTAGTAATTAATATGTAAGAGTATATGGATGCCATTCCTAGTGTCAATCTTTATATAAATAATCAGATTGTTTTTTAGGAATAAAAGCACCCAACCATGTTTTTTTTTTTTTTTAACTCTTCCTAGCAACAATAATGACTTCAACTAAACCACAGCTGAGAAAACAATTGTCAGCATCACTTAGAGAAAACATAATATTAGCAGTACTGGATTAATTACTCAACTGTTCTGAACTATTGACTAAAAACAATTAAGTTGATCAATACATGATCCAGCAATGACAAGCTTAGTAACAGTTTTATCCTTGTATAGAGATTAGTAATGCTTATAGCTCTAAACTTTTTAATAATATATATATATATTTCAAAAAGCAACTATTTTAGCCTTTTACACAATATAATATATGAATCTAGATAGAGGGAGGTGGTTAAAGGTTGACAAACTAAGTACTTGAAATCTAATCCAACATTCAATTTTTGGGTGGGAAGCACTTGGTCAGGTTGAGAACTTATCAGTAACCTTTTCATTTTGTTGTAGGATGAAATTACATTTTCAGGATTTATTCATCATAATTTATCTTAAAACAGATTTTCTTCCTTGTGTCAACTGAATCACCAAATATAAATGACAAAACTGAAATTTGAATGTTAGGCACTGCAAGTCAGGAATTATGGAAAGTAACTGACAAAGCAACTGTTATTGTATAAATCAGGAATATTTCCATTAAAAAAAAAAAAAAAAATTCTTTGTCCCCAATGAGAAATATTTCATTTTTAATGAAAAAATATATATATATATATATATATATATATATATATAAAAAAAAAAAAAAAAAAAAAAAAAAAGAATTAGCTCTGTAGATAAAGCACAGAAACTCAAGATCTTCTCCATGTCAGAAAGGCAGGTGGTAGGAGATATTGTTAAAGATAGTAAAATATGTTCAGCTATAGCTCAAAGTCTATCATGCCTGAAAAATTGATTTTTTTTAATGTATTGATAAGATAATAAAACATCACATGAACCTTCCATTATTTTCCCATCCATGAAGATAAAATGGCAGGCAACAGCAAACAGATGACTTTACTTAGTAAATGTAATGTGTTACTTTTCCTGAATTCACAGATTGTATATCTGAGCCATTCTTATCCTAAGGAAATTAAATAGAATAAATTACACACACGATATATATATCCTTTACAATCAGCAATGAAGGTGGTGGTTGCAACTGAAAAATTGATAAAATGTACTCTCATGCAACAAAATCTTATTGGCAATGATAATTAGCAGAAATTAAACCCAAATCTCTCAAAGGCTCTGGATGAAGGATCTGAAAGATTATGAATATTAAATAACTAATTTCTATATTAGCAAATAAAAACATTTCATTTGAACCAGCATGATCATCTTGGTTATCCTCACTCACATCTGCAGTTATATAAAAGGAATACAATTATAGTCTCTTGACTTGTTTGAGGCTCAGCATTTCACCCACCAGTCAAAGTCCTTGTAGGTATAATCAAGTCCACTAACCGCTAATTCCAGGTCTCCCTATCCCTGGTGGCTCTTAGCATGCTTTCTCCTGTTACCTCACCCAAACCCTGCTCTGCCATCCACCTGCTTAGGCCTGTTAAATGTTATCTGCTGCTTTCCCCTGTCTCTCTTTCCCTCTATCTGACCTGTGAGTATCAGATTCTACAAGCATTCCTTCCTCATCACATCCCAGGAACTTCAGTTGTCTTTTCCTGATGCTCAGTATTCATTTTTTCGCTTCCATCCTTTCTAAAACCTCATTGCTCACATGCTCAATCCTTGATATCTGCAGCATCCTCTGTAGAACCATATTTCAGTTGCTTCGAGTTTTTCATTCATCTTTGATGATATTGTCTAGCATTCACTGCCATATTGAAAAACAGACATCACATAACAATCCAGTACTCTGTTTCTAGCAAAGTTTTCCTGTCTTGATACTCTGCTCAGCTTCTGGAATGCATCCTTCACCATGCCAATTTGCCTTTGGATCTGAGTTGCACTCTCTGTCTTCCGTTAGAACACTTCCCAAGTACATAAATTTTTGTACTTGCTTGATTTTAGTTTCCCCAACCTGTAATTGGTACTTTGGGCTCCTTTATTTGCTGATGGTCATACATTTGGTTTTCTTGTAGCTTATTTGTAGTCCTTTCGACTTTCTTCATCTACCTTTTTTAAGGTTTTGTAGTTTTTTTTCCACTGTATTACCTGTGTATCTTATGTTGTTCAGATTGTGACTGCTGATGACAAATCCTGGCATATCTTCTAGGGTCCTCAAAATAGTCTTGTTGTACAAATTGAATAGATCTGGTGAAAAGACATCCTTGTTTTACACTCCTATCTTTATATATCTGCTGAATTCATTTTCTGTTCATATGCAAATAGTTTGCTGCTAGTAGAGGCTCTTAATTACTCTGTCTTTTGCAAATATATCAATGTTGCTGAGCATTTCAATCAATTCTTTGTGGCATACTTTGTCGAATGCTTTGGCATAGTTTACAAAAACACAGGTAAACGTCCCTTTCTGATATCAGCCTAAGCATAAATATCGCTAAGTCTATGTAAAGAAAACTGCTCACCTCGTAGAAACCATCCAATAACTAAAATTTATACTAAATGGATGGTCAACTTGGAATATTGTTCTCACCAATGAGGCTTTTGGTAACTTGAAACAAATTAGAATCAAGCCCTACGATAGTGCACAAGAGTCCTAAGGATGGAGAGGTTTGGCATTCAATATGTAATTAACATATTTTACAACCAGGTTCTGACATATGAACATGAAGGTCTAGCTATGGGATCAATATCTCCAAGCATATACATTGAATACTTAGCTATAAATGTATTTGTCTATATATTTCCAAGACGAGCTACTGTAACTATTTACTTTGTTGCCATATTTATGATGTTTTGGCTGTTGAAGGCTCTGGCCTTGTAAATAGTGTAAATAGCAATCAAAATATTCCCTAAAAACAACTATATTGTTTAGATACACAACACCTTCATATTCTGGCCCCACCATAAAGATGTTAATATTGCTTGACTACGTGAACTCAATAAGATCTTTCATACAGTTCCCAATGAAAAAGAAATAGATCAACTGATGTTGATGTACTAATAACACGAAGAGGCTGAGTTGAAGACATATACATATCAGAAGCCAACATTGCCCGAACTTTCCACTATCACTGTAAAGAAAAGAATAATCTACTGCCTACAAATACCTGACTAAGCCTGTGTTAAACCAGACACATACCGACAGAAGATCAGCATTATAAATACCTTTCAAGGTAACAACTACTCAGCAAGAATAACATCAGCTATAAACAGAGGTCAATCAAAAGTAGGTCACAGCCTGTTTGCTAAAAATAAGAGGTTAAATCTGAAAAAGATCAGGATGCTATTCAAAAGTAGTTTGATCCTTTAGATATCAACTATTGAATCAAACTCAATATGAAGAAAACATTTGCAAGAATGATATTTTATCTTATGCAATTAGTAAATACAAGGAAGAGACCAACCACACCTTATAAGCACGAGTGGTGGAACATTGGAATGCTGTAAACTAGAAAGAGGCATAATCAGAAATGGCTGATCAGATATTGAATAAAACAGTGGAATGAAGTTAAGATAAAAGAAAATAACAGTGAAAGATAAGACTAATAAAAGAATCAATACGTTACATAGTGACAACCTCTTCAGTAAACCAAGCAAAGAGAATACCATTAAGAAAAGTCTGATTAAGAAAGGACACATATTCCATCACCTGAGTATAGACAGTATGTTTAAGGCTGCTTAATTTCACTGTTAGATTGTCCAAGAGCATGGCCTTAGCAGTTTTGAGTTTAATATCTGGATTTGATTGTGTTGATAGATAATACAGGTTCAGTGAAAGAAATGGACAAATCACACAAAGGTGATTAAGGCTGGTGAGTATTAACTAATAAGAGTTATCACCTCTACGCATGGGAAACAGAACGACAAATTACTCAGATAGTAAGATTTGGTATAAATAATATTTGGGTCTACAATGCTTTCATTTTCATAGAGTACTAATACTATCTTTTATGTGCCATGTCCTTTCAGGATCATGGCTTTCCACGTCTCCCTGTCCCAGGTGGCACTTAGCACGCTTTCTCCTGTTGCACCATGCAACCCTCATTCCATCATCCACCTGATCAAGTCCTTCAAATATGTTATCCGCTGCTTTCCTGTCTTTTTTCTCTATCTGGCCTGTCAGTATCAAGTTCTCCAAGCCCTCCTTCCTCATTGCATGTCCCAGGAACATTAGTTGTCTCTTCCTGATGCTCAATAGTAATTTCCTTTTTCGTTTCCATTCTTTCCAACACCTCATCATTGCTCACATGCTCAGTCCATGATATCCGCAGCATCCTTCTGTAGAACCTCATTTCAGCTGCTTCAAGTTTTTCCTTCATCTTCGAAGATATTGTCCAACATTCACTGCCATATTGAAGAACAGACATTACATAGCAATCCAGTACTCTCTTTGTTTCTAGTGAAATTGTTGTTTCTTAATACTTTACTCAACTTCTAGAATGCTTATTTTTTGTCATTGCTACTGTCATAAAATGTATACAAACTGACAATAGTATGATAATCTACCAAAACAAGATATTGTTAAGAGGGAAACATTCTCACAAAAAAAAAAAAAAAAAAAAAAATACATCTGCAGTTGAAGAATCCTTTTCCCCACCAATTATGTTCTCGCTCCCAACACTAGTTTCATTACAATGGATAAATTGTCTAAGCAACACAAAAATGAAAATAACACTGACATCTCATTTAACAGATATTAACTAAAATTATATAGAAATATTATGAAATACTATAGAAAAAATTTATTCAAAATTTTTATATATATATATATATATATATATATATAAAAACAGCCTCAAGATGACTGGAATCTTCTGTAACTCTTTTGGACAGTCCTTGTTTAAATTGGTGAATGCTGCCATAATCCTTGCTTTCAGTTCATCTTTGGTGTTACAAAGAGTTTTGTTGGTATCTCACTCAACTGTGCACCAGACATAATCAATAGTGTTGCAGTCTAGAGAGTTAGGTGGCCAGATGTGATGATTGTTGCAGCAATTGTTCGACAGCCATAACTAGGTTCTTCTGCTTTTGTAGCAGGATACAGAGTCTTGTTGCCAGACTTTTGACCCAGGACAACTTCCTCAAGGAACTTTATCCTCACCAACAAATTTCAGAGTTGATACCAAAATGATCAAAGTGAATTTTCCAAGTTGGCATGCGTTCATAATCACCATTAGACTCATCCAACTCTCTGCACTGTCCTCAGATTGACATCCAAACACTGAAATGTTTGTATTGGAACTCCAGGCACAAATGGCAAACAGTACAGCATGTCATTTTAAAATTTTTGGCAGAGTGAATTGTGTCATAATGCTCTTTTTCCACATAGTGCCTAACTGACCCTACTATACTGTGCAGTTGACAAATCAAAAACAAATGTACATGAACAAAATATGAAATAACAATTTACCCATTGCAACTTATTAAAAAAAAAAAAAAAAAAAAAAAGAAAAAATACAATTCTTTTCACAAGATTGTAATGTAAGCAGGCAATGCAGAGAATGATGAAATAAAAATTAAACTAGATAAAACAGCAACTCATAATTACACCCTCCACTGAACACTTTTCTGCACTTTCTTCAAACTCAATTACACTTGAATTAATGAAATTACTAATGGCATTATTTTGTCAATTTCTTTACAGTGTATCAACCTATATGTACAAATCCTACATTATAGGATGAAAAGAGATTGCTATAAAAAGCATGCACCATATATATATATATATATATATATATGGATGGTTGTCCAAAAAGTTCATACTTATTTTTAAGGGAATTGGAAACAAAACAAAATTACACCATTAAATATTTATTCATCTAAATATGAACTGTTCTGTTGCACAACCTTCCTCTATTTTCCCTTCAACTTAAAGATCCTGTCTTCTTCCCAGAATTTTGGTAGTTTCTCAAAGAACTCATTGCTTTTTTTTTTTTTTGGTAGTCATTTTTACCACTGGCATTATTTTCCAAGGGCTTAACACATCCAAAGAAGCAATGTCTGCTGAATATGGCGAGTGGGGTAACATCTCAAGCAAGTTGCAATAATTTTTGCCAGGTTGCCAAAGAAATATGATGTCTCGCATTATTCTGATGAAAACACCTTTCTTTTTACCAATTCTGCCTTTAATTCATCCAGTTATGAGCAGTACTTTTCAGAATTAATTGACTGGTTACTTAGCAGAAGATCATAGTACAGGATTCCTTCCCAATTCTACCAGATGCTCAGCATGATTTTCTCAGGATGGAGCCTTGCTTTTAAGGTGGCTATAATTGGCTTAAAAAAGTGCATTTTTATTGCATTTATACAGTAAATAAAAGATAGAAATGCAATCCAAAAGATTATATTCACTCAAATCCTGTGGTATCCAAACATTGAAGCAATTTGAGTAACCAAGCTTCAAGTGCAGATGGATGGTAGATTTTGATAAATTTATGTTTGTCAATTCCTGCGTTGTGTAATGCAGGTTATACTAAATGTCTTGATTTAGTTTTCATCATTATTGGACATTAACACAAACTATAGACAAAATTCTTTATACTTGACAATACTTGCAAACAATTTAAATATCTTATTTGTGGAATAATAGTTGACTTGTTAAAGGAACATTAACCTTTAGATAATCAGTAGTGCTAGCTCCCTTTTGTGTTTAGTAAAGTATGTAATAAACAATTTGCTTTTGTTGACATCTTAAAATGTAATGATTGACATTTCTAACTTATCAATAGACAAAAGAAAAAAAAACGAATGAAAATATGAGCATTTCAAAATGAATGCTCACCTTCATTGGAAAAACCTGATTACAAAAACAAAGCAAACTGAATTCCAGTGAAGGACTTGCTTTTAAGTATCATGATAAAAATCGGATTACAAAGTATTAAGAGAGCTACTTTATCTGATTAACAAGTCTTTAGATTATATAGATAAAAAATTTCTAAGTCATTTACAGTCTAGTTCTTATAGTATATAGTTTTAATCACATATTAACTGATAAGTGTGTGTGTGTGTGTGTGTATTATATATATATATATATATATATATATATACACACACACACACACACAAGAACTAAGAGAAAAAAGTGATTTCAAAATAATTTCTTCTATTTAAGTCATTCTCCGGAAATCCAGGAAACTTTGTATAAACCCCACTACCCAAGATTAAAGAGAAAAAATATACTGTGCAGTCATGAAAAAAAAATTCTGAAAACTTTGTCCAAATTCATTTTCAGCAGCTGCATTTATTACAAGTAACTGCAAATCTGAAGTGCAACAGTAAAAAATCTTTTATAAAGCAACTAACACAGTACATTTGCTGTTGGTTCTTTGTACAAATGTTACAAACAAGAAATCTACTGTTGATTCTATGCCAAGAACTATGAAACCAGCTGTGAACAAAAATCTATGCATGGCTTACAGCCAACATACCATTAATCTAGCATCTGTGGCAGCTTTTAGTTGAACAGGAGTGGAGAGGGCAGCAGTCAGAACAGAAATTTGACATTGTTATTTCAAGCCATCATCAGATTATTCAATATGTGGATGTTTTTAATATTGATTTCCTGTTGGCCATTGGTCAGAGAATTACTCCACTCACAACTGTGGTCTAGCAGATGGTACTGTGTTACAATTGATTGGATCAGTAAAGAAAAGAGCAGTAAAATTGTGGAGAAAATAAATTTTAGCTCACTGATTTTCATTGGTGGAGAGTTGCCAATTGAAGATATTAACCTTGGAGATTTAACATGCGTATGGTAGAAAGACCAGGAAGTAAGACGTTAAGACATGCAAAATATGTTACTATTAAAGAAGACTGCTACACAAGTGATCATAATAGATTTCACAAGAGATATTATCAAGAGAAAAATGTAAACTAGTTTCTTACATTAATTTCCAAAATATTAACTATATAAAATAAAAATAGCAATTTATATAAGCAAAAATAAGCTCCAATTTTTCTACAAACTATAACTGCTCACATCATAAACAATGTTATAGTAATGACATTTCAAGTTTTTTCTCTATTAAACCAACTTTTCCTTTGTCATTTTGTACTGAAATTTCCTGAACAATGTTATTTGTAAAAAAAAAAAAAAAAAAAAAAAGTTCTAATACTATAAGCAATTTAATCATTTTCAATTTTTACTTCAAGATCATAAACAGGTTCCAGAGACTAATGAATGACTTAAAATGGCAACTTGAGATGTTTTCAGTTGTAACATGCCTTTACAACAGTATTTACACATACACATAAACATACTTCACTTGTATGCACATAAGTGGTACCTGGATATATTAAATGTTGTAACCTTAAAAGGTTACTGCATAAGTAATCACCAAATGGAGGTTGGAAATAATAGTATATCAACAAATACAAGACGACTTTAGCTTTGACAATCATGTAGCAGATTAAGTGATAGACTTTTGCAAATATACATCAATGTTTGATTATCATCATTAATTTCATGAGATGTCTCATCTTATGAAATTAATGATGTACATAATACTTACTAACCGATCTTGCTTTTATCAAGTTAAAGGTGTAAAGACTAAAGTTAAAATTGAAGACAGCGCCTTAATCTAGAGTAATTGGAGTAAACAAGGGTACCTATAGAAGAAGTTACTTTTATGCCAAGAAGGTTAGAATTAAATCAAAATGAAACAAAAAATCAATCTTACTTTTGTTTTATATAGATTTAAATGCCTAAAGAAAATATTCTTTAAATTCTTTTAAGCCAAAAAGAAATGTACACGTTTTAATATATGAAAGAAACAAGTGGTATATTGTAAAGACTTGACCAAGCATATTTAAAAAAATATGAAAAATTTAAATGAGTGGTTAAAAAAAAAAAAAAAAAAAAAAAAATTGCTAGGTCCTGGAATGATTAGAATTTTTAACCCAATTCAGAATCCTTACAATAGCAAAGCTGCTCTTACATATGTGTGAATGGGTGTCAATTGATATTGAGAAGTGAAAAGAATCTGTCAGGTTACACAATTGTGCACATCAGTTATTTGGCAACATCTCTCCCCACAAATGAGAGAGAATGCATTTATTTTATAAAAAGTCAAGAGAACGTGAATTAGGACAGAAACAATGTAAGAAAATGTTAAAGTGGTATGTGCACAAATTATCAGTGCATTTAAACAATGCTGACAGAGTAAAAAATAAAAACACACACAAAGAAAAGAAAAGGAAAGAAAAAAAAAATCAATGAAGCAGGTTTATTTAGCTAAAGATCTGGAGATGGGTCAGAAGAAACTGCAAGTCATCAACAAAATATCCATTTCAACAGGTAACTGTATGAAAAAATTAAAAATAGCTAACTACAAAGCGTAAATATTCTATTTACACTAGATTTTTCATTTTTGTATAAATGTGCACAATAGAGATTATATATTACAAAATTCAGAATTATAAAAAATGCTTTTCTAAAGCAATTTTTCTAGTTAAAAAAATTTTAATTTAATCTGATAGCAGAAAATCTCAACTTTGAATGATTCTGATACACTTTGACAAATTAAGAATTTTAAATTGTCAGAGAAAGACAAATTAAAACAAATAAAGTGCAATGATGAAAATTATACTATATTTAGACTACTGCCCTAATCTTGTTTGTTATCACAATGTTTCAGCCATTGTCCCCTCCAGCCTTCCTCATTTGTATATTGATATGGGTAACTGACTGGGAATTCTGAACTGAACACTAATCTACAAGGGTAAGGCTGTTCTTGTTCCCATATCTAGGAATATTGCCTTGGAATGAGAATAGTCTACCCTTGTAGATTAAATAAAGCATTCAGTTCTGGATTCCTTGTAGGTTACCCAGATCAATGCATGTTTGAGAAAGGTCAGAGGATACAATGGCCAAGATGTGATGACAACAATAACGAGGACAATAGTCCAAAGGAAATAAATAGTATAAATGACTTCTCATCCCAGAAATCCAGACAGAAGATAAGCTGTTTGACATACATTTGCTTTTTTGTAATCTGCTGAAATTCAATCATTGACATTAAATTTTAATATTTTGAAATGAAGTAAGTTTCTGATTAAATCCATTAAGTTTTACTGGCTTCTCCACCCAACTCACATTTCATCTGGCAAATTTTCTATTTTGAGCTGTCATGCTGTATTAATCAGAATTTGATACATTAATGAAACTAATATTTGCAGCAGGAAGGTCAGATGAAAATAAAAAGGTGAAATATCTTAAATTTCACCTTCTCTTTAGTGGTCAAATTAAAAACCTTAAGATGTGTCCTAAAAGAAAACTAGCTGAAGAAGAAAAAAAAAAGTTTCTTTACCTACAACTTAATGTTTACTTCATATTTTCTGTTTGCAATTGATGACTTTCAGGAAATAAAAGAGCAAAATCTGGTGGAAGAGATTTATGTTCTGCTTTTGCCAAAAGATTTAAAGCTACAGGGTGACATTTGAGATGTAGCAGGTTGCAGCATCCATGTATCACTTGTTCAGGCCTTGAAACCTTTTCTCCAAAGCATTAGAGCCTCCAAATAAAACTTGAATTGAACATTTTGTTACAGGGAACAAAATAATTCTACCCTTGGGAGAGGGGGGATTATTTTGAATGCCTGATATTTTTGGGTAGGTAAATGTTCAAAACTCACTGTATATACTTTGGCTTTATAGTCATATCTCAGTTTCATTAGCTTTTGACATTTTGCAAAAAATTAAAACATATTTACGATCAACCAACAGTTGACTGACTATTTTTGTTTATTAATGAACACAAACTGTGGCAAAGTAAGACACCATCAGATTTTCTCTTAAAGAAAAAAAATAAAAATAAAAATAAAATAAAATTTCACATGGCACAAATTCTTACAAAATCTTACCATTTTGGAACTTTTGCCACCATTTAGCAAAGTGATTAGAATAGTGGTTGTGCTTTCTGATTCAGACATGGTTTTAACCATCCATTTCATGTCTGAAACACTGAAAAGCCTAAAATTTTCCTAGTTTGATACAACTTCATGTGAACACATTGCTATTGAAGATCGTAAAAGAAAGAACTGCCTGATACACCACATGCAGTTGCCACCAACTCCTGTAAAAACAAACCCAACGTCACTGTTGTTCTAAAAATGGATTCTTTTTTAATATGTTTTATACATTAAAATATTTTGAAACCATCACATCAGCATTTTGAATAAAAATGCTTTTTAATCATACATTTCCCAACAATAAATACAATGAATTTCAGATTCTAAAATAATTGCAGCATTGCAAAACCAATATATTGATGAAATATCATTCATATATAACAGTCTCAGGCGCACACATTAATCAATAGAGTGTATAAAGAGAACTAGATAAAAATACATTCCTATATTAGGCTGCCAACAAATGGTGGATTGTTAGGACACTTGAAGTTGTAGTTTTGGCAACTTATAACATGGTGTGCTTAAAATTGTTCTCCTTTATCATTACAGATGTAAGTTATTACCAGGTAGTTGAAATTGCCACTTGTTCCAATTTTTATGTGTGCATGTATTACAACTATAAAATGGTAAAAATCAACATCGTGCTCTGAAGATTTGAATATTTAACAACTACACTAAACAGTTAAAAAAAAAAAAAAGAAAAAAAAAGAAAAAAAAATGAAAAAGAAACAAAAGAAAACTTAATTTGAAATTCAAGGTAGATGAGGTTTATTAACCTTTATATCTGGATAGGAAAGTATAAATTTAACAATACCAAAGGAGATTCAAACCAGAAGATTGATGATGCAAAATTAAACATCTAGATCACCCCCCCCCCCCCCATCATTAAAGCAAATGCTTAAATGATCCAATGTCTACAGATTCCCACACACATTTTGTTAGAATGTTATTTATACAGGTAACAGTGTTTCCATAGCAACAAAACAAGACCCAATAGAAAAAAAATTGGAATACAACGTGAGTGTAACGAGAAATCCAGTGAGCATAAAAGACATTACAAGATAACATTCTTCAAATATTCCACAAGGACAATATGGTTTCAAGTGGACATACTTTGTTAGAATGGATATTTGTACAGACAATTTGTACAGACAATCAACCAGATATGGCTAAGTGGAAATGAAGACAAATAAAAAGGCAGCTAACATTTCTTAGAAAAGAATATTCAGATTGTGATCTTTAATAGTCTATTGTATACAAAATACAACTCATATGACCACTGATTTCTTTCCTGTAAAACAATTTTTTACTTTCCAAATGGCAAGGTTTGTAGTAGATCCTTTATCAACTGCAAAGTTCATGAAATATAAAACATTTGTCTTTTTCAACTGAATAAAATACTTCACTGAAATATGACAAGTCTTTCTTTATAAAAGACTAGCATATCAAATTTAGGATTTCCAGTCATGTATATAAAAATGAATTGTCAAATTCAGAAAAAGTCATGCTTAAAAAGGAGTCAATATAACAAATGGAAATTTGTTCGTTTTGATCTCTGACAATTTTTCCAGTGGGGAAACACTTGTGCAATATTAATTGCAATCACTAGAAACATCAGACAGTATCATGAGGAGATATTTTACAAATGTAAGACAAATGAAAACTATTTTTACTCTTTTTTAACATATAAACACCTAAAAACCACTTACATCATGTTTGCATAGAAAAATAGTACATAAAACTAGAATCAAGTTATAATTTGACATACATATTCAATATCTACAACACATCAAAAGCATTCATACTGCATAATATACTAATATTGACTCCAAATAGAACAGTCAGTAAGCACATTTAGCAGACTGATAATGTAGTAAGCTTGATCTTTATTGAATATCAGACTAAAATAAGCTGAATATATACCTATACAAAATCTGTTTATAATAAGTGTTGAGAATAGGTAAAAGTCTAAGGATAAAAAATAAAAAAAATCAACTTTAATATGAATGTAACAATATTTAGCAGAATGGAGGTAATTAATTTTATTAATTAACTATAATTGAAAAAAATCTTAATTACTATTATAGATCAGAAGAAAACGTACTAAAAGAATTTTTCTTTATTCTCCGAATATGAGCGAAGGAAAAGAAACAAAAAGGTAACAAGTTTTGTTTCTCTGTTATTCTAAACCTGAAAGGGAGAGAGAGAGAGAGAGAGGAGAGGGAGAGAGGAGAAAGAAGAGAAATAAATTCAATTGTTATTTTCACTGGACATTAGAAATCTGAAACAAACCAGATAGCCCTAGACAAGTGTTGAAGTGAGTTCAAAACCCGAAAGGAGATTTTACTTTTTATTATTGTACTCAAAGGCATTGTCTTGCTCTCGAGAATTGTAAAGAGAAATAGATAACATATCTAATTCAGAGTCAAGGCTGGGTTAGTGATTCAGCGAAGAGGCATTTAGGCGTGGTATCTGAAATTAGGTGAATGAAAATTCCTTTGACTCAGTAGAATTGATAACAAAGGAAATGGAAAATCTGTCTCACTGGCCTGACATTAAACAGAAAAGAAAAAGAAAGCAGATAAAAATATTTTCTGTCATCTGAAAATATCTGACTCGAAAATAGATATTAGAAACGCAGATGCAGAGATTCTTATCTAAGTGACAATGTCAACAGACTTTTGTTTAGTTGTTTTGGGCGAAACAAAGAAGAGACATAGTTCAAAAAGGTTAATAGTTAATTGTTTCGTGAGAAAGAAAATTCGTGGTTAAGTCAGGCCCAGAAAAGGGGGTATGGGAAGATGACGTCATAAGACAGAGGAATCTCATTGGTCCTGTGAACCAGCGCCCAAAAGGGGGAGACGACCAGCAGTTGACGTCATGGAAATAAGACTAATCTCATTGAGTAAACCAAAGGCAACAACAAGTAGCAGCTAACCTCAGCATTCTATTGGTTGCTGAGATGCGGGGTTAGACACCCAGTGTCAGTCAGCCCCACACCATGGAATGGACATAAATACAGGGTCCCAAGGGACCAACATCAGTTGAAGAGGCAGTGGCGGTTTGAGGCAGTTCGCAGAAGTTGGAGTTACTGGCCCAGAGATGTAACAACAGAGATAGGTGCCATGCTGTTGGGCGCCAACCGTAGAGAAGTCTGTCACCAATCAACCAACCAGAGTTAAAGATAGACATGAAGAGACTTTGCAGATAAAGTTTAAAATTGCCAAATGAAGTTTTTTGGTGAGAGTGATCCAGCCCAGAAGAAGAAATCCACCTCAATTCCGAAGATGAACCACGCCAACCTACCCATAACCCAGCACTTCGGCAATTTCCGCAACATTCCGGAAAACAAGAATCAAGTTGATTAGACTTACGAACTTAGAACTGTTCGGAGCAGCAAGCTGCTGTTAGCCAGATTTCTCGTTTATTGATTGGGAGAACGATTCGATTTACTTAAGAGACTTCCGTTCAGCTACCAACTTAATAGAAGCAGGGATTGGGACTTATCCAAAAGACTTGTGTGAATTACTTTCTGAATATAAAGACGTTATTTTATAACACTTCAGACATCAGTCCACTTATTTTTCTTGGTGCTATATTTCTTTCTTTTATTATTCAATTGTGTGCATGCTTCCCAATTTGGTTTAGTTTGACAGAGAGACAGCTAGTGGAAAACTCATGTGACTACCTTGTGATCATTCAACACAACATGGGACAAGGGACATCACCATGAACAGCTAACTGGATCAAAACCAATAGCAACCGGTCCGGGTAGTGGCATATGAAAGCAAGTAAATATTGAATTATTCTGAATAGCAAGTTATTATATTAAAAAAAAGCTACATTAGGAGAGTTCACTGTGAAAATAAATAATTATCTCCTTTGCAAAGATGAAATCAAAACAAGTGAGAATTGCATTATATGGCATCTGCAAGGAAGAAGAAAAAAGTGCTGCAGTGGGAATAACTTATTGGAACATTACGAGTTTTGTAATACAAATATAAAAAGAGATTAGTGGCAAACAAAACTGCAACAAACAGGTGCAATCTATTCTTGTGCCATCATCATTTGATTCCTTACAGACACAAACTGTGTGTATAGGATTTAGCAAAGACATTTTGAAAGGAACTAGTCATAATTCAAAAGAGTGAAATTAGTCTCAAATAAAAAAAAATTATCCAAAGTTTCAGTCTTACAAAATATGCAATGTAGATTGAGAATAGTTTTTTTTTTTTAAAAATGGAAATTTATCAAAAGTTAAATTTTCCAACCATTTCATTCCCATTCTTTCATGTGTCTGTTAAGCTGAAATGTGCAAGATTATTTTTGAATTTTCATTTTTAATGTTATTTCCCACAATGACTTGAAATCTTTATTATATCATTCCACTTTGAATGTTTAGAGATCACTTAAAATTATTCCATTTAGAAAAAAGGTATGTTGAAAATTTTTCAATCCAAAATAAAAACATTTTTTAGATAAACTATTTCAAATAAAATGGCCTTTTGTTCAGAAAAGATATGCAAACACAGCATCTTATTAGGATAAATATCAGCTCTTGTGTACAATTTTCTTCTTTCAATCTTGACATGTTGGCATTCCTTATTGACAGTCTTGTTTTAGTCAATGTTCACAACATTCCACATGCACCACTAAAGCCACTTGCTTATTCAATAGTTAAAATGAAAGAGAATGTCAGAATTCCATTGCAATATACCAGGGTACATTTTGTGGCTGTCAAATAACCATGTACTTGCATTTGCAAATCACCTTCCGAAAACATTCTTTTGTGAGGACACAGGATAAACCAATTATTTCTTTCAAAATATATATGCAATTATATTTGTTGGGTCAAAAGTAATGACCCCTATATTGGATACAACATCAGAAGCTTCTTCCACATGAAGTTAATGATTTATTTTGCCTTGTTACAGGCAGCAGTTAAACAACAGACTGATAAAATGGCATCTGGCATGAAAGAACATACTGATTATTTTCTCTGTAAAAAAAAAACAAAAAAAAAAACCACTGACATTCAACACTATTTCCTGAATGTTTATGAATATGAAAGATACAAACAAGTAGTGGATAATACATTTCAGCATTAGCAACACCAATGTATGGCATACAGACTAAAGTTCATTGTTGGCAAATTATATAACTAATAGTGGTGATGCTATGGTCTGAAGAAAAAAAGATTTAACTGAAAATTGGTTCTATGCGCAGTTATGGATCTCTCTATACTTGGTATAATTTCAAGGAAAACGAGCAGGAGGCTTTTTTTTTACTTCATCCATTTAGTAAAAAGAAAAATATTTCTCTTAAACATAGGAAATGTAAAGCAAATATTTCCAAACTAAATATTTGAAGTCGAGTATCTTATTTCATTTATATAGCTGAACATAGGCAAAAGTGTTGATTCATACATAGGATCAGGGTTTGTGTTCTGTGATAAGAATCAGACACGAATGTGGACATTAGATTTGATATATAGATGCACAAACAAAACCTTTAAAATAAACCTAAAAAGGCTAAGCTATTACTCCAATGCTATTCCTTAGTAAAAAGAAGATTTGTTTACTTTAAACACATTGAAGCTAGAAATTCATATACAAAAATGTAATGGAAGAAACAAGTTACTGGAAAGAAAAATAACAACATCCATTTATCAACATTAGCAATACTAACCAAGTTTGGTTCAATTCTATTATTGCCTATTACTATTACATTTTTTATGACTTTTTTTCTGTATTTAAACTGTATATATTTTCTAATTTTATTTTAAATGGACAATTTTTATTTTAAATTTGATCTTGCTGTCAGCAGAGTAACATACTGAACTAGTTTAAAACTTACATTTCATAAATTTCACATTTTTGTATGAAATTTAAAAGCAAATTGTTTTTACAGTTGATAGGAAATTCAAATGAATCAAAGTAGAAGAAAACTGAAGTCATGTTTAATTGCATACATGCCTATTTTCCAGAGTGTTCCCTTTGCACATTATCTGCATCTTCAATATATGAAAAACAAATGCACTTAAAGTAAATGGTTGTGCACATTAAAACAATGGACAATATTTGTCTAGAAATAAGATTTGGCATAAAAAGAAAGGTTGCTGCATAGATGCTTTATTTTTTTTAAATGTTATTGAAAAATGGAGGTTGAGGAAAAATGGTTTGCTAACAAAAGCAGTGACAAATACAAAATATGCTTATGTAATAGAAGTAATAGATGGAATTTAACAAATGGCAAGAGTAATGTCAAGAACAAAAGTGTTTGAAAGCAAAATAAGTGAAATTAAAGTGCAAAAGGTTAGAGTAAATGTGACAATTTAAAATGTTAAGATGTGAAAGCTTTTTGCAAGATTATTTTTATATAGATGGGGTTATGCAAAATAAAAAAAAATAGATTTCTTTTGGTCTCTAGAACAGACAAGTAAATGATTTTCTTGCAAAAAAAGATTTTACTTTTAAGAGCCATAAATTTAGAGTTGTTTTATTCTTTCAAGAATAAAACAATCATTGCCCAAAACCCATTTTAGTTATGATCATTTTATGTCAATTGACAGTGCTATATATATATATATAAACTAAGTTTCCTACCCCCACGTGTAGATATCCATTGAGAAAAATCAGAAGTTTTATGTAAATCTGCAATAAAATGCCATTCAATGCAAGCAAAAGTCATTAACAGTCTACAATAAAATCTATAACTAAAAGGTGAGAACATTAGTTTCAAATTATGGCAATTCTTAATTTTAAGGAAAAAAAAAACAAAAAAAAACTGGGTTCAAAACCATCTGTCAATGAGATTTAAAAGGCTGGTGTTCTTTAAGACAGTGGTATACTAAATATAAGCATTGGTTAAAATGTTTAGTTACATAGTGAAATCCATATACTGATTCAGTAGAAATCAACATTACAATGATAACTTAGTTACCCCCTCTCCCATGTACATTATATAGACACCTGAAGATGGTTAAAAGAGAAACAGCCAAAACACATGCTTATAAAAACCAAAGAGGAGAATAATAATCATGTCAATAAAAGTATAAAATAGATGTTAGTCTGTAACATGCAAAATTATAATAAAAAGCAATAGAATACTTAACAAGTCACTAGTAAGAATAATCTTCTTGCAACCTGCAGAGAAACTAAGTTCAACTATCAAAACAGTGAAAATTTTTAAAAGATTAACATCTTAATTATTAGTCTATTGTAAATCAATGATAGCATTCCAATGCAAATTGCTTTAAGTTAATGAAATTTAAAAATATTACATGAAGAAAACATTTAAGTGAACTTGAGTTACCAAAGTTAAAGAAATTATCTTATCAGGATCTACATTACCCACTTTTTTTTTTTTTTTTACAGGAAAATCATTAATTTCCCAACTTAACAGATCTTTCTATTAGAAAGAAAGAGGCATATTTTACTAGTAAAAAAAAAAAATTAACCACTTGATAATTCTTAATTAAATCACAAGCAATAAAAGAAAGGGGAAAAATTAAAGTTACCAGATTATTTAGATTCATTCTATGTCTGAAGAATCTTAAGTCAGATGAAATTTACATACAATAAACAAAGATGACCAAGTATGAAAAGAGATTAAGAAAGTAAGAAATCAATCACCAATTCATCAGCAAACACTGATATGACCAATTATCAAGTATTATCCACTTGGTTAATGCAACCTCTTATATAAAAAAAAAATATGGAGGTTAACAGTGACCTCATGAGTTAACTACCTAAATGAGATAGTGAATATAAACAAGGCAGAGCAGGAGGAAAAAAATAAACCTAAATAATTTTTTTGTTTTCACATTTTCCACTGACATAAAATGAAATGATTATATTGAAACAACTGCTACATCTGCTACTAGGAATGTTGGCCCAATGTGTTGTGCTAGACAATTTATCCAGCCAGAATAAATCTTACATATAAGTAAACCATTCATCTCTGTATTGAATATTGTTGCCATATATCAAGATTTTAGACAAAAATGTATTTTCATAGCAATTTCTTAAATGAGCTTTCCTCCTTTTTTTTTCTCTGCCATGAATTTAAGTGGCCTACTAGATTGGCAGCTAGGTCTCATTCATGGTTTCACTTTTGAAATAGTGAGATGTAACCATAAGCTTTATTCAAATAATTTTTCTCTTTCTTCTCACCTGTGAAACTTCTAGTTTCTTGCTTTCCTACCACCTATAATCTTCAAAAGATTTAAATGCAACGTCACCATCTTCTGTCTTCTTGAATAGTCATTTTTGTCCTTTCACTTCAATGTGTCAGTTTTTTTTGTTCTTTTTTCACACTTCTGTCATGGTGGCATTATGGCCTTGCTTGAGATGAAATAAGAAAAGTACTTGAACATTTTTTTTTTCCAAAATATTCTCTGGGATAGTTTGTTATTAACACATTCATAATATGATCATGAGAATTAACTCTCCTTCCAGTAATGGGTGAAACAGCAGAGTTGACCAAGCTCTCTAGCCTTAGGTAGTAACCTGTTCAATAGAAGGAAAACCAAATTCTAAACCATGAAGGTAACAAGAAACTACTCCATTATTTTTCCCCATGAATGGTTGACAATTAACATAATATATGGAGAGGTCTGCTCACCTACATTCTGAAGTGGCATAAAAATAAAAATATTAAAGTGATATAACTGACTGCAGTGCAAAGCAAAATTTTTTATATATATATATATATTGATTAAATATGAATTAATATGTTAAGTCATTATTTATGAAGGTAGTCACAAAAGAAAAAAAAAAAAAAAAAGAAAAACCTCAATGCGTTCTTGAATATGAGGAGGTACTGAAAAGTTCTTAGCCCAACTTACCAAAATCTGACCAAATATCAGAATTCCTTTTTAATTTGATAGGGAAAGGCATCTCATATGCATTTAAAGGCAAGAAAAAGGATTATTTGAACTTGATAATTTAATGACTAGATAAAAAAAAAAAAAAAAAAAAAAAGAAAAAGATGGAAGATTAATTTTTCTAAAATGTGTAACAGAATTCTAGGAAGCCTGATTTATACTTGATCTAGCCTGAGTAGAGTACAAGTAGTAACACTTAGAATTATAGCAGACATAATTAACTTATTTTTATCTAATAACAATCGTCCTAATGAAAGGAGAATTCAAGTGTTCATCTCTTAACAGTGAGTCACTAAAATTGAACAAAATGAGCACAGCCAAAAATAAAATAAATGGTGTTGATTTGATGATTATTGATTTTCAATGCAGAAAAAATAAAACCTATGTGATTGGAGCATTAACATTTTCTAATGATTGGAAGAAAAGGACTCAAGATGAAATGGAAATGTAAAAAAGACCAATATGCAGACAAGAAAAAAAAAATAGTGAACAAGGGATAATTATATCAAATTAGTAAAGAAAATTTTGAAACAAAAATATATAAATACAGACTTTAGAAATGGCAAGACAAATTGATAAATGTAGCTGATCAAATAGTTTTGCATGAAATGATTTTGAAATCGAAAGTTGAATTCAGTAAAGCTTAGGTCCCCAAATGTATTAAGCATTTTAAAGGCAGCTATCAGTTAAAAATCAAAAATTGAATCTTGTATTAAGAAAAAACAACACACACAACTAACCAAAAATAGCTATGAAGATGGCATGGATATAAAAATGTTTTCTTTAAAATTTGTGTTGCATAAATTTTATTTAGGCTAAATATTTGTTAAACTGCCTCAGCCAGGCTTCAATTATATAGTTTAATCCTGAATAAGTTACTAAGCTCTACAAAAATCTTATTTAAAAACAATTGTAATTTCTATGCACCTTTAATTAAAAGATTTGATCTTAAAACACTAAGAATTCATAATATAGAAATAGTAATGCACAACTATTAATATGCAATAGTTATTTTTGTCATACATTACTATGACATAACTCACTACCTATAGCAAATGTCCATTATGTAATAACTGCACCACCCAATGCATAATGAATCACATTATGCAATAGCTATTACTGCCCACAATTAATTACATGCTAGACAGTGTCTTAATGGAGCAGAATATTAATTTCAATAAATCAACTTTATATATTAGTTCATCGTTCATTCAGTAATGAATTAGAACACTCAGCTACTGGTGCATATTTACATGGTATATCACACTAAAAGTTTACCTTCTACCAAGTGCCCATAGCTCAGAGAGAGAATTGCCAACTGATGTCAATTCAGTCAGGTTTCAATCCTAGTTAAAAGCAATTGGATATCTAACTGTACTGATAAGCTGTGATACACCGAAATAGATCTGTCTGCGGATGACTAATATATATATACACACACACACCAGTTATGTTCAAAGCCAGGAATCACTCGAAGTAGGTTACAGAATAAAAGCCACAGTTTATGCAGATATGTTGGTAAGATAATGGTTAACCCTAGGCATGAACAGGTTAAGATTGTAGTGATTGAGAAAACATCTTGTTGGTTCTACAGAGCAGTAGTTTGTGAGAAGAAACTGCTTGAGTGGAACTTACATCTCACCAATAAATATAAAGAGGATAATAGTGGTTCACTATAATGTGTGTTGCATGGCAAGTCTTAGCAGTAAAGATTAAAACTGGTGAAACTAAGGAATGTAGTTTGTCTGAGCGCTTTCCATGGAAATAGTGCTAGAGTAGTGAGAGGGTTGTGACATTTTATCTGTGCGAAAGGGGTTGTATTGTGGAAAATAATGTCACCCACAAGGATGCAGAGACACTTTTGGACTATCGAGGCTGTAAAGTGAAGGCCTGGCAGCTCCCACCTATATATGGCAGTAATACTCCATTGTAGGTACAATCTGTTGTAAAAGTAGAGGATAGCAAAAGGAGTCAGGTACTAACTGGAGAGGTACAGAGAACTAATCATTTTTAGTGATTGATCATATGTACAAATTCCACTTGATGCCATAGTTGAGTTTAAAACTCAACTAGGTGCTCAAGGCCTCCATGATGGAATATTCCTTCATTGTGATTGGTAATAGATTCCATCACCAATTGGACCCTGAACTAATTAATTGGGTTTTCAAGGCTTTGAATGAAACCAACCATAACCCCTTCCCACCAACTACTGAAGTGTTAGAGCTAAGCCAAAAGAGACATCAGCTGCTAATATCTGGTCATTTAAAGTTTTAGAGGCACACCCATATGCCATTGTATCTGCAGCAGAAATATTCACAAATAAAGTACTCTTAGATCATTTATGTAAAGTAAAAAGTGGCTTTGATAAAAATACTGATATTGTGCTCAGTGAGATGAGGGAAGTCAGGAAGGAGATGCACTAAGTCTTCTAATGTTGACCTATAGGTGAAGAGTTTCTCCTTATCCAACAAAGGTGATCGGGGGGGGGGTCATTTATAATAATGGGCACAGATGCTTTGCCTTTATTCAGAGTTTGGTTAGAAATCTGACAGAATTCTAGATGTAATTTGTTTGTTTTTAACCTTAGCCTGGACTACTTGTGCATAGCTACATTTTGTATTTTCCAAAACTTTCTTACAGCAATTGCAGGCATTTTTGAGTGTATCAAGTAACCAACTACTCCATTCTTTGTGATATTGAGGTAGTGGTTACAGCAAGTTATGGCTGCAGTGTATTCAAAGGTGAACCAGGTCTCACTGTTCATTTTTTTTTTTTTTTGTGGGGCATAAAATCCCCTTCAATCCAGAAAGGATCCATTGAGAAAAGAGTTAAAAGCTCAGTTTAATACATCATGGCTCCCTACAGATTATTGTGTGTGAATTGACACTTCTTGAGAAGTATTGAAGCAATGACTTCTCTAGTGTTTGGAATTCAGAGTAGCCGTTACACTAGCTGCTACCCAAGGCTAGAAAAGCCTAGTCTGATATTTAATAGTTTGAGGGTGATTGAGATTCATAGCTTTTCTGAAATCTATGAAAGCATTTTTTGTGTTAAAGTCAATACAGCAGACAAGGCCAAAATTTCAGCTGTTCACAGATTCTACTTTCCATGCAAATAACCATTACACTATACACAATCTATATGAAAACCTTATCTCCAAAATTAAATATTCATGAATGTTTTCTTTCAGTATTAGAATTTATATAACAGTCCAAGCTTAAAAATTATATATCAATGCAGTTGAAGATTCATCAATGTTTTTAAAATTTTGATTTGTGAATCTTATTAAATGGGAAAGGAGTCCGCGAGTCATGATAAAAAAAAAATAAAAAATAGAAATAAGTTAAAAAATTGATGAATGAAACACTACTCAAAAACTGACATTAATGAAGTTTTAATTCACTTATTTTAATTATTTTTTATTATTTTAAGTCAACCTGAAATGCAAAATTAAAACAAACAGTTGAGTAAGTTCTGTACATACCAAAAGTGTGCACAACCAACACCCCCATTTGAGATTATCTAGTTTTACATATCAAAGCAAGTTTTTCAGCCCTTAAACTAGAATTATTTAATTTCAAAAAAGATTCATTTGATATTTTATTATTCATGGAATTACAACTCGCATCTCATCCAAGATGAGAAAGTACAAAAATATATCTATTCCATCTTTAAAACATTTTCAAATGTACATGAAACCCACACTGTTTTGCAAATGTTACCATTCAAAGTTTGACTTTTCTTACAGAAATTTTGTTTGGGGAAAAAAACAAAAATTTAAGTTTAAAAAAAACATCTTAGAACTGATTATAAAATCTTGGAGAGAAAAAAAAAACAACATTTTATGTATTTTTTTTAGAACAGAAATGATTTACACTTCACAGTATAATAAATGGATACCCGAGTAAAGGCTTCTATACTAAATTCAGTTGTTATAGTTAACTGGTAAGAAGTATTACTCAGAAAAGCGATATCAGAAGGCAAAGTATTGCTGTCGATTTTATAAGTGAAAGCTTGTAATGTAGTTCTTTGAATTCTGAAAGACCATTATCACCTAACATTGTCAATTGGTAAATAATACATCATTATTGTGTATATAAATGATAGACTTGATGAAAAGTAACATTTATATCTAAATATTAGGTATAGATAACAAAGGCTACAACAATTGAACAGCAATTTCAGAATGTTTGTTGATTCTGTTCCAAATAATCAAAATCAACATTGAATAAAAGAAGCTGCCAAACATCTGGAGAGAAAGTAATATTTGTTTAGCAGGCAATTGAGAAGTGGCTGTCGGACAAGTAATTGCCACTTTATTTACTGTTATACAGCTTTGGCTTTTTGGGACAGATTAATCTTTAGACAAAGTTATGTAACCTTATCAAACCAAAAGAGGAAAGAAAAATGTTCCTTAATATTCATCATTCATTTAATTTTACCCCCTGCAACTCAAAATATAGCAACTTCATGAACAAATTTTTTATTCTAAAATGAACAATAAGTTACTTTGAATAAGAAAGCTGCTCCAAAGTGTGTCAATGCCAATCATAAGAAAAGACTAATTTTCCACCCATTTTAACGTAATTGTTACTAATAACCAAGGTGTGAATTTATTCTAAAACAAAGAATGGAATGATGAAGTAATACATAAAATAAAGTTTCACAAGTAAAAAAATTTCAGTTCAAATAACTGTGTGTAGTCACATCAGTAATTAAAAGGCAGCCACTTGGTAAGTTTTTTTTTTAAGACACAGACAGCATATATAAATAATGGATACAAAGTTTCAGTGACCTGAAAGAGAAAACTGAAAAAAAAAAAAAAAAAAGTTAAAGAATCATTCATATTCAGTTTGTAAGAATTGTATAGGCATATAACATATGCATGAACCATGAAAACTACTGGAAAAATATAGAATTTCTCTATACATTAAAACATAAGTTTAAGGTGGAAGTGTAGAATGAGATGACTCTGTTGGAAATAAGGTTTATTTCTTATGGGTACCAATTACATACCCAAATACATACTATATTAAAACAGGTTCAAACTATTTTTTACCCAATAACAATGTTACAAACATACCAAAAAGATTCCACAGTATGATACATTGATTAAATCAAAATCAATAATTGGTTAGAAACTAGCATCACTATGTGAAATAACTGAGCAATCAAAACTACAACACTTTTTTGAACCTACTTTTGTGGAACAAAAAAAAAAAAGTCTTATAAAAATCCAAATTTCAACTTTCAGAGAGCAGAAATGCATTGAATTGATCTATAAACCAAACAATGCTGCATAGCTTTTCTTCCTCCCAAACAGTTCATACTGAACGAAACATCTCCATGACTTCAAATGAATTAGTTATAACAAGTTTAGACAGTGAATATTTGCAGATGATCATGTGTCGACAACTTCAAAATGAATCTCCAACAATAGCAAAACTGTCAGTGAATCTTTGTTAAGTTTTCTCACCCACAGTTTTTTTTATGTGGAAAAACTATTTAAGTTTTTTCTAAAGTATGGGTTTTTCTGTGTATCAACTACTAAAAGACTAATTCAAAAGATTTTGCTACTTTTTAATTCTTGAATTCATTTGCATGTCTAAATACAAAAGGAGTCATTTAACAGACCTAACCAGAATTTTATTTTTGTTAAAGATTCAGAATTTTATTACAAACTATTTTTCAAAATTTGATGAAGGAAAATCTATCAAGTCTCAATCAGAGAAGGCTGTAGAGTTGACCAAAAGGGGGCAGAAAAAAAAAAAAAAAACTCTGTAATTTTAAGACACTCAGCTATGGAAATTTTTCAATTAAGTTCAGTTATTCTATCAAGCTTATTGGTAGTTTCATCTATAAAGGGGGACAAACCCTTCCACAACTATTTTATAAAAAAGAATGTAGAGGCCAGTAGATAGGTTTACTCAAATACATGCATTAAATATTTAAAGCGAATCCATTACATACACAACTAGTCTATTTAGACAGCAAATGTTCTTTAAGGAAAATACTATTAAAACAGACATTTTGTCTTCATTAATTTTAATGACATTTTTCCAAATTATGAATAATCCACAGACAAGGAGTAAATTCCATCAGAATTTATATATCCCCAAATGAAAAAAAAAAAAAAAAAATTGCAATGTTCAAAACATTAATATAAAAATAGAGCAATGAATATTTATTTTGTTAGAACATGTGCAAACTACTACAAAAAATTGTACATTTTGTTGGAATAAAATATACAATTTTGTAGTTTTACACATGTTTTGATGTCATATATATATATATATATATATAAAAAGCCATTTCAACAGTATTCACAGTATATATTAGGTAAATTTTGGTATACATAATGTGTACTCTTTAATAATTTTTAACTATTTTCAAACAAATATTCTTGAAGCATAGAAGCCCTTAATTACGAACATGACAAAATATGATCTTTGTTTACTTTTCTTGCAGGAGTTCAAACTTTGGCACAGTGCCAGTATCAAAGCATGAGATGAATCCACAATTGATTGAACAGTACAAAGGTGGTTCCAGAACTTTTGTACTGGCGATGAGAGACTTGAAGATGAAGTTAGAGGACAGTCATGCAGACTTGACAAACAATTGCAAGCAGTTGTTGAGCAAAACCAATGTCAAAGTGTCACAGAAATGTCTCAAACGCTTGGTGTCACACTGCAATAGTCTCATGCCATTTGCAGAGTATCAACAAAGTGAAAACGCTTGATAAATGGGTTCCTCATGATTTCAATGAAAATCAAAAACTTAGGCACTTAGAAGTGTGCTTGATGCTCTTTCTACATAACCCCAATGATCCCTTTCTTGACCAAACAGTCACTTGTGATGAAGAGTAGATCCTTTGCGATAAATGTAAATGATCGGGTCAATGACATGATCGATTGTGAGGAGTTGATAAAAAATTTTCCCAAATCCAAAGTCGCATTCAGCAAAAGATTATGGCAATTGTCTAGCGGCCTGCAGTTGGTGTTACCCTCTACAGCTTTCTAGAAACCAATAAGAGCATTAATGCAACCAACTTGCTGAAATGCATGCATATCTGAGAGAGAAAAAAAAAACAAAAAAAAAACACCTGCATGGGTGAATCAACGTGGTCCAATTTTGTTTTATGATAATGTACAGCCACATGTTGCAAAAACTCAGACTAGGGATAAGAGAGTTCACTATATTCTCCTTAGCTTTTGCCCACTGATTATCATTTATTTAAGCACATTTTTAAATGGTAAAACTTAGGTCCAAACCAGATGGAATCCGCTTGCAAAGATTTTGTTGCATCACAGCCAATAACTTTATCACCAAGGAATAAATGATATCGTTGATTGATGGCAGAGGTGCATAGATAATCAAGGCTCATATATTGACAAATTTCAACAAGAATTTTACAAGAATAAAATTGTTCTTGAAAGCAATTCTTTTCCCTTTATGGAGTGGGGGGGGGAGAGATAAGATTGCCTATTTGTCAACCAAAATTCACTAATCCAGGCAGGTGTCATTTAAAAGAATGAAAGTGATACTTACCCACAGTTGGGTGCCGGACACCATCTTGCATCAGGATTTGACACAAGCACCCGTCTGACCATGAAGTCTTCATATTTCTGTATCAACATTGAATCATTGAGAATCATTTTTATGTCATTTGGGTGAAAGCGTTCTGCACATTCGGGACAGCAAATGTTCACTCTGCTTTCCATTATTTCAATCCGAAGATACTGTTTTAGGCATTCAATGCACGAGCGATGGAAGCAAGTGCTAATATCTGGATAGAATTCCTCTCCATACTCAGAAAGACAGAGGGGACACTCTCTCTCTGTCATAGTTTGTGATTGTTGGCCTTGAACTTGCTGTCCTTGGGTTGGGTGGTCAGTCTGCAATTCTTGCTGGGCTACTGGCTGCGTTTGCTGCTGCAACGAAGTTTGGTGATTTGCCACAGGAAACTGGGCTGCTGGTAATGAATCTGAAGATGAAGAAGATGATGACCGCACTGTATTGCCATCTTTGTCAATTAGGTTTGTGTTAGTGATGCTGCTCTCAGACCTTGTGTCCAAGTCTAGGCTTGCTTGGGACTTGGATCTCCGACTGTGTGGATAGAAGATCCGCCGAAGAGAAAAACGGGCAGAACTTTTCCTCTTCTCGGACCCTTTTGATGTGCTTGAAGTTGTAGAGACTACTTCTGTATCTTTGCCTTTCATCTTCAGTTCTTGGGTTTTATTGTATCATACCTGTGGAAGAGAAAGCGTCAACCAATTACTTTCTCAAAGCAGGCAAAAAATTTAACAGTTTAGTGTAAAAATTACAAAATGTCACCTGATCATTATCAAGAGCTGTAAGTGACTGGTTTTCTCATTAACAGATACAAATAGAATAAATTATTCTGGCATCAAAAGCTGTCTAGTTAAATTCTTTAAAAGTGGAATGAAGCTATCAATTTAAACAAATGTAATTTTGATTTGCTTCTAATAAATTGAATATATTCCAGCTATTAAAAAAATTGTCCTAAGTTTGGCCATTTTTTTGATAATTGAACAAGGAGTTAAGAAAAACTGAGAATTACACATTAAAATAACGGTAACAATATTTTATCATTCCTTTTTATTCATCTAAACAAATATTCTATTGTTACAGAAACATTTAACATTATAAGCTTATATTTAACACACACACACACATATATATATATATATATATATATATAAAATAAAAGCATTCAATTTCATGCCCCCCCCCCGTTTTCTAATGGTAGGTTAAAAGAAAAAAAAAAGAAAAAAAAAGACAGCATTTTTTTTCTTTTTAGATTGACTTATCTAGAAAAGAAAATGGTTTCTCTTTCACTATTGAATCCACTAAAATTAGAAGTGACATTTTGATATTTTAAGCACTATAATAAAAGCAGCTAAATAATTACAAATGCACTAGTAATTACACTAAATTTGGATTTTAGATTATCAGTAAGAGGAGAAAAGATTGCCTTTTAGAGTCAGGTACAAGCTATTTGATATGAAAAGTAGAGTTCAAAGATTAATATAATTATAGCTAATTAATGTTTAGCCAAAACAAATTTAAAAGTACCAGCTGAATACATACAAAGTCTAAAATAACTGTTTGCATGAGCAATGTTTGTGATAACAAAATACAAATAAGATATAAAGTGAAAACGAGATTAAAAAAAAGAAATATCCTTATGCAAGATAACTTGATTTTAAGTTATGCTATACGAGTAAAATAGCTCAATATCAAAGAATATGTAAATATAAAAATAGACATTGAGGACAACAGAGTGGCAACAGTGTTTTGTGCTTGAACATAATTTTCACAGCTGAAGATTGCGTCCAAACATGAAACAGACCGTTGCCACCATGTTGTTCTCAGTGTCAGCACATGTATCTTCTGACATGATTATCCCGATAGTTTCATTATGAAAAAGACATGCAAAATGCCAAGTTTTTAATCAAATTTCATTTAGGTTTTTTGTTTTTTGTTTGTTGTTGTTTTTTTTTTTAGCAACTAAATGCTTTCTCTCTTTTACCTTAAAAAAAGAAAAAATACTTTTTATATAAAGTTATTCTTACAGCAGGAATTGCCAGAATAAAAATTGAGAGTACCTTTTTAAAATCCAATATTGGGGGTTGTATGTATGTATGTATGTATGTATGCCGCATTCACCCTAGTCGGGTTGAGCGGGCTTCCTCCCTGACGGAGCAAGTCTCATTGGGATTTGTTTAAGGGCAGGGTCCCAAGTCCTACCCTGTTATTTAACCCATAACTGGAGGGAACGGACGGATTAATACCTTTCCCAAGGGTACCAGTGCGCAAGTGAGTGCAGTGTGCTCAACTGAAATTGGAACTCGGCTCACCGATTTCCCCCTCCAAGCCGACATCCACCGCACCACAACGCACATCCGTGAACGCTAACAGCACCTGGTATTCCCAAGTGGTCACCCACGTAAGTACTGACCAGGCTCAACGTTGCTTAACTTCGGTGATCGAGCGGGAACCGGTGTATTCAACATGACATAACGGTCATGTCACGTTGAATATTGGGGGTTGCTTTTAAAATAAGTCCTAAGTTGAACTGTTAATAAGAAGTCCATTAAAAACTTAATATCAAGCTTTCAAGTATCAGTTAATTTGGTAAAACTGTATCACACTAAGTATTTATTGGTTTTTTTTATATGCCATAATACTTGGCAGTATTTTATTTTCCATATTTAATTTGTTGTCATTGGAACATGATCAACATTAACTCAGTGTTTACTCATAGGAAAAATAACTAGTTGAATCAGAAATGCTCTACAATAGACATGAAAAGTTCAGGTTGTTTAATTTTGTTACTGAACATTGTCACTGCCATTCAAATTACTTCTAAAACAAGATATGAAAATAGTTATTACTGTGATTTGACTGAAGCACATATTGCATGAGTTTTTGTCACCATTTATTCAGAGAGCATCTGGTTTCTATGTTCTATGCAAAGTTTTAGATGCCTACTTTAAAATGACCTGAAGATTTTTTTTTTAGCATCATATAAAATTAATTTTCTTTGAAGGACCAAAATCAAATCTATTGTCAAGTAGCAGGGCATATGCTGACTCGTGGGTTAATTTGTTTTCTTCAATGCAAGCATTTTACAAAATTAAAATAAGTATCACAACTTGGTGTATATCAAGTTCTATGACCTAAATTAAATATAATGGCTGATCTCCTCAACCAAGTAGGTGGATAATAAAAGGATTGTTTCTGTGCTATTCAGAAAGTATAAAGAGATAACAATTTCACTGAATTATCTGAGTTATTTTATGATAATCTTCAGTTATTTGTGAAACTTTCAGTATGAAAGGCAATCTTAATTCAATTCAAAAGTCAATTTACAGATGTAAGAACAAATGACTTAGAACTTTGAGAGAGAAAAAAAATGTAACAAATCCACTTATAATTAAAAATCTAGTAGTAGATGGAACCAGAAAAAAGAAAATTAAATGAGAAAGGACATCATTTTCAAGAATATTGAAGCTTAAAATTATGTTAGCAATATATCTTGCTTGTTTGGAGATTTACACAAAGAGAAAATTAAATCAGATTAAAAACAAAATTTAGAACACTTTTACATAAAGATTTAAAACATGAAACAAAGATAAAGTTCTGCAAATGAAGAGTTACATGGAACTCTTATAAAAGCTTGTCAGAATTTTAATGTACTAAGTTTGCAAAATTACTACCAAAATGCTAATAAATGTCTATTCAGTAACATTAAATGTAAAAATTCAACATTTACTGCAAGATTTCAGAAGTGAGATTTGAAATTTGAATTTTAAAAACTGAGTTAAAAATTCAATTAAAAACAATTTTCTGATAATTAGTAGGTGAAATGCCTGATAAAGGAGAAGCTATCAAGATATTTAGAGAAAATAGTTTTGTTTTATCAGTCAGTCAGTTAAGTGCCATACAGGATACACGCTTGGGTGATCATGTCTCTATAAAAAAAAAAAAAAACCTGACTGACTGGGCAGAAGATTATCCCGCAGTAGGTTGCCAGGTTGCCATTACTTTCTGCAGTAGACTGGTTGCCAGTCAATGATATAGAACCCAATCTGTCCTGTTATTTAACCCATAAGTATTTGTGCATAAGTGAATGCAGCAAATTCAACTGGAATTTGAACTCGACTGATTTGTTGTTCAAGTCGATATCCACTGCACCACAATGCACATCCGTTTTGTTTTATACTTGGTATAACAGAGTAATATATCTATAGTATAATAAAATTTAGCAGACTATCTTTTGAGCTGTGTTCCTTCAGGATGTAGATGATCACGAGCTTCCACATCTTATACCTTGTAGCTCTTAACACTGTCTTACCACCCCTCCCAAACCCTGCTCTGCGATCTATTGTTCAAAAACCAAGTATGTCACACATTGCCTTTCCCTGTATCTTTCCCTCTGTCCTGCAAGTATCAGATTCTCCAAGCCCTCCTTCCTCATTACATATCCCAGAAACTTCAGCTGTCTTTTCCTGATGCTAAGTATCAGTTACCTTTTTGTTTCCATCCTCTCCAAAACCTCACCATTGCTGACATGTTCAACATCCTTCTACCACATTTCTGTTGCTTCAAGTCTTCTTCAATTTTGAGATTGCCCTTCAATATGACAGCAAATGCTGGACAAACACCACATGATAATCCAGTACTCTTCTTTGTTTCCAACGAAATTTTCCTGTCTCTCAATATTCTTAGCTTTTGGAATGCATCCTTGACCATGCAAATACACCTTCGGATCAGTGTTGCATTTTCAGTTTTCTGTTAGAACACTTCCCAGGTATTTAAGTTTCTCTACCTAGTTGATTTCAGTGTCCCCGACTTGTAGTTGGCATTTTGGACGTTTTTTTTTTAAATTGTTAGAAAATATAAAAATTGTATTACAATTGATATTTTAGAAAATGAAAATTTTTCTAATTATTTTTGTAGTCATTTTTTTTTTTTAACCTAACTAATTTACCTGTTTGGCACCAAAGAATTAAAAAAAATGTAAGGATGATAGTTGGGGTTAAAAATGTTCAGTGATCAACTACCTGGCTATCAAGTTTGGGAGAGTTTGCAGTAATTTGAACTAAAGCAAACTGACAATTATCTCCTTTTATCTCCCAGTTAAAAAAAAAAAAAAAAATTTCTTTAAGTCAATAGAAGCACATTTAAGTAATAAAAATAACCCATTCAGCAACTCTTCAATGCTAACCACACCTAAAATTAATGTGTGCATTCATAACAAAAACACTCAACCTGATTTTTACAACTAAACTAGTTTGATGTTGACATTCATTAAAGTTGGCCATATTTTATGAGAGAACTAAACAGCTAAATTAAAAATAAACAAAATAGAAAAATGAAGTAGATGACAACCAATTGTTACCTACCTGAGTGATATAAGTTCAAAGCATTTAACACATGTAAGTTAGTTTTGTCATAAACAAGTAGTCAAGCTTTATTTTACTATACTTGAATCCATTACACAAATTGATCAATAAATAAAATAGAATTATTCAGTATTAACTTGTCAAAAGGTTTTGGGCATCTCAGTAAAGTAAGCCAATATACAAAATGACTTAAAATTGTCACATTAGATAACCTTAGATCAGCTGAGCATCAATTGAGAACTGTCAGAACTGCATGTTTCTGTCAACTTGATTTGAAAGTATTATTCAAGTTGGCAGCTGATAAATAAGTCAATGATACAAATACCCAATAAATGAAGGAATTTAAGAAATACACAAGATCATATATGAAGGATTCTAAAATTCATAAGATTAGGTGCTCCTCACTTGCACACATCCTCTAGCTTAAGTTATGAAATTAAAGAGGTGGGGGAAATCTTTCAGGTTTAATTTTTTTTTTGTTTTAAACTATGTTCATCCTATACAGGGTTCACTGAAGGTGGCAGTTTTGTGAGCAGTAAGCAGTTTATGTGGATGTGCGTGAAAGAAAAGTTAACCGTAAACTTTAAGAAGTTATTAGTGTAGTGGTTGAAAAAGCATGCTTCTGAGATTCTGTTTCACAAGGCAACAGTTCTATCAGAGTGGCACTTACTCTTTACTAAAAAAATACAAAGTGAATGAGAGTGGTTCACCTCATACTTGGCATGGCAGATTTTAGCTGGAAAGTTATTGAACTAAAGAATGTAGCTCATTTGAGCATTTTTTATGGAAATAGCAATAGAGCAGTGAGAGACATGCAACATTTTATCTGTAGAAAAAGGGTTGTAAAAGGTGGAAAACAATCATCCCCAAGGCTGTGTAGATGCTTTTAAACTGGAAAGTAAGGACTGGACAGCCCAAACCCACACATGGCAGGCAGCAGTACTCCATTTAAAACAACAAACTCTTGTAAAACTATAGCATACCAGGAGGAGTCTGGTACTTACTGGAGCAAGATATGAATACAGTTTTCTTAGCATTTTTAGTAATGGATTGTATATATTATTTCACCTGAAGTCTGGAGTAGTCCAAGAAATGTTCAAGGTAAGAGGTGTACTTGAGAGAATGAATACCCATTCATTACAATAAACTGAAATTTAGGGGATGCTCAGTTATGATGGATTATTACAAGTTTGGTTTTTGAGGTATTGAAATGCAATGAGTCAGTCCCCTCATCAGTTTATTAAAACCGAGTCAGAGAAAAGATCATTTACAAGGCTCTGATCATCTAGATTATTGAAGGTGAACCTATATAGGATTTGTTCAGATGTAAAATTTAAACCTTTGATAGAAACCAAATGCATAGAAAAACATCCTCCCAATAAATCAAAAATCACTACCTGCACTGCAGCCACAGTGGCTATAAGTGCATCTAACAAGATCGCCTTCTTTAGGCAAGTTAACCCTCACAATTCTGAAGAATCCAGTTTTCAAATTAAAATGAAAGAGATAACCCAGAAAGTTTGTTTTTGAAGTTCCAGAAGGAATTGGGAAAATAATGTAAAGGATTGAATAATCTAGAAATTTATACTTACCAATCATTAAAATAATTTGAAAATTTCACAAGATATAAATCTTGAAGAGAATTCCTATATTTTTTATGAACTGTTCTTAAAAATTGAAATATTCATCACAGTAAATTCTCTTTGTAGATTCTAATGACTAAAAAAAAAAAAGTCTTAAGTCATGTTAGTCTTTAAGCAGAGTTAACAAAGTGACAATGAGAGAAATAGCAATGTTCTCCAGTCCAGCTATAAAAGGTCAAGATCGTGATTGCTTTTCACAGAATTCCTGGATACTGAAGTGGTCACAACTGATTTGTTGAAAGTCAAAGACAAAAACAGAAGGATGCCATTTAGCCAGAGACAGAATACAGAAAATACCACTTCACAAGTACCACTTCACAACAAGTAGCAATCTCTAATATATGAATTGGTTTGAGGATAATGCTTCAGTGTTAAATTATTAGAATGTATTAATAGTTCAGATTAAAATTACATTTCAAAATATTTCATTATAATATATTGTACTCAGAATTGTTAAAAAATGAAACTGTCAAACACTGGAGAAGAAAAAAAAAATTTCCTTTCACAGAATATAGTTAATTTTCTTCCAAAAATTCAAGAAACCGATTAATTCATTGGCAAAACTCAAAACATTTCCAATCAATAAATTGATATTTAAAACCAGTTTCTGAATCATTTTCCACAAAAATCTTAATTTCCCAGCTTTTCTCTTGGATTTCTAAACTAGAAATTTCCCTTGCAAATGTCTAACACCAAAAACCTTGCTATTCATTTACCATTCACTAACAGAATTGACCAAAAAAATAGAATTTATTTTCTAAAGCTTCGGATCCTTTCTAACCCAGTTTGGACATTTTTTTTTTTTTTTTGGAGGGAGTTTACAAAACTGAAATACACTTATTGCTGTTTGATGGAACAAAGTTTTTAGTTTTAAATAATTTTAAATCAAAAGATTCATTTTGATTAGCTTGTGACAGCTGTCATATCAATATCATAAAGTAACATTTTTGTTTATTGATTCTAGCCAAGAAAATAGGCAATGTTTTGGTACATTATGCTTTTCTTTTACAATGTAAAACTCCAAGTGAAATTTAAGAATTTGGACAATTCAAGGAAAGGGCAAGGTTAGTCACCAAAAGTAGATTGTATAATTTTATGCTGCAGATTTCTTGCTAAATACTTCACATTTGGAATAGACTAGCTCAGACTGATTACAATTAAATAAAGACAAAAAAAATAATCAACATAAAAAAAAAACAAACCCAAAGACAGGTAACATATTCATTATATTCAATTTGGGAAAGTTATTCGTGCATATTTCTGAAGACACATAGTAACTACTTACACTATTCACATTATTCAGACTGTTGTCCTTATCTTAGTTATATTCATGATGTTTCAGGCATTACAAGTTCTAGCCTTCTTCAGGTGATTAGGATTTTGAACCAAACCCTTTATTTCGTCCAACAGGGTAAATTGTTCTAGTTCCACATGTCATGCTTCTTCCAGATATCTCAGTTTCAGTTATTTCCTTTTAGTAACTTGACTAATTTTTTTGTTCACATCTGCTATGGCCACGTATTGAACTTTTTGGAAATAAAAGGTCCAAATAACGTGTAAATAATGAAAGTTATTTGATTTAACTTTTTTATACTTTGGTGGACACCTTTCACATCAAGCTAAGCTGGGGTGGGGGTAAATAGGGAACTGTATTTCTACATGTAATTTGCTACTTAATATAATGAATGACCAGAGTTTAAAAACAAGATAGAATGAGCAATAAGCAAATACTTAAGTGAAATGCAAGAGATCAGGAAAAAAGAATTACTATAAGTTTTTTTTTTTTTGGAGACAAAGAATCAAGTCAAACAAGTACTGTTCACAATTAGACAAACTGAAGACAGGAATTTACAAAATGGCATCTAGGAAGAATCTAATATTTCCTTAGGATTGTGGCAGACTATATACTTCTATGATGAGCAAATGTTCTTACAACTTGGATGGAAATAGTTCAACCACTATAATAATATAGAGTCTGTCCAGATGAAGGTTTATTCTATTCTTTACAGAATTGGAATAAAAAATTAAATTTCCTAGAAAATTACAAAAGATATCTAACACAATTCTTTGCTGAAAAAAAAAAAAAAGTCTTGTAAAAATGGAATAATGAAATTGCTTAAAAACAGAGGTATTCAGAGTGTGATACATGCCATCATCTGGCAGGACACAGAGCCTCCAGGAAACAAAGAAACATTAGTCACATTCCACACCACAGGAGACTGCCATGATATCTGACTTAACATTTTCATTTTAGTTTTATATTTAATACGGTTACATTTTTCAATTACCCTATCCTGTTAAAGATGTGTTATGCCAATGATGACTGTCCTTAGAATAAAGGAGACATGTCTTCATGTTCAGTATAGATAGTCGCAAAATGACCCAGAGATAGAAATTTCAAAAATTTCAATCAGATATGTCCTAAGACAAACATTGTTAACAATTGTGGTAATGAAAGGAATGTAAACGTTCCAGTTCAAACTATTATAAGTGGTGATCAAAACGAACAACCAAAGTTCTTGGTCAGCCACAAATGTCATATGTTCAAAGTCTTAGTCACTCCTGGACGAGAATTGTTTTCATCTCCATATAAAAGCTGTTTTGAATCAAATTCAAATGCTAGAAGAAAGAGACACAGAACAAATTTAAGTCTTGTATAGTTGATGCTTACATATCTGCCTATAAAAAGATGTGTGTATACATATATATCTATCTTCCACAAACAGCATAAATTACAAGCTTATCTTAAAGAGTTCAAATAATCAGCTTTTTGATGTAGAATGATATTACTAAAAATAATTCTCAGAAGTGATAATTGAAAGTCAATATTTTCTTTTTCTCTTCAAACAATGGATTGAATCAGCATCTAAATCTGATATCTAATTTTTCTCATGACAGTCTCAGTAGCATCCAATATTAAAGAATGAAGCTTTAAAAATTTCAAATTTTTATAGTGACAAAAATTGCAGTAATTCTTAAAAACTTATCTATACTAATTTCTATTTTTATGCAAATTTACCAAAACTAAAAGTTTCTTTATTACAAAAGAGTGTAGCCTCCAAAATTAGAACAGACCATTTGTATTTACAGAACAATGGTTCCTATCAAAATATGGCAATGTAAATATTCTTTTATTCCTCAACAGTATTATTTCCATGCACAAATACCCTTGGGAAAAGTATTAATCCATCTCTTCCCGCCATTTATGGATTAAATAATAGGACAGATAGAGTTCTATAACCTTGGTTGGCAACCAGTCTACCGCAGAAAGTAATGGCAACCTACTGAGGGATAATCTTCTGCCTAGTCAGTCATGTCGCTTTCGAGACATGGTTGCCCAAAGCGTGTATGATGTATGGCATTTGAAAAAAAAAAAAAAAAAAAATCATAGCAAACTTGAATCAATCAGGTATCAAATCGTCATAAAAACTTGAGTGATAACTCATTCTGCTACCATAAAGCATAGAAGCTCTAAGAGCATAATTTATAGAATATTAGGATTTCATGATTCTGGCTGCTTTTATCCTTGTAAATAGATTTCAGCAGAATTAGGAAATTTGAAGACTTCATGGTAGACAGTTTTCACATGACAGCAGTTATTGTGTTGCAATGCAAAAGAGTTTGGTATGACAGTGTCTTAGAAAACAATGCCATGTCATTTATGTAGAACAGGGCTTTGAGCATATTCTATAAGAACCAAAATGCTTAGCATCTGTAATAAAGAAAAAAAAGTTTAGTGAGGAAAATTTTCTTAGTGGCTTTGTAGGAGATACTAATGTCTCAGTGAATGGACATGTTTTTTTTGTCATTGCTCAAAGTGATGTATTTTGAAAAGGGAATTTGATTTTTTTTAATTATCCATTTATTCTTATACTTTCCGTTGTTTAGTTTTTGTTATATTATGCATTTATGATCTTTATTAAAATGCATATTTTAATGTTTGGAAATAAGTCATGGTATCCATTGATTTACTTGTATTTTTTAAAATAAGCATTATTTAGCAAGTTTAATTTATTAAGCATTTCTCACTAGAGAAGAATTATATCTGTATTCATTAAATTACTTATACATTGACCTCAATATTTCCAATATTTTATATTTAAGAGTAACATTTCCCTTATGAACAAGGACATTACTTTTAAAATTGTAGGAAAGACATTAATATTGGTTTTGCTCATCTGACTGTACAGTATTGTTGATTTACTATCCTATCATTTAATATTCAAATGTGTTTTTTAATATTTACCTATAATTTATTCTTTTATCCTTATTTATTGACTAAGTAACATTTGTTTGGATGAGGACATTTTCAAATTTGTTCAAAAAAATGTTTTGAGTCAAAAGGTTATTCTATTTTTTTTATTGCAGAACAGTGAAATTTTATTTCAGAACAGTGAAATTTTAAAATCAAGAGGAAATTATCAATTATGAGAACATCTTTTTATCGATTTCTATTATCAGTTAAAATTATATTTCTTAAAGTAGTACATTTGATGACAGTGTTCACTGATATCCAGTGTATAGGGGGCTCAGGAACGAGGTAGTTCTTTTGATTTGTCACAGTGCATCTTCAGATGGATGAGCATCACTTTTCCTCAACCATATAAATCTCATATGAAGGCTCCAAGCTGCCATGACTAGGTAAACTTTCAGCTGACAGGCAAAACTCCTGTAAGGGGGTGATGTTAACATGGTACCACTAGGCAGAGGACCTCCTTGATACAGGTCACCAGTCAGTGGAAGGGTTCCTCAGATGAACTAAAATGACCATATGACCATATGTTCACAACCAAGACAAGACCCTGAGTTGGAGGACATCAGCTGTGGACTAACTTTGAGTGGAATGGGATCTGTCAGGTTAAAACAAGAGCACACTCACACACAAAAAACAGAGACCCATGTTCTGGCATGCAACTGTGACAGATGGGGGGGGGTGGCAGACAGCTTAACACCAACAACCCCTTCCGGGATTAAGGACAAAACAAGTAGTATGTAAATAAGTTATATTTAAAAATCAAGTAATTGCTTCCCAAAGATGTAATGGAGGAAGTGGAGAAAATTTAATTTGCTAGCAAATTGGTGTAAGGGAATGTTCTCATGCTGGTGTTGGGTCACATGGTAAAATTAATGCTGCAACGCACAATATTGAACACATTCTTCAAAAACATTTCCTGTCTTCATACTGCAAAAGTGATAATTATTCAGCTGAAAAACTGGTCATGGCATAGCCTATCAAAGTCCAGATCATTGAAAGATCATGGGTGATAATGGTAGGGAAAGAAAGTGGTAAACTTGTAACAGCAAACTGCAGGAGGAATCGCACAATATCATGTCTAGACAATGACAAATTAGTGAAGTCTTGTAGTCATAGATAAACCAAAGTAATTAAGAGCCATATCTACATCAAGTCAATGTGCATTTACAATTTTGTCTAAACTTGTTATAATATTAAATAACAGTGTATTTATGATGACCCATTCCATTTACAAAAATGAAAAAGTGAGAAACCTGATGACTATTTTGCTTCTATAAAAAGCAATATACAGTTATTTTCTCTAACTGAAAGTTTATGAAGACATTTTACAAGTTTTCCATTTTCAAATTGCTTGTTTGTTTATACATGTGCCATGTCCTTTCAGGACGTGACACAATCATCACTCTTCACAACTTCCTGCATTTTGTTGTCCAAAGTAATTCTTGCCGTTTTATGAGCCCTCTTTGTAGTACTTGTTCTGACATTGATTTACACAAATGCATCAAGTTGCTGTATATGTCTTATGATTGAATTGTTTTGTGACATGAGGACGTGACATGGCAAGTTGAACAATCTGATTATCAACTTCAGTTTCTTTGTTCATTTTAAAACTTCCTTGTTACTCATAGTGTACATGTTATTAGTAACATTTGTTGATAGAATTATACCTGATACTTCAAGTTTTTTTTTTTAAAATCTGATTTCCCAGTATTCATTACTGTATAGAAAATTAGATATTACATAGCAGTTTGGCACTGTTTAACACTTAAAACTTCTAATACCTTGCTCAGTTTTTGAAAGTCATCTTTCTATTATGCACATTCAGATTTGTGTCACACTTTCCACAATGTTACTAGCAAGGAAATTTAACTTTCTTTACCTGCTCAATATTTATGTTCTAGCTGATTGAATGATCACTGGAGTTTGTTTATATCTGATTTTGTGACCACTGAAAATTAATGTGGTCAGGACCTCTTGCATTGTGGTGCAAAATCTTCTGCCTAGTCAGTTATGTCTCTTTCAAGACATGATCGCCCAAGCATGTTTCACGCATAGCACTTAGCTGATTGATTTCATTGATGTTATTTACCCATTCCAAAGTTTTTAAAAGGCTATCAGCATCTCTTACAATTTTGTCTGGTCTTTCTTTATCTTCACTTGTGCTATCCTGATCTCAGATTTTAGTATCAGTGATGCTATGCTTTCTTTCATGTATTAGGTTTTTTCTAAAATTGCCATAGAAGATATTAGATATATTTCACTGAACTCTATAGTACTGTTTCTTTTTCTATTAGGATTGTTACCAATTTAGATCAGGGAGCATATCTTCTGTCCTATTTCTTTAGTGAATGCCTGTTACGTTAATGTTCGGCGATTTCTCAGCAAGCAATTCATTATGCTTGCATGCATTCTGAAGTTTTTATTTAATGCAGTGTGCGATTTCTTGGCATTATCTGTTATATTTTCACTTGTCAGCCACTGCTTTTCCTTTTTCAGGATGACTTGCTGTTATTAATGTTTCCCTTGGGGTGTTTCACCAAGTTCTTGACCCGTTCCAAAGTTTCATATATTGCTTAACTGCAAATGCATTATGTTTGCAATGTCCATAGAGTTTATCATATTGCATAATTTCTTGGAACTTTTTCTGAGACTTCAGATTCTCTAGCATATAAAACTATTCACATTTTGACAACTGCTGGAGAAGTCTCGAAATATATTGCAGAAATATTAGAGTAATATAGGTTTTCCTGATTTCACAATGTTATACCCCCTACCACTACACACAAAAACTGCCAATGGGACTAAGCAGGAGACACTGGAATCAAAGAATTTCAAACTTCTGATGACCTCATTTCTACTCACTTACCCTAAGAAAACCCTTTAATAATGTGATCAATTAAGAGAACTTCCACCTACTCACATCCCTTTAACTAATCCCACTTCCAGCTAATGTTCTTGGTGTCTTGGTTTCAAACTAAAACTGTAAGCCATCTTAAAATTTTACTACATTCTTGTGTATAATGTACAAGATTAAATATCTGCACAAATAACCAAGAAAACAGTGTGTGTGTGTGTGTGTGTGTGTGGGGTTCTGAATAGCAGAGATGCCACTCAAACAGGTAAATACAGCTTTTGCTAGGAACTAGGTACAATCTAAGAAAAATTACCATAAGAAATCTATGAAAATATTTAAGAGAAAATGCTAACATTAAAACTTATTTTGTGAAGGATAAAGAATTAAAAATTGTGCATCTCTAAAAATCTAGTAAATAGCAAATCTAAATTATTATAAAGTGAAGCTTTTAAATAATGAAAAGTATTTCACTGTACGTAACTAGATTCTGCAAACCTTTCAAGGATTTCACACAGCTGTCCCTGTATTTTGAGGGGTGTGGTGAGTTTCATTAAAACAGAAATTGATGGAAATCATTAGTTCTGTGACTAGTTTAAAATTTTGATGTATTTTTATGCCTCCCATTAGCACAATCCATATCCAGGGAAGAATATTGAATAATCATTTGATTTATCAATCAAGTTTACATTTTAAATTCCACTATGATACTTACACTTTATAAATATAACTGCAGTACTAAGTCTCATTTTACAGCTGAAATAGCTAAGACAACTAAATTCTATGCTAACAGAATATTCTACAACATTTTTTGAAGATCAAAATTTACTTTGATCTTCAAAAATTTAAATGCAATATCAATCATTATCTTCTCTTTTCACTCTTGTTCTTTAATTGTTCACTTTAATAGTGGTGTTTTTTTTTCTCATTCTCTCACTCAGTATGCCTACCTCTTTGGGTCTTAAAAAAAAAAAAAAAAAAAAAAATTATATATATATATAAAACAGACTTTTTTTAAAACCATAAGGTTTAATGAAACATGAGGAAAATAGAAATACGGTTCAATTGCTATTTAAACACTTATAAAAATAATTTTTTTTATAAGTGTTTATGCAAGTTAATAGCCTGACCAATAGGCTCTTTAAAAAAAAAAAAAAAAAAAAAAAAAAAAAGTATCCTTATGTTTGGTTATTTGATAATGGTTTGAGAAATCTGTCAGAACCTTCAACAACTTATGAAATGCCAGGTCAATTATGTTTTTAGCTGTCAACAGCTAAAGATTTATAAAGTTCAATTTTCTTAAGTTCAGATGCCTGAAAGTGTAAAAACCACTTGAGTAAAGTAGATGCAATATAACTAGATTAGCAGGTGTGACAGGATTGAACACCTGTAAGTATACAAGAATTCCTAAAGAGCAATTTACATAAAGTCTTGTGTGTGTGAAAAAAAAAAAAAAAAAAGTGTTCATGGACACACCCAAGTTAATCCTATAGTCACCATAAACAAAAAGTCAGAAATAAAATTCTGATTCTATTGTCTCATGAGCCATTACAAAAAAAAAAAAAAAAAGATAGCAATTTAGAAGTTTCTTTGAGAGCTTTAATTTTCACAATTAAGTGAGAATATAAAAAGCATATTTTACGAAAAAAGTGGAAATAGTCAAGATAAGTTATAAAGATAATCTTCAACACCTTAATTCTTAGTCAATAGCCCAAAATGCTATTTATCAGCTCTCCAAATTAAAAACTAGCATTATCATAAATAGCAAAAAAGAATCTTCCAATATGTAAAGCAGGTTACCTAATTCCCATGGAGCATCCTTTAAACAAACCTGGTACTTGATAGACAGTTACTTTAAAAAAAGCCTACAAGTTACTAAATATTTTTCATCCAGGGCATGTGAAGCAAAGTTGAAACATGTAGAAATATTAAAATAACCTCGAGTTTTTGTTTGATTTCTGTTAAAATGAACCAGTGTTGATAGAGAATGTAGTCATGTAAAATTTCCAAAATATGGTCAGGAAACAACTTAATGCTCTCAATAGAAAGGTAAAAAGAAAAAATGCTTGCAGTAATTACTTCATTTCCACAGAGTACATTTACTAATTGATCTACTTGAGGTAATATCCCAGGATGCAGTTCACCAAATACAAATGAAGAGAAAAAAATTTAAGTGTTTGCACAAAACATATACAATTCTGTCTAGAATTAAGAAAAAGTGATAAGATATACAGAGGAGAGAAAAAAAAAAAGACAAACTTGTTTTTTTGATACAAATATTTGTAAGAAAGCTACATAAACTAGAAGACTTCATATTCCACTTAATCTTTTGACGACATCCAGCTGTACACACAAGAAAACTGGGTTTCATCCGATTCAATCTAAAGAATCCTTTCACTGTCGTATAAGCAAATCAAAATAAACAAAATCAGAGTTTTCCCTTTAGGAGATTAATGCTCTAAATTTTACCACTGTATGTTTTCTTAATGTGCAACATATGGAGAATTTGTAGCATTAAACCAGATAATCTTTTACAGACAAGAAATACAACTGCTAGTTATAAGAAATTATATAAAAAAAAAATTTAAATATTTGCTTAAACTTTAGGCAATCTAGTCTATATTGTATCATTTAATTGAAAGCATTTCCAATACAAGAATACATAATTAAAATAGCAACTTTAAATATTTCAAGAAATTACAGCATAATACAATTGAAAAAAAAAAAAAAAAAAAAAAAAAAAATTGTCCGCTTGCAATATACAAACTCTTAACCTTTTATTTAGACTAGTGTTTTAGCTCGTATCCTATACCTGTTCAAGAGCTAAGAGAAGAAAAAATACTAACCTCTTCCTCAACAGTCATCGACCAGTATTCAGAATAAGTCCCCCCCATTTTAAGATAAAATAAAGAGTAATCAAAAGATACACAACTTCAAGTGAGTATTTAAAGTTTACCTCAAATTCATGAAATTTAAGTCTTGATTGCTAGATGTTATTAAAAGTTTATAACTACAGTGATCATAGTTCAAGAGATAAAGTTTAAAATATTGAAATCTCAATGAGCAGAGTAGGAAAAGTCAGAGAAAGGAAAAAAATACAGGTCATGTATCCATTTCTCAAGATTACAAGTTCTTTTTCCTGCCTTTCTTTAATGGAGAAGCAGAATCTCAAAGCAGGTAACATTTGAGGGACAGTCATTTCGATGAATAGGAAAATTTAGTGGATCAGAAAACTTCTAAAATACAGTTATTTAATATAATTACTGTATACATGCTGTTAGGAGTCAAAATGAACAAAATCTTACAGATTAATACAACCCTCTAATACAACTCTCCCCTCTTATAGCAGGGTGAGGTGGGGGGATTTTTAAGTTAAATAATTTCCAAAATAAGCTTTGGGAATTTTGGTTTAGTCCACTTGAAAATTATAATTCATAGAATTTTAAAGATTTTTGTAATAATTTGTTTTTTTGTTTTTTTTATGTGTGTGAGTGTGGGGGGGGGGGGGAAGAGATAAAATTGACTAGTTAGAAATTCATCAAGCAAAAATTGACTTGAGACCACCAAGTGAGGAAACTAGAAGTTATAAACATGGAAAATATTAAAGTTGTATTTCAAATACTGGGTTAAATAAATTAATAAAACTATAGAGGAAAGGTTGAACCAACTTTATGCAAAGGATTTTTGGGCAATAACTACTACAAAATTATATATATATATATATATATATATATATATATATATATATCACATGATAGTCTTTGATATACTTTATTTAGAAAACTGTACTAAAGTCAGTTTTGCTACAAAATTATTTTTTTCTCCCAACAAATATGAGCCAACATATCGGGGATAATACTCATTTAATCTCAATATCATTTGATAAACTGGATAAAAAGGGAATTCATGGAATGTTTTAAATATACAAATCATTCTAAAACATTTTAGTGCAAAAAACTTAAGACATTTTGTAAATACTTTTTGCTAAATAAGATTTTCCATCATGTCTAATAGATTAGTCAAAAAATGTTTTTGTAATCAAGTCATTAAAAGAAACAAGTTATAAGAATAAAACAGACAATCTAAAATTAAAACCTAGCAAGCCAAGTTGCACATACAGTGTATATAGATTTGATTGGCAAATGAAGCCACATTATTCAATGTGGGTGCAATTTTAAGTTTTCTTAAACTTAATCTCACCAATGACAACAGCATTCAACATTCACTTAAAAACATGTACCAGACAGAGAGAGCAAACCCTGCAAGATTTTTTTCCCCATAAAAATAACAGCCTATCAGTATTGATCAGTCCAAAGTGAAAAACTGCAAGTTGTGTTGAAGTTTTTGGGACTAAAAATAGTAACAAGTCATTTTAATCATATAGTGTGTGTGTATATGTATGTATGAGAGAGAATCCAAACCAATTGAAGTAATATCTATTATAACATTGTAAAACAAAGATCAAATTTGAGAATTTATTGATTTAATACAAGTTGAAGCTGAAACCATTTCAGCCAAATGGCCATCCACTCTTCTATTGTTTTGTCTCAGAAGCTCTGACTGAGAGACAAAAGCTATGTCTACTTTAGACAACATTTATTCTCTACTTAGTTAATACTACTAAAAACCAAATATCAAGTAGCAACATTTTAGGATCTCAAAAGAAACTAACAAAATAGTTTCAAATCATTGAATTATGCCCAACCATTATTAGGTGAGTATGTAGAACCATTTGATAAGGGAAGTAAGTTTTATAAGGTAAGCTTTTTCATAATCATATAGCACCATTAGCTTGCTTTTGGCCTTGTGACAGGTTAGATTAGCTATGCTTAGAAAACTACATACACCATTTGTTTAGGTTTGATAAAATTTTTTTTAAAATGATACCAACAAAGATTTCAATGCAGAGAAACCCAGAACAAGACAAAATGCATGAACAATTTGTATTCATCAAAACCAATGGATCTGTATCCCAAAATAGAACAGAATTTATAAATGTAATTAATATTTGAAATTCACTTAACACCATAAATATTAAGCAGTACATGGAAAGGTATTTTTTCTTATATAAAAACATTAAATAATCAATTCAATCTTTAGTTGATCATTTTTATCTGTACATATGAGAGATCAATATTGATCAAACTACTGCTTGACATTTTACTTTAACTGATCAATTTATAAAAGGATTAAAGTTTTGATATCAATTACTCATTACATTAGATTTGCTTAAAAAAAAAAAATAAAATAAAATAAAATAAAATAAAAAAAAATTGAAGTTAACATGTAATAAGAAAATGTTCACTTTCTATTCATGAGTAACACAAAGCTAAACCTAAATCCAGAAATAAAATATTTTTTATATTATACAACATCAAAAAGCAAACAAGATAAAGCATTGAATAATATTTTTCACATTCCAATGATCTGAGCTGGGATGAGATCAGCTGTATTAGAAAATTCTAGACAAGCAATTGATCATCATATCAAGAGGATGTTGTGGGGGGTGGGTATCTGTGTTCAACACATGGAATTAAAAAATACATACAAAGTCCAGTTTTCAATTTGATTTAAAAGCATATATATATATAGCACAGACAATACACTGTACTGCTAATATCAATTCAAACATGGGGGGGGGGGTGGAATGTTTGCCACTACTACACAATTCACCATGTTAGACAACTACAATCTTAAGTTTTATACTTGGAGGGGAAAAATAAAATAAAGATGATCAGCAACATTAGAAAGACTTCGTAAACAAAATTTGGTAAACTAGATAACAAACCTACAAGACCAGCCTTTGATGATGAAGGCTCTTCTACAGAAGCCAGAATGGGTAATGGCTGAATATATATATATATATATATATAGATATGTGTGTGTGCGTGTATAAAAACAAACACCTGGTTGAAATAGTTAAGAAAATCAGATAAAAGAATCTTTGAAAAAAGATTTTGAAACTCATTACTATTCAATACTAGCGGATGGATTAGTTAAGAATTTTTAGCATTTTTTTTTTTTTTTACACAATATTATCCTAATCTTAGTTATATTTTGGCTTTTGTGTATTCCTTAAACGCTTGTTCTGAGTATTGTCCAGTAAATTTTGAACTGAGCCATTTCATTTATGAGAGTAAATTATTTTTATTCTACTGTCCATATTTATTAATATCTGATCTTGTTATTTAGCACCACTCAGTTATTGCTTGCTCTGTTTCAACAGTCTAAGTCTGCACTACCCAGCCCAGGAATTGAACTCACAATTACTATGTCACCAAATTTATGAACCAACACTTAAATCCACTGGTCTTGCTTAGCTGACTATAAGCAATGAGATTTAGTAATACAAGAATGGGATAGTAACTGACAAAGATGGCGATTACACAGTAAAAGAATTGGTAATAAGTTCCAGGAACTCTGCTGACTTCCAGTTATGCCAGTGGTCTATGCTTGCCAAATTTAAACTTTGAGAATGTACAAGAGATGCTGTAGAGAGTTCATTTAATTCCCTGCAACTTAATTCAGTGACAGCCATGGAACATCATGACAATTATACATAGACAATTATTATAGTACTTTGACAGGCCTTGTTATTAAGAACTGTTAATTTTGGTTCTTCAGTTTATATTAGATGAGACCTGTAAAGGCCATGAATATTTTATTGATATTTATTAAGGGGATGCCTACCAGAGTGGCATGGTTGGCAACTTCCTCATCCTATTGTAAGAAGACTTGTAAAGTTATTCTCTATTATAGACTTATTAGAACGAGCCAGTTAATGAAAATATTTTTGTAGAATGAGCAACCATGGTTAGATGTAAATGGCAGAGTTGCTCAACAAACAGAATTGACAAAGTTGGCAATAAATAAAGCAAGCAATATATAAAAGGCAAATCAGCAATAATATGGCAAAAGTTCAAACCAAGTGGTGTTGACACAATAGCAAATTCGAATAAACAGACATAACATTTTGACTTCAAGACAAGACAGGATTGAATCAGATGAGACTGAGAAATGGCTCATCTTATTGATTAAGAAATCCCAGCATACATTTGTATGGTTCTGCCTATAAATTGAGGAGGGGCAGAGTTATGTTGCATCCATTACCACTATAGATTGGAACTAAATCTTTTCCCATTGAATAAAGATAAAGTTAGTAATTATAAATACTTGTCAAAAGTAATAAAAGAATTATAGTAGCAAGGGAAAGCTTTCAATTATCAGCACTATATTTAGAGCAAAGTTTTCAGTCTTCAAATTACAGAGAATAGCGAAAAACCAAATTTTCCAACTTATTTCATCCTTATAATTCTTTCAATATTATGCATTAATGAAAACGAAAGTGATCATATGTAAGCTTTAGCTTGAGGAAAACAAGGTTGGGGTGGGAATTAAAATCAGATAAATAAATTCAGCCACTATGAGAATGTACATAACTTATTGCAAATTTATCTTATGAGTATTAAGCTCTACTGAAAAACTACAGCATATAGAAAATCTGCAATTTTTAAAGACATTGATCTTTAACTTTTCTTTTTTATAGGTTACTTGGTTTATTTCTATTCTTGAACAAATGCTAATTAGGTATCAAAATTTTAATCTTCACAAATGTATACATTTTGAATAATTTGAACATTGACCAATGCCACTTTATGACAAGTGAAATTTCAAATATCAAATACTAACCATAAATGGGAGTTTCAGTAGCTTCAGTTTTGTCAATTCTTATTTGACAAAACTCACTAGGCTGGCATCAAGAATAGATGCTGGAGATTTCAAACTAAAGCGAATTAAGATTTTATTATGTAAATTCTTTCTTCCTACTGGATTTAAAAGGAATTTTTTTTTTCTTATGCTTCAGCAACAATATTCACACAGAAAACACTCAATACTTAAGAGCTATTAGAGTAAAAGAAAAAGAAGCTAAGAATCCAAAACAAGTATAATTCCTATTTGAATAAAGATATTTCCTGTGCTAAACTAAAATTCACAAGCTATGACACAAAAGTGTATTTCTACTTTTATTATAAAATTTCAGTTTCTCTAGTGAACGGGTTGTTTCTTAAAAGAAAAGAATCTAATGTTTGGTTTGGCTCTAACAGTAGTAGAGAGCAATGTAAACTGACAAAACCAAAAAATAAATGCAGGAACAATAAAAGGTTTTTTTTTTTTTTTTCTTTAGGCAAGTGCAGTATTTGAAAAACTGATTAACAGACAAACTGGAACTTCCACACAAACATTTGAAATAACTCACATTCTTTAGGTAAATGATTTAAACATTTCACTGAAGTCAAAAATGTCAAGCACACATACACACACAAAAAAGGAGAGGCTAGGTAGAGGCAAAATGTCTTCCTAAATATTACTCCAAATATACTTGGAAATTTACAAGGGCACAGAAGTACCTTCAGGATGCATGAAAGTGGCTTCAACCAAAACTTACAGAACCAACTACTTTGATATGAAATGCTAACCACTTTATTTGAATCCATCAATAGATAATCTATGACAATAACCAATTTATTACAACTTGAGAGTAACACAAAATAGCTGATTCTAAATGAAATTGATAAAAACTTTCTATTGTGGTTAGTTAAAATGCACTAATTCCTTAAATATAAAATTAATGCATAGAGTACAATTCTTCAAGTATGGTAAAAGTTACTCAGAACATGAAAATTAACACAAGCATTCATGTAACAGATGGTTTTGCTGAAATGTTTAAAGAAAAATAATTGATTTTTCAAAAGAAAATTGCACTAAGATTTAATTTACTTTTCTGTTCATTTTTGAAAACTTAAATGATAAATTCAGCCACTATGAGAAATGAAAAGCATTTTTATGGTGTTTTTATTATGCCACTAACAAATAAGTGATAAAATATGAAAAAAAAGAAAAAGAAAAAAAAGTGATTTCAGGGCAGTTCCAAGATAAGATTTCATCTGGAATACTGCTTTAGAATCACAGATGTCTAACAGTAAAGTATTTGAATTTATAACATAAAAAGTTAGCTAAAAAGCTTATGTTTAAGTATTGATTACTCTTGAGTAGCAAAGCTCATTAAAAAGGTATAAAATAAAGGACCTCAATTTTAATTACATTTTAAAGTAAATTATAGAATTACTATGAACAAAATGAAATTCAAAAGAAAATGTACAAGTGATTTATCAAGATTTTACAAAATTAAGTCTAATATAGTGTTAGAGAGTAGCTAGCACTCCTTCAACACTAACCAATGGACCAGATCATAATCAAAGTCTACAAATAAGTATTTAAAGGGTCATTTTTTGCAACAAGGAGATTAATATTCTAACTGATTTACTTTGGTGGCTATTCATCATTTAAACCCTCCTCTTTGCTTGGTATCTTATTAATTGTAACTTATTGTTCTGTATTTTTTGTATTTTTTTTTAAAAATCTTATCACCTCGAGCAAGGCAGTAATGCCACTGATGTGCCGGGGGCTACGTAAGAGTGAAAAGATTAGAAGAGAGAAAGCCGGAAACCACATCCTAAACAGGGAACAAGGGATGAGCCTCTACACCTGCTCAATAGACGTGGGTGGAGTGTGAACCGGGCGATATGCAGTATATTAGCACTGACACCATGCTGAATAGATATATTAAGCACTCATTCTTCTGTGTATCATTTGCCTTGGTGATAAAACAAATTGGCAGTGACAGATTTGAGAAATCACAACTGAAACAGCAGATTAGTGACTAGGAATTATGACAAATATAAAATGCAACTGTAGCAAAAAAAAAAAAAAAAAAAAGAAAAAAAAATACTAGTCAACAATATCAGGCAAAGGATGAATTAACATGCAGAAACATTCATTGGAAGTATAAACTAACAAGTGCTACTGGCTTATGTAAATGAAAGATTTTAAAAATTGCATGCTGGAATTTTTTCAAACAGTAAGAAATTGCATGCAAACAGGAATGATGAGTCTTAAAAAAAAAAAAAGGTATCGAGAAAAACTAATGGCAAGGAAAAAAAAAAAAAAAAAACCTTGTCAAAATTACTGAAAACTTTCCAAGGAGAAAATGATCCAGGCAGCTGTAATATTTTTTCTCAGGATTCTGTAATCAATTCAACTGGTAAATTTTTATACAAGCAAGACAGAGAAATCACATCTGGGACATTTTCAAAGATAAGAAATATTCGAAAATGACTGCAACATGGATGAAAAAAAAAAAAAAGATGCAAATATTGCTGGGTAAATTGGCACTGAATGCAAAAAGTACACTAATTTTATACCCCCCCCCCCCCACACACACACAAAAAAAAAGAGAAAAAAGAAAAAAAAAGATACCCTAGAAAAATTCCAGGAAATCATACAAATAAAAATATTTGGTGAGCAGAGTTCACTTTTCAATACATGGTAGCAGTGTTTGAATCTAAGAAAGAAAGTGAGAACTACATGACTTTTGCCAGTATTATCAGAGAATGTGAAAAATTTAGATTAAAACAAAATAACGCCAGATATGTTTAAATACCTAATTTTCATTCAGGGACTAATCGCACCAAAAAGATGCAGAAATAAGATTGAGATTGCTAATGAGATTAGAACAAGACCAAATGATAACACTTCAAAATCTCATGGAAGAGTGTTGACATTTTAAATTTAAGGGCAGACATGACAAAAATTGAACAAGATGTGTCCCATATTCATGCAGAAAACTTTAAAATTAATCCTTGCTTTGGTTGAGGCAAATTGCATTTAAAAATTAGCTTAAAAAGATGGTCAGTAAAAAGGTCGTACATCATGTTTCTAGGGACTTTGCTTCCAGCAGAAACTAATTCTTCACAAATGGAAAGAGGGGTTAAGTTTGATAACACTGGGGAACACTTTCAGTAACTGAGTTGAATTGGATATTTTAACTGATTCTGAAGGAGTTTTAGGTGCTGATTTCAAATCTGAAATTAATTTTTCTCTACAAGTTCACATTTGTAAATTTCATTAACCTCAAATTGCATACAAACTTGAACTTGCATAAACCATGTATGAGCATTTTCATGTCTCTCTCTCTCTCTCTATATATATATATATATATATATATTCATTCTAATATTTTAATCATTTGTATTTTGTTTCATATCAAACATGGCTTCCAAAAATAGATATCATTGCATAAACAAGCCTGATGCCTTCTGCTACATATGTGGATGCTACACACTCAATCGTCAGAAACACAACATATCCTTGTTCGTCAAGCGTGCCTACAAGGCATATTTTGAAGTTAATCTTGGTGATCAAGACAAGCAATAGGATCCTCAGGTTGTGTGCCACAATTGTGAGGAAATGTTTCAAGACTGGACCAGAGGAAAATGCAAAGGTCTGCCTTTTGGAGTTTCAATGATTTGGCGTGAACCCACCAACTATGTAACTGACTTATTTCTGCATGGTAAACACAACAGGTGTTGGGAAGAAAAGCCGACATAAGATTACATATACAAACATTCCCTCAGCTATTTGGCCTGCTGAAGAAGTTCCTGTTCCAGTTTTCAAAGACTTGCCTTCATTGGACGATAAAGACATTGGACATGATATAAACAAACAAGACAGTTGTCAGAAAAGTGTTCACAATCTGAAAACTGTTCTTCAGACACTGAACCTTTCCCGTCCCCAAGCTTCTTTCCCAGGCTGAACTGAATGATTTAGTGTGGGATTTAGGACTTTCAAAGAAAGCAGCAGAGCTTTTGGCAACAAGATTACAAGGCAGAAATCTTGTTGATCACTGATAAAGCATTATATTTCAGAAAGTATGACCAGCTTTTTGTGACCTTTTCAGAAGACAGACATTTTGTTTACTGCCATGACATCCCAAGGTTTCTCAAAGAACTGGGTATACCTTACTATAGTCCTGCTGAATGGAGACTCATTTTAGACAGTTCAAAATGCAGAATAAAGTGTGTTTTTTACATAATGGCAATGTTTATGGACCAGTACCTGTCAATCACTCAGTGCATTTGCAGGAAGACTGATATGAGAATGGTCATAGACATATTAAAATATCATTAGCACAATTGGATCACATTTGTGTAGACAAAGATGGTCAACTGTCTTCTTGGACAACAGAAAGATTTCACCAAGTTTCCATGTTTCCTCTGTATGTGGAACAGCCGAACAAGAGACAGACTGTGTCCAGAAGGACTGACCTAGTCATGACACCCTTGAAGCAGGCATGCCAAATATCATACAAGACCCAATTGTAAGCAGAGATAAGATCAGCTTTCCTCCTCTTCACATCAAATTAGGTTTAATGAAGCAATTTGTCAAGGTACTGGAAACCGAAGGTGAAGGTTTCCAACGCATCATCATGGCTTTACCAGGATTATCATTTGAGAAGATCAAAGCAGGTGTGTTTGATTGACCACAGATTCAAGCCCTAATTCGTGATCAGTTTGCTTTAGAAAAGACAGCATGGTTATCCTTTGTGGTAGTTGCTCAGAACTTCCTTGAGAACTGCAATGAACTTGTGAACAGAATGCTCCTCGCTTTTCATGATCTCGGGTGCAACATGAGCATCAAACTTCATTTTTTGAACAGCCACCTTGATAAGTTCCCTGACAACTTGGGGGCTGTGAGTGACAAACAAGGAGAACGATTCCACCAAGACCTAATGGTCATGGAAGAACACTGCCAAGAGCACTGGGACAAAAGTATGATGGCTGACTACTACTGGAGCATTAAACGAGATTGCCCAGATGAAGTGTACAAACGTAAAAGTTACAAACGCAAATTCCTACCTAAATAAAATATACAAACAAATTGATAAGCTATTCCTATAACGAAAAATTAAAAAATAAATGTCAAATTGCATAAAATTTGTAGCTTGCAAACAAAAACCAACTTCAGATCTGAAATCAATGCACTCAAATTGACTATAGAAAGGTCTTTTTTTTAAATGCAACAAAATGAGTGTTCCCCAGTGAATTACAATTCACCTTCCAAACTGACCGCTGCTTACTACCATCTGTATTTGGGTCATATAAAAAAAAAAAGAAAAGAAAAAAAAACATTCAGTTAATCCCCTACAAAGATGGGGGGGGGGAGACCATCTTGTTCAATTACTCTTTCAAAATGATATTTTTACAATTTAAGAAAATACCACATGCTAATGGTTTCTTTAGGTTAATTCCAAAAATAAGAGAACTATAAGAGAAGACAGTTATGTATAAATTCTCAAGAGAGGCAAAGACTGCCTAGTGCTATCATAAACAGACCTGAAGTTTTCATCTTTGTCAGTTAACTCTTTGCAAAATATTTACCTTTATGTTAGATAACAAGGGCCATTTCTTTAATGATTTGCAGTTATTGTCCTTAAAAATTTTTTAGCAAAATTGTTTAACTGCTGCCTGAATGAGAAATCCTTCCCAAGTCTAAGAAAGATGTCAAGTGTATTCCCAGTTCCAAGAATGTGGTAGAGTGCTCATTGTTATCTCAATATTGGCTAATCAGCCTTTTTACGTATGTTATAGTGCAGTGGATATCAGCTCAGAATGAGAAGCCTGAGAGCTAAGTTCAAATTCCAGTGGAATTCATTGCATTCAACTTATGTGCAAATATCTATGGAGGAAAAAAAAAAAAAAAAAAAAAAAAAAAGAGGTACTAAGCCATCTAGTCTCCCTCCAGCTATGGATCAAATAGAACAGATTGGGTTCTATAGCCTTGATTGGCAACAAGTTTGCTACAGAAAGTAATGGCAATCTACACAGGAAAACCTGCCCAATCAGTCATTGCTTTAAAGATATGATTGCATAAGCATGTATGGCACTTTACCGAGTATCATCAGTAAAATCTTTGAGGCTATAATCAACAAGGTTGTTGATTACCTCAACAGAGAGAACCACTTGAGCAAGAAACATGGATTTTGACTGGCCCCATTGTCGATATCCTAACCCTAGAGAGGTTGCTATACAAGCAACCCAGTTATGACATTTCTGAAAGAGTTATTCTCAATCATTTCCACTCTAACAGTTGGGGTCCATGAAAGCAAGCTCTCTGAGAACCATAAAATCAATGCAGGCATCCCAAGGCTTGCTTCTCAGTCTAACCCTCTTAAATGCCCTGCCCGAGAGTATACTCTGATCTTTTGTGAATAGCTATGAAGATGATACAATGTCACGTGCGTCTTCAAAAATTTAGATTATCTGAGCCTAGCAGCTGATCTCTCCTCTGATCTAACCCTAACGACTAAATAGGGAAAAAACTTGCTGGTCACCTTTAATATTAGCAAATACTAAACTAGTAACATTCCATTATCACCAAGCTGACTCAGAAATTTCATCTACTGCAATGAACGGTTGTACTCTTAAGGTGCCATCACTTGAATGCCTATTGGGATTTTAAGTTTATTCAGACTTTAAGATGCTTTTAATTTCCCTCTACTGCTCCAATAAGTACCCAACTTCTGCTATACTCTATCTTTACAAGATAAAAGTCATTCAAGTGCCATACGTGATACACGCTTTGGACAAAAGATTATTCTGCAGTAGGTTGCCAATCTGTCCTATTATTTAACTCATAACTGGAGGGAAGAGATGGATTAATACCTTTCCCAAGGGTATTTGTGCGTAAGTGAATGCAAGGAATTTAACTGGAATTTCAACTCGGCTCCACAATTTGTTATTCCAAGTTGATATCCACAGCACTATAACACACAAACCAGGCCTAAAATGAATACTACTGATATATCTGGGCCAGAGCTTATGCTGCCATGTGGATGATGAATTATTTGTCACCCTACAACATCCCTTCCCACAGACGAAATCTTGCAAACCTTTCACCACTCCACTATTTCCATGGAAAATATTCAAATGAAGTACATTCTTAGTAACCAGCTCTAACCCTCCCAACTAAGACCCACCACATAATGCATACAGCAGCAAACCACCCTTGCTCTTTTCATGTTCCCTCAGTAAGCTCCACCAACAGCTTCATTAACAAATAGTAGTGGTTCGGGGAAAACATCCTCTTAGGAGTTATTTCCACAATCTTAACCTGTTCAAGTCTAGAGTTAACTTGTCTTTCACATAAATCACACTCCTTACTCTTACTGCACACACAACTTTCTTCCATAATCTATTTTGAGAGGCTTTTGAGCCTTGCATAAAGAAAAAAAGCCAACATTTGCTTTTAAGATTTCAGTCTTTCACAGTGCAAAGCCACAGAAGTGAAATACTGTTGATAAATTAAAAATTGAGAAAAATTTCTACCAAACAGTCAAGATAATTTCCAGCTGTATGTTCTTTGGATCAGCAACAGAATATTAAAGAGTGCATCATTCGGAAATGATGCACAATTTACAAGTATAAAAGGAACTTGATCCTATTTGGGAACCCTATCTGGTGGTGTTATTTTACACTGCTGCTGCTGGGTCTCTGGACAAATTATCTTGACAATGGGGAACAAAGAATATGTATATATAAAATTCTAAACTTATATTTTTAGTCTTCATCAGTGATGATTGTGTGGAGTAGGACAATAGCCAGAGAGTCATGCACATGCAGGAGTTGTCAGTGAATCATTAGACAGGGGAATCTGTCTGTAGCTCTTTTCTGCCTTTGGCCAGAAACCCTAAACCCAAAATTCCTATGCATTTTTGCTTTTTCAGGTTGTTGCTTAATGTCGTCTACGGCCAAATACATCTGGCGATCATCTTTACTGGTTACTGCAGGTGTTTTCTGCCTTAGATGTCAATCATATCTTTGCCATTCAAGGTAATATATTACAGGTGGTACTGTGCTAAATTATCTAAACCTTATTCCATTTTTTTTTCTTCCAATTACAAGATTGGATATTATCATAAAACTTTAATCAACATTAAATTTGTTAGTTTTTTTTCATTTGTTTATAACATTACATTCAGTCAGTCAGTTAAGTGCCATACGTGATACACGCTTGGGCAATCATGTCTCAAAAGAGACATGACTGACTGGGCAGAAGATTATCCTGCAGTAGGTTGCCATTGCTTTCTGCGGTAGACTGGCTGCTGACCAAGGCTATAGAACCCAATCTGTCCTGCTATTTAACCCATAACTGGAAGGAATAGACGGATTAATACCTTTCCTAAGGGTATTTGCATGCAAGTGAATACAATGAACTCGGCTCCCTGATTTTTCGTTCCGAGCCTATATCCAATGCACCACAACACACATAGGAGTCCCATAAACATAAATATACTGTAGCCATTGCAGCAGTGTGTCCAGGACAAGATAGTCTGATCCCTCTTCAGGCTAGTTTTAAATTACTAGCATTCCTTCAAGGAAGGCAATTTCAGTCAGTCTTATTTAAATCCAAAGTCAGGGATAAGAAAGATTCATATATCTCCACCCCAAGGGTATTTTTACAAAAGCAATTATAAACTCAAACTTGGCTCACAGATCTTATATTTGCTAATTGTTACTAAATCTATATATTTTGTACTCAAATGTAAGATCCATGTAGAGCATGTCCATAATGACCCTGCTCCAGCTAACTAAACTATTTTGTAAAATTAAATTACCAAATCAGGTCTTGAATTCCTAAGTTTACTTTCCTAAATCTGATTTTTGCTATTTTGAGAGAAATGAGCATAACTAATAGGGAGTGCAATGGATGAATTGCCTAAATTACACAAAAAAGATGAAAACAATGACACCACAATTTAACAGATATATTTGTCAAAATTACAAAAACATCTTGAAATCCTAAAGAGTCAAATTTATTTAATTACTTATATATACTTCAACCATGGTGTCCAGACTACTTCAGAACCTCCAGCAACTCTTCTGGATAGTCTCCTTGTTTAAGTTGGTGAATGCTACCATAACCCTTGCCTTCAGTTCATCTTTAGAGTTACAAAGTTTTATTGGTCTCTCTCAACTCCACCCTACAAACAATTAAGAGGGTTGCCATCTGTAGAGTTAGGTGGCCAAATGTAAGGTATGATGTGGTTGCAAATATTGTCTGACAGCTTGTGAAGCATGTTGCAGAGTCCTGATGCCAGACAGTTCTAGCAGCCACCCTCTTGACCCAGGGCAGCATTACCTCCTCAAGGCACTTGGATGTCGGCTTCCATGTTGAGTTTGAAGCATTCACCAAGAAATAGTGTTTTTTTTTTGTTTTGTTTTTTTAATATATCACAAAAGATCAGGAGTTTTCCAAGCTGCTGTTGCTTTGTAATCACCATTAGACTCTTTCATCCAACTCTTTCCAAATCCTTTGCATTGTCCTTAGATTGACACCCAAACACTGAAATGTTTATATTGGAGTTTCCATCATGAATGTCAAGTAGTACAGAGTGAATTGTCATTGTGCTCTTTTCATCACAGTGCCTCACTGACCCGATTATACTGTACAGTCAATAAAAAAAAAAAGTGCAAAATTAAGAATATAAAAAAGGTGAAAATTTACCTATCGCACCCTGTATGTTTAGACAATCTAAACCCTCCTTCATACACTTGGTATTATTTGGCCAATCCATTCTTCAGACCTTAGGTGTATTTTATAAGAAAAAGGGAAAATAAAACAACCAATCCATGTGCCCAATGATACAGCAAGTATACAAATGGTGAATTATTCAAACATTTGGTCTTGTTAATCTCTTATGCAGCCAATATTATACTAAAAATTCTATCAGTGGTATATAAGGAGAAACTGAACATTTGAATAGGTTGGGCAAATACAAGAGATCAATAAGGAAAATCATTGAGGCATCTCAAAGAATTATTTTTATAACAGAAAACTTCAATTCCAGAAGCAAAAAGTGTCAAATGAAATATCTGATGAGATTCCCTTAAAAGCATTTTTCTATACTGAAACAGAACTAGACAGACATTACCTTTCATATTAGACAGTAAATAAAAGCTAAATAAAAACCTCCTTCCAAACCTAGATAAAATAAAAATTTTAAAAAATTCAAAATTGTATATGTGAGAAAGGGAAAAAAAAAAAAAAAAAAAAAAGAGAACAGGCAAATGATTTGATTCATTTCCCACATTTAGCAGACTAATGAGGTTAATCAACATAACTCACCAATCTGTTTGCTTGGCAAACAGTTTCCAGGTGGATTTCAAAGAAAAAGCTAAAAAGCAACAGACAGGAATTTAAAAAGATGCAGCATAAACTTGTAAGAATTTCAAGCCAACACATAATACCAACAACAATTTCAAATATAACACATCACAGTGGGACTCCACTAATAAAATGCTTATGCCTAAAGCATTTCAGGTTTTGGTAAGAAATATCTTTAAGAGATTAGACTGAACACATTTGCACAGATTACAAAGATACAGATGAAAGAATATTTCATTAACACGAGTAGATTATGGAGGTACTTCCAAGAATTGCTAAAAAAAGCCATTTATCACAATATAAAAGATTTTACGTAGCAGCTCATCCTTTTCCTCCAAACTTAACTTCTTGCTCTGGAAAGGATGAAAAACAATGCATAGTTTTTGATAATTGCAAATCATTTAGATTTGCAAGCAATGAGGTAGGAAGGAAGAAAAAGAATAAAGAGATACTTCTTTGCTTGTCTACTAATATGTCAGTCAGTTAAGTGCCATACGTCATACACGCTTGGGTGATCATGTCTCGAAAGAGACATGACTGACTGGGCAGAAGATTATCCCGCAGTAGGTTGCCATTGCTTTCTGTGGTAGACTGGTTGCCGACCAAGGCTATAGAACCAAATCTGTCCTGCTATTTAACCCATAACTGGAAGGAAGAGACGGATTAATACCTTTCCCAAGGGTATTTGCATGTAAGTGAATACAATGGATTCAACTGGAATTTGAACTCGGCTCCCCGGTTTCTCGTTCAGAGCCGATATCCACTGTACCACAACGCACATCCGCACTAATATGACATGCTTAAAATTCAGTCACCCTTTCTTCCTCTTGGCACAAGTAGTAGCAACTAACACCATTCTGTAAGTAATAGCCTCTTACAATAAAGATATTTTCAAATGATTTATCAAAGCAAATTTGAAGGCCATCAAAGTCTATATTCGATCAACAGAACAGCTATTCAAGCAAATATTTTAGACTCACAAAATGCCTATTGACAAAGTACAAAAGTAACAGCCTTGTATGGACCATCAGAGAACACATGTAAATATTTCCATCAATTGCAGAACAGGTATTACAGGTTATGTCAAGGGGAAAAATTGGCAATTGCATCATTTGAGAATCAAAATGTTCTATTAAATAAGAAACATATTGGCTAAATGTAGACATATGCAGAAGCATCTTCTAGTGCACTTTGAACCTGGCTAAATAGCAAATCAATATTTAATATAAAAAAAAAAAAATGTACAAATTTTACTTTAGCCCAGAAATCCTGAAGTTAAACTGTAACTGCCGATGAGTTAATTTTTTTTTTTTGAACGATCAGAGTTATTTATAAAAGGGTGAAGAAGAAAAAAATTGCACATAGCCAACTAGATTTTGACAGAAGAGGAATTATAGTAAATATAGCAAAAATGAAAAGCTAGCATGACTGACAAAAAGACCAGCTCGTTATGAAGTGTGGTACATTTTTACAGTATGTCAATTTCATTCAAAGATGTCATGAGCTTCTTTACCAAATGAACTAGTCAGCCTCCAAAATAAAAATGTATATTATTTAAGTGAGAAAATGAAATTGTTAATAGAATCAGCTAACTAAGCATTTAGTTAATGCAAAAATAATCTCAAACTGTTGATAGCAGAAATTTGGTCAAGAGCCTATTATCAGAGATGAAAGGGATTATAATAAACTAGAACTAAGCTTTCAACTAATCTGTTAATCCAAAAATTATTCAAGTCACGTTTTCAGCAATATGGCCATTCTTTTCATTAGCATAAATGGCTTCATAAATAAACCTAATATCAAGAACGTCTGATATGTAGTAGAAAAAAAAAAGCAGAAAAGTTAAACTTTAATAAATTTGTAAATATTTTGTGTATAAATGTATTAGCTCTACTTTAAAAATAAAGCTTGTTATTAACCCCAAGACAGATTTATTTTTTAAATCTGAATCCTTCATTTAAACCTATGTTCTGAAATGGCAAAAAAAAAAAAAAAAGAATTATAATACAATGAATTAAGATAGTCATTACTAACAATTTTTAAACTATGATCAGACCACACCAATCTTAAAAATTAAATTATTCCTAAAACATGTTTATGTATTCCAGCAACATTGTTTTAACAGCTGAATTCTCTAAAAAAATGTATAAATGACCAATTATTAAATAAAAAGACAAAAATGAAAAATCTTGTTTTCCATAAACTGTTTTTTTTTCCCCTAAATTTGCTGAAATCCATCTAGTAAAAGTTTTATTTTAAATACTATGACCAGATTTTAATTTTTTTTTTCTAACAATGAACTGAATTTATAACAAGCCTGAAACATTTAAGTTTAGAAACTATGTTTTTTTTTTTGTGGTTGAGAAAGACATAGGTCTTCTAGTATCAGTTTGTACAAGTTGATGAGACCCAGAGAAATGTTTTCAGATTTATATATATATATATATATAAATATATATATATATATATATATATAACTTATCTGCAGACATGTTTCACTGTATCACAGCTCATCAGTATGGCTAGACATCCGATTGCCTTTTAACCCAGGATTGAAACCTGACCAAATTAGTGTCAGTCAGTGATTCTACCTCTAAGCTAGATGTAGTATACGCCAATAGCCAGAGTGCTCTAATTCATTACTGAACGAGCGATGCATAGGTGCTAGAGTAGCTACTGTTTTTTCAAAGTCTACCATTCTTCCAGAGTGCTCAATCAGGGTGTGAGAGCATAGTTATCCAGACAGATCTGTTTGAGATTATAAAGGACACACACAAATGTGTTATCTGCAGTTATCAAAATTGTCTATTTCAATATTAATATTCATTGAATCACATTTACTGGGTCAGTCCTCTATAAAGAATGTCCAAAATCTCATAGCATATTGAATATTCTTGCTATAATAATGAAATAAAAATACTCTGATACAGAGTTTTAAATATCACATTAATATCTGAAGAATAGATGTTAATCTATTTGGTTACCATCTGTTTCAGAGTTTTCAGAAATGTCTTGGACTAATTCCTAAAACACCCAAACAAAATAGAAAATACCTTTGGTACTTTTTTTTTTTTAAGGCAAAAAGTAAAGATGGCATTATACAGCTTGTGAATCAGTGAAAGATAATTGGTAACAGATCACAAGTCCCATAACCTATTATAATTGTTAGTGTGCTGCAAGTATTGCAACAGTTGATACATATTTAAGGTAAGAAAAGTCTGTCCTATTTAAACCTAGAAGATGGGCAGATTGATTTGTGCTTTTTCCAAAGCTATATATATATATATATATATATAAAACTTAATTTAAACTCTACTCTTCTATTACACTTTCTGTTCTGATTACTACCTGTACTGCTGGTGGTAATAAGTCTGGATTTTACAGAATTACCTGAAAATTTCATGGAAAGAATCAGTTCAGACTACATAATGCCAAATGCAAAATTTGGCCAAAATAAGATATCCTTGAAGAGTTTTTCAAGTAAACTAATCATTTCCAAGAAGAATTATTTTATAAAAGAATCAAAGTAAAATGATAAATACACATTTTTAATGATCCTAGCAATGTGTGTATATATAAAATAACTAGAAAATGCTTTAAATTACAATGATACAAATATTGGTGAATTTAGATAAATTGTATAGAAGAAAAAGATTTGCCAAACTTTATTGTATAACAATTTTTAAGACACCAACATTTAGAATTTAACTTGTGAAGGAATTAAAAAGGTAATAGATATTTAGTATGCATATCCCAAAAATCAAGGAAATTTATCAAAAATTGTTTATATTTTGAAATGTTATTGAAAAAATAAAAATTGCATTTACAAAATTAGGGAAGAAAAAACATTTATACTAACATTTGTGTTAAGTAATCTTATTTTAAAATATTCCTCATCCCAAAGCAGTGTTGGTAGAACCCCCACCAAAGGAGCAGAGAGTAATTCAAAGCTCAAAGAAAGGTACAGTATGTAAATAAAATGAAATACAATATGCTAGAAAATCCTTCAGATGAGGACATTTGAAGCAACAAATGTTCTACAGAAAGGTGCTGAGAATTTCAGAGACCAAATATGTGAGCAACAAAAGTTTTAAAGAAAATGAAAACAAAAACATACTTATCAGTAAGTAATACTTGAAATTTCAAGGGCATATAGTGAGGAAAGAGGGCTTGTAAAATACGATACAAGACAGGTTGAAGGCAAGAGGAACAGAGGAAAACAACCTATTTGGCAAGCTTCAGTAAATAGCTGGCAGAACAGTTTAGAATTAACAAAAAAAAAAAAATTACAAAGAACAGCAAATTGTGGAGAGCCATGTTCATATATACACTGATGGGGGTCACCTGAACCTTATAAAAAGAAGGTTATTTATTTAGCCTATTTGTGTGGGTGAATTTAACCTGTTAAAAAGGTTTGTACCTTATTAATTTACAGAGATTGCAAAAAGACAGTATTCCCAAAAGCATCGAATTACTAAGAAGATTATTAAAAATAAAGCCTTTAATTATCCAATAAAAATTGAATAAGTATTTTAAAAAGACAACACTGAATACATTCCCAAGCATGATCAGTTCTTGTCTTGACTTGCAAGAAAAAATATTTCAGCCAAGCATACAAATTTTGTTACTGGAAGAGTTAATGCTAAAAGTGCTTCTTTTAAAAACAAAATTTAGTTTGTAATTTGTTTATATTAACTGTTTTTCATTTTCTTTTCTTTAAACCAAGTATTCAGATAAACCGCACAAGTTCTTAATGACAATTTATCAACAATGTTTAATGTTTGGAAAAGTTGTTTTTCTTTTTAAAACATGCCGACATTACATTTTTTTTTTTTGTAAGAAATTAATAAAATCTTTAGGAAACAAATTAATCATTAAAGTTTTCTTTTGCAAATCTTACAGGAAAGATTCTTTTTCAACGGAATAAAGTAAATAATATTTAAGACAAGAAATATTCAAGTGAACCTGTGTGAGTACTAGTTACATTCTGTAGCATAAACTTAATCTGAATTAGATCAGAAATTTAATACAAAGTGAGTTTTTTAAGTTTTGAAGACATGGAAACATTAACATAAGCAACTTACAAAAATTAAATTAAAAAGCACCTTGAGAAAGATTTTACTAATCAAATATTGTTTACTTGTCAGAATCAAGTGTCATACATGATATACACTTAGTCATGTCACTTTCGAGACATGATTGCCTAACTGGGCAGATGATTTTTCCTGCTGTAGGTTTCTATTGATTTTGTGGTAGACTGGTTGCCAACCAAGGCTATATTATCACTTAAAAACAAAAGATGGGAATTACTTCTCTCAAGCTGATGCCATATAATAGCAAGTATCAATATTTTTATAGACTGACAAATCAACCACCCATGTTATATATAAATCAAACTTAATTGACAGAAAATATCTTCAGAAAAGTGGAATATACAAGTAAATAAGATAAAAAGGGTATGTTATAACCTACAGAATCATCCTGGGTCACCTGGTCTTTCAGCAAGAGAAAGGATATTTAAGAGATTTTATTGCAAACAAGGATCTTTTGTCCTCAGAGACAACCAAGCAACGCAATATCTAAAGCTTAAAAAAAAAAAAAAAAAAAAAGTTGATAGAATACATTCCATTTCAGAGATTTTAAAAGTTCAAAACTTAGATCAGATAAAAGATTAGGTCTGCTGCAGATAAAGCTCTTAAAATTTAAGTTATTTCTTACCTTAAGAAATGAAAAAAAATCCCTCTGTTGTATTAGTGATCGTTTGAACTAAATGTTTCTATAAGCAAACTGAGGAAGGAGGGGAGAATTAGTATGTAAACCTCACCCACACCAACCAGCAGGTAGGATAGGTCAAGTATATATTGCCCACTCGTGCAGAAACAAATTAGACAAGTCAGATTATGTAAATCCCTCATAAATATAAGTAACACGTTGCAGGCATGTGGTGATATGAGAATGGAGAGAGATTAAACAATAAAAATATTAAACATTTAATGAGTGCAACAATACTTTTGATATCAGTTAAAGAAGAAGAAATATATATATATATAAGCCAATAGTCATTTTATGTTTTATTTATCCTGGTTTAATTCATTCCAAATAAATAATAGTGTCCTGATTGGTCAAAATTCAAATCAGAGACTGGAGTCACCTATTCAGGAGCACAGCCCTGGACAATGACAGCCATGTGCTGTCCAAATCACAAGTACTTCACAGCCTTTTCCCAACAAGATCCAGATGAATAGCTTTGGATTACATTTTCCCCTCCCCCAGACATGGTTGCAGGAGTTACTAGAAGTTTGTCAGTGTTGATAGCCAACTGCCCTCAGGGCTCCAATCCAGAATTTTCTGTGTTAATTTACTTCTATAGCCTTTTCAATGTTTGGATATGGTCTCAAAACAGTGGAGGTTTAAAATCAAGGTTTATTTTGAAAATAATTGGAAAATGCTGAAAGAATCAATACATATATAAATTCAAATATCTAAAATTAAATTTAAAAATTATTACTTTTAAGCAATATTCACATTTTCTTTTCAGAAACTTAAAACCTATTTTTAGCCGGGGGGGGGGGGATCAAGATGACACCAATAATAAGTTGATCAAATGCCCAAAACAAATTCAATGATTCACTGATGAATGGCATTTACTACCTGAAATGAAAATGCAGAAACCTAATGCTTAGCAACTAGTCTAGTGTAATTTCAAAATCCATGGTTACACATAGATATAACTGAAGTTTTTGCATATAATTTGCAAGCAGAATTACACAGCATTCAAATATAAATGGCAGATGTTGACTTTTTTTTTTATTATTATTTTTATATATAATACACACAAAAAAGGCACCCATGACCTTGGAGCGCCAACTGAGCAAATCTTTCAAATGCATCGATTCATCTACGGTTTTTATTTACTTCAATGACCACCCCCTACCCCAATAAAATCTTTTTTTGATAAAACTGCAGGTGAATGAAGACAGTTAAACAAAAAAAAAAAGTAGCAATGACTAATCAGTTTAAACATACTCAATGAACTGCCTAGGCCCTCAAGTTTTGTTTTCTTCATGCTATTTAGTAATTAGACATTTCAGAAATGTCTAACTTGCTTTATTACTCACAAACTGCAAAATGGAGGACAAATGTGTCTTGAATTAACCAGTTTTTTTTATTTGAACCCAGAAGGAAAAAGTTTAATTTTCTTTGAGAAAATATTGCAAATTTTGGCATTGTTGAAGTGTGTGTATAATATATATATATATATATATATATATATATATATATATATATAGTGCTACTCAACCTTTTATCATCCACTTTCTGTAATGATAATTTTAAACATTGAGGACAAATTTACATTCTGATTAATATAAATCAATTAGAGAAATCAAACCATTATACTGTGTAAAGACTTGAACAAAAAAGAAAAGTTTTAGATTTAAATACTTTTGCTTTGAGTAGATTTGACAAATTCCTTGATTAAAATTTTTAAAACTGGTTAAACCTTCCAACTGTTTTAGCAGTTTTTCTATATAAAATGAAAAGGAACTGAAATAGAGTACAATTATGCAGCTGTCAGACAGAATCAATAGTCACCTGACAGTAACATTCAACAAAAATCTGCCAGTAACTATTTTAGAAAATCTAAATCATAAAAATACCTATGTAACTAAAAATTGTCATTGTACTTCAAAATACAGCTTTAAAGAAAAAAAAAAAAAAAAAAAAAAAAAAAAAAAAAAATCAAGAGTGGTGATACATTTCCAGTTAAAAATTTGCATACTTATTTACTTGCATTAAACAAGCATTAATTGGACAGTGCAACTGAATTACAATTCTACCAAAATTGATCTTGACGAGCATATATTAGTTTTTCTTAAAAACATTCATGATTACATTCTTGTACCAAAAGCAATTATCATTCTGTAGCTTATCTAAAACTGAACAGTAATAAATTAATAAGTAATAAAGTTAGAGTTTCTGACACTCAATAATTAATTCAAACCAATTTTCTAAATATTTAGGAAATACTAAAGTTACCATTTCCCCATAAAATAATTACTGGATTTATTCTTCACCTGAAAGAAATTACCAGAACATCAAAACATGCTAAATATTAAAATAAATTAGTTTATATAAATTGATCAAGAGACAAGATTTCTAAGAAATCATTGAATTTTACAAGAAAGTGAACCCCCCTTTTGTGTACACTTTATAAATCAGATGGTTTAATTGCCTTCATGTATAAAAAAAGAAAAAAAAAACAAACAAACACTAGTCAGTAGTGAGCTCACTTATTCTCAATGTTTTTTTTTTTTTTTTTTTATTTCCTTTCTTGATAAAAGTTTATTTTTACTTTTTTTTTAAAAAAAATCTTATCACGCCAAGCAAGACAGTAACACCATTGATGTGCAGGAGGCTACATAAGAGTAAAAAAAATTAGATAGGAGGAGAGTAAAGAGAAAGACAAACCAGTTAAGGATGAGAATACATGTGCGATAGCAGTTGCAAAGGTGGAGAGAAAGGAAAAGATAAACAGGGTGATGTAGAAAGTACTAGAGTCAAGTGGTTAAGAGATGGGTATTGACATTGCATTTAAATTCCTGGAGGTTGTAGCCGTCAGGAAAGCAAGAATATGGAAGCAAGTTCCACAGGCGAGAGTGAGAAGCTGCTAGAGTAGAATTGTCGTCTGCATTTGGTTGATCTAACAATGTGTGGGACCCAGTTACCAGTCTGGTTGCACGAGTAAACCTGTTGCAGGAGCACCAGTGATAAACCTGTGAAACTCAAATCACAAAAAAACTCAACATTTTTTTTACTAACATCCGAGGCATTCGTACTAACTTTGTAGTGTAAAATCTTATTTCCATCTTAACAAACTTAAATGTATCACTACAGATAGTAATACATTTTCTCCACAATTCTATTTACTCCCACCTCAATCAAAAATCTGCCAAAGCTGACAAAAAAAGCAAACCTCACTGCTGAGTTCAAAAAGGACCTCCAATCTGTGGTGGAGTTGAGTAAGAAATGGCTTGTGAATTTTAATGCTTCCAAAACAAAGCTGCTATCTGTTAACCACTATAGACAATTGTTGTTACCCACCATTAGCATGGATCAAGCTAGTCTCCCTGAAAGCAAAACACTGCTTCCTCAGCCTAACTCTCTCAGCAGACCTCAAGTGGAATGACATTGAATCCATAGATAAATCTGCTGCTAGAAAGGTTGGTTCAATGTCGAGGACCAGGCAGATTTTCCCTGAATCCATGCTGCACATATATAAATCTACCATCCACCTGTGTATTGAACACTGCTGTCACATCTGGTCAGGTGCCCCTGCTATTCACCTTGGGATTCTTTACAAAATCCAATGAAGAATCTGCAATGTGATTGGTCCCGATTTGGTAGCTTAGCTGCAGTCACTTTCTCATTGGTGTAATGTGGCTTCCCTCTGTCTTATCTACAAACACTGTCATGGTTTCTGCTCTGATGAGCTTAGCTCCCGGGTGCCCCCCTCTGCATAAATTTACTCAAGGTACTAGAATAGCAACTAGGTCCCACCCTTTTACAGTGAAACCAATAAAAATGTAACCACAACTTCTACTCTATCAGCTTCTTTTCTAGCACTTCCTGCTTGTGGAATTCCCCTTCATATACTTGCTTCACTGACAGCTACAATCTCCAAGAATCGAATGTAAGGTCAATTACAGTCTGACTCACATCCTTCCCCTCATGTTCTTTTTCCTTGTCCACTACTTATCAGCTCTCTTCACACTAGTGTTCTCATCCTTCTTACCCATTCTGACACCACCTATAACTTGTTCCTCTTATCACTCTCTGCTTATGTAACCCTCTGCACACCAGTGGCAGTAAAACTGCCTTGTTTGGGGTAAAATGATTATTAAAAAATTTCATAGTCAAGTTTAGAAAGCCATCTTAATTTTTAGTTAAATCACAATTGTTTTGATGTTAGGATTAAAGTGACATCTTTTAGTGCTTCTGACAAACTATATTAGCAGAACATGTTTCACAGAACTTCCAACTTGAATTTTCTTTTAAATTCTCACACAAGATTACAAAATAGATCTCATTTTTTAAACTAAAGTCAACCATTTTTTTTTTTAAATTAAGATTATTTTTTATCAATACGTTCCAAGATCACAGGTGTAAACTTATTACCGTAAGTTGTAAATATGGTTACTTATATTTGAAATAAGCACAAGTTTATCTATACTACTATCAAAAGTGACCATATTTTGTCAAGTCTTAGTTATTAAAAGGTTTTCAAAATGCTAGTCATATATATATATATATATATATTTCTGATCTGTACTCTTTCAGAATCAATCATTTCACTACCAGGTTTTAGAAAAAAATCTTGGAACAGTCTACCATTGTCATCAAGATACTGACAATTGATGGCACCAGTGAAAGAACCTGTAAGTAAAAAAAAAAAAAAAGTAGACAGTAAAGTCAATATCTGGCAGTAACAGGATTCCATTTTTAAAAGCAATCAATTTTTTGAGACTTCTTTGCTTGACTGAAAAACAAAATGTACCAACTTTGATGTTTAACAAAAAAAAAAAAAAAAAACTATTACTGACCAATTCATTTCAGTACAAGTTTTAATTGCAGAGTTAATCACAAATTCATTTTAAAAATGTCTCTAAAGTAGTGTTTATTCCACCATAAGCTATTTTATTTTTTTAAGTGTATTTTCAGTAAATTGGCAACCTAATACAAAAGAATTCTACAAGCCAATTGTGCAAAAATTAAAATTGATCAAAATGAAAACATTAGGATAAATTTCTGACTGCCATAATTAACATTTAACAATGAATTGTTGGCAATAAACTGTATTACAAAACATTTCACATATTGGAATGAAACAAATCATTCAATTTATTTACACTAGACAAATTCAGAGTTAAAGTTGGCTCATCTAGCAAGAACACTTTTTCCTAGTTCTGGAAAACTCCCTCCATGATCAACTTAATTATTGCGGAACACAAAGTATTTAAGTTCAATGTGAAATCAAATTAAGCCAACCTAGTGTTAATTCTAGGTGTGTGTTTACATTTATAAGTACAGACCTTGAAACAATTTTTCTAAATTGATCACAAGGATTAAAATCTTATATTTAACTGATCAGCTCTTTTCATAACTACTCAAATGGAGATTATAGATAAAGTGTTGATAACTTGCTTTTAAGCTGCTTCACTGAGTATTCCATAAATCTAGCCTTGTACCAAAAATCTATCCACAATAGCCATTGAGTATGAATATTAACTAAATCCGAAAATTAAATCTATAGTATCAGAATATAAACCAAAAGAATACATCAACACTAATAGATTAATTTATGAAAAAGCTTCAACTCTTATAAAGAAAAAATTAAAGGCTTCAGGAATTGATCAATATACACTAAAGAATTTATGGGGAAAAAAAAAAAAAAAAAAAAAAAAAAAAATTTAAGATCAAAAGGCCTAAAACTAATTAGCAAGTTTGAAATCTAGACTTAGATCAATTTAAGTAGAAGAGTGAAGAAAGAAAGTCTCATAAAATTTAGCAATATTAAGACTGAACGATTTATTCATTACAAGCATGACAGTCACATTAGTTAAAACAGTGAGGAAACTAATGTAAATATTAATATTGAAAATGAAGTTTTAAGAGCTAAAACTCAAATTCAGGTTTTGTAACAAATTAACTAAGATTTAAAATTAATGGATCACTCGGGTATGTTCTGTATATCTAACAGCAATACTTGCAGTCAGCATCTGGTAGCTATATAAAAAGAGGTAATTGCTCAAATAGATGAAATTTGAGAGTCAACTAAACTGCCAACCTACCCCCATAAATCAATAGGGAAGCATATATACAGCCAATACTAATCAATAACAGATCAGAATAAACAGGAATTATTGTCATTAAAGAGAATTTCATTTAAAATTTTTTTTTTTTTTTTTTAAATAATGCAAAAGGCTGTATTTACATCAAATTTTCATTTGGTCATTTTCTAAATTCTGTTTTCTTCTAAATAAAGAAATTGATAGTAAGCTTAATCCCAAGATTGGGTTGATACAAAAATAACTACATTTTTAGAAATTTAGACTAAGAATTATTTGGGAAACAACATTGTGTAGCCACATTTATGTAATACCATAAAGAGCAAATTTTGCCCTATGTCCTTTTATCACTGTTTTCGCACATCAAAGCAAAAATGAGAGGGGGGAGATGCAAGTTTTATTGTAGAAGTTTAAAATCTCAAGTCTTTAACAACCAAATATCAGCTAGAAATACCTTCAAAAAGGCAGCATAAGTTCCAGGACTCCAAAAGTCTATGCTACTAGAATAAACATGTTTATTGTTATTACTAACACTTGGATACTAATTATTTTCATCAATGCCAAAAGTTGAAGCTTTAAGTTCACAGGCAAAACATTATCCTAACATTTTAAATTAGACAAGCTCTTGTCAAGGTTGATAATAGATATCACAGCATTTTGTTGCTCTTGTTTGAAAAGTATGAGATGCATGCTAATTCACCACACACACATAATTTAGAGAGGAAGAAATGCATACATGACATTCAATATTTACTGGCAAGCAAATGAATAAAAAAAAAATTCTTGAAAGCTTGCAGATAATAAAAAATAAGTAAAATCTGCCTTGAGAATTTTCTAAATAACACTTCAGTACATTTGCCTAACAATGTCATCACATTACCAGACATTCCTGGCCCACATTTTTATGTTAATTTTTTTGCAACATTACAAGACAATAGAAATAAGTATCCTTGTTTGCTATACTTTTCACTATTATTCTGAATGCTTTCTTTAACCTTTAAATTTTTGAAAGCAGAAAAGTTGCAAGTTTTATCAATATTAAAAAAAAAAAAAAAAAAAAAGTTAAAACTGATCCCATACATCTAAAATCTTTGTAAGCAACAGAAAGTATTATGGTTAGTTTTGTGTGGAAATAAAGAATTACAAGAATGTCGGTTAATATTTAATAAACTAAATAGAAGTCATCAAGTAGGGTTTGCAAAGAATTATGTCAAAGTTTCAAATATCTTTACCTATGTTTCTGACAATAGAATAAAGGAGTCATTTATATGAATGAATTCTTTTTTAAAGTCATTCGATAAAAATATCCAGGAAATGAGCAAAAAATTAAAACTGAAAACCAGAAAACAGCATAAACTTGCAGAAAATCTAATATGGACAAGAAAAAAAAAATCTAGGTATGTCCACTAATTCAATCCCTAAGGTTTAAAATGAATTTTTTAAAATTCAAAAAAAGCATTCTTGAAGCTTTCATTGAAAGCTAAAAAAAAAAATTAAATTTTATTTCCAGTAAGCAAAATACTCTGGTATATTTCAAATAGAAATTATATTATTTTGTTTTAGTCACTTTCTACTTAAATCAGTTATTTTGAACTTAAGCCAAATATAACTTAAATCCTAATACAATATACACAAATCTTTGATGGATGGTTTTTGCTTTTACCAATATAAAAAAAAAAAAAAAAAAAAATTAAAAAAAGTTTGAATGCTATTTTAATAATCCCAATAACAATTCAAGAGATTAAATAATGATCACAGTTTATTCTATAAGGAAAAAAAAACAAAAACAAAAAAACAAAAACAAAGACTATAAAACCAATACGTCAATGAGTGCAAGTAGTTCTATATAAGAAGCTAACCCAAAGTAAACAAAGTGTGAGGAGTTAAGTTTTACCTGAGGACAAAAAAAAAAAAAAAGGTTAAATGCAAGCAAAGTGGATAAGAAAGTCTGCAGCACTACACACACAAAAAAGATCAAATTATACAATAGTCCCATAATGCATTGCACAGAAGGTGAGAGTTCTGATGTCAGCACATCAATTTATTCATTTCAGTTGTTTCAAACTGCAGAACCTTCAGACTAAATTAAGGTGCAAGTTTCACTGATCAGTGCTGATAAGAAAAAGTAAATAATATTAAAATATGCTATTATTATTATTCAATCAACAACAACTTGTTTAAAATATTTTAAAACTAAACAAAAATGTGTATATCTATTCATTCTTTGTAGAAGTTTCTAAGATAAGGTATTGCAATTACTTACACTATTTACATTTGTTCTCATCTTTGTTGCCATATTCATGATGTACATTGTACACACTGGCCTTCTTCAGGTGATTGGAATTTCAAACTAAACCCTTAAGTTTCATTCACTGGGGTAGATCATTCTAGTTCGATGCTCTTCCAGATGTTTCACTATTAGCTATCTTCCTTTAACTCAACTAAGTTTTTGCTCACCTTTGCTGTAACCAGTTACTGAACTCTTAAGTCTGAGTCAAGTCATTGGATTCAGCCAATGCTTTTATCCAGAGAAGATAAAAGGTTGGTTGAACAAAAAAGGGTTCAGTCCAAAATTTTATCACCTGAAGAAGACTGAAATATACAATGGCTAGAACTGTTTTTTCTTTTCATTTAAAAAGATTTTTTTGAAAAGATAATGATGTAAACAATTTCAAATATTTAAGGATCTCAGATAAAAAAAAATAAATATTTTCATGGCTTCTGCTCCAAATTTAAGTCACTGGTGCCCCTGCCCCAAGAATTTACTCTTGCAACCAGACTGGCAACTGGGTCCCACCCATTCACAGTTAGATCAACCAAATGCAGACAATTCTACTCCAGCAGCTTCTCTTACACTTCCCGCCTGTGGGACTTGCTTCCATATTCTTGCTTTCCTGACAGCTACAATCTCCAGGAATTTAAATGCAAGGTCAATACCCATTCTTTCAATAAATCATATCCTAGTGGGTACACAGCATTAAACCACCAAACAACCACAATTACACACACTTAAGAGTGAAAAGTATAATACTGGCCAATATACATAAAATGTAAAGTGTATAATAGCAGCGATGATTTACAGGTATTAAAACAAAATCCCTTGAAAAACTCAAGAATGTACAAATATCAAAAGGTCAATATAAATCAAATGCTCCAATGTGGATTAATGCATGGTTGACCTTAGTATTAATAAGTAGTTCAATCCTCAATAGGTATCCTATACTTGTGGCCTTGTACCAAACCTAAGTAAAATGAACAACAGACCAGACAAAAGCAAGTGATACAGAAGTGGATAAGAAACACAAGTAAACAAAAAGTATTTAGTCAAAGTTCATATTTCAGACTGCTTAAAAAGCAAATTGGATAACAGTCTGCTCAGTGAATATCATAGTTGACTCAAGTATTTTTTGCTATATTATGAGGGGAATAGATATTTTTTAAAAGAAATTCTACATGTATGAAAATGAAAGTTTTTCATCAGTTTTTATTTCTTGATATTTTTCACAGACTGATTTAAGACTAAAAAGATGGCAAATAATCTAATTTCTAAATTTTAAATTTGGGAGGAAGGTCACAAACTCATTCTCCAAATGAATAGACTCCAGAAGATTTAGTTTTTTATGAAAACTTTGTAAAACTATGTTGGCAACAATTTTTTTTTTTTTAAGCAAAAAAAAAAAAAAAAAAAAGTGACACTGATATTGAAGTTTACTTAAATAAGTAAAGAAAATATTGAAATTACATCAATGCCAAATCTAATACTGAAGGTAACTTGTTTTAAATGCCAAAACGGAACTAGTGCCCAATAGAATTTGCAAACAAAACATTTTTGACTAAGTCTTTCAGTCTGGTTCTACAGATTTCCCTTGCTAAACATCTTCAATTAAGATTAATTGAACATTTCTTTGTCAAAACTTGCAATGTTCATTCACTATATAAACTTATTCAATTAATCAAAAAACAGTAATTCAAACTTTATGAATCAAATTTGCTTTTTTTTTTTACAAGGACAAGAATTGATGGAAAAAGGAAAGTACTAATCACTTTAAATAAATTAAAATTCTAGAGAAAATTGCACATGGAAAGATTATCTTTGCACTTTAGTTTAAATCTAAAAATCAGAAAAAAATAAAATCTTGACAAACCAATGCCCATTCCTAGTTATAAATCCTAAAATGGTCACTTTAAAATTTACAAAAATGTTAGTAAATCTCAAAAGAAATAATTGATTTAGAAATTTTTTTTTTTAGTGTGATAGAAGTGAAAAGAACTTAATTTAAAAATATACCAACTGCACATTCTTTTAAAGATAAAGGATATATAAAATAAAGATTGTGGTTAATGATGGTTACAAGCTATCATTCAAGATCATGTAGTTATATTGCTTGAAAGAGATTGCAAAACAATCATTTTAGGATAACTCTATAGTTAATGTGCATTTATAATTTGCTTATTTTTTTTATAACTAAGAGACAAGACAATGACATCAGTTAATCTCCTGAAATGTCAAACAGCAACCTTTTCACTTAACCTAAAAGGTGCAGAGTTTACAGTGGCAATTAATCAAACATTATATAATAAACTATAATTATGATAAAATTTGAAGTTGCATTTTTTTTTTTTATAAAGTTTCTGTATGAAAAAGTATCTTTTCAAAGACTTATTGAAAATATTCATATCAAATGGTTGTTTGATAAAGAGAAAGTTTATAGGATTAAAAGAAGCATAAGCATAAAACCCGTATGTAGTTTCATTTGTCAGTGTGTCTTGATCTCTAGTAATTTTACTTTTGGAGATGGTGAGTCACCTGGTGTTGATTTGTATAGACAAAGCAAGTTTCTTTTAGTTGATTAATTTCAACTTGATGCAAATTCTAATGTTTTCAGTATATACAGATTTATAGGTTTTCCAGTTTATTTAAAACATGCAATGATTAGTTAAAAAAATTAGTGATCTGCCTCTTAATTAGGTTAGCAAATTCCTGGATTTATTTTGCTGGTTTCGGTGTTGTAATATACACAAAGTGTTTCAGTTAGCAGAAAACTAATGATATACAAAGTACAAATGTAAAAAAAAAAAAAATTTCAACTTGAAGCTAAGAGTTTACATGTTAGAGTGGGAATCCAATCATAAAGTAACATTTATATAATTATGAGTATCTCCAGGAGGTTTACAGTACATTCACATGTCATTCCTCTTGCTTACCTGGTCACTTTTCAACAAGCTTGTCATCTTCAAGTCACTGTGATTGATGGTTAGTGCTATGAATACAGCATGCTTTTTCATTTCCATTGTTACATTGGAAACTGTCATGTTATTGTTCTTAATGCATCTAATAAGGTTAAATTTGGTACACACTGCATATAACATTATCTTTCAGTTATGTCCTGATAAAGAGATTCTCAGATCTTTGACATTTTTTAAATATTTACATACTATCATAAATATTGAATTTAGAATATTACAAGGCCAGTCATACATATAATTTTAAAAGGTCAAGTAGAAGCAAACAACTTTAAAATTGAATTCATCTCCACATCAAGAGTTTATTTGCAATATAACCACTAAAAATTAGTGAAAATACAAGACGACCACATTTTTTGAATAACTTAAGTTTAATAAAAACATCCCTAAATTCTAAAATTATACCAATTCTTTTATTGTATAGTTAGCATCTTTATCAATTGTATCAAATCCCATACTAATGAGTGCTTGCAGTCCATTAGTCTAGACCAGTGGATTTAAGTGTTTCTTCATAAATTTGGTGACAGTAATTGTGAGTTCAATTCCTGGGCTGGGTAGTGCAGACTTGGACTGTTTAAACAGTGCAAGCAATAACTGAGTGGTGCTAAATAAGAACAAGACAATATATTCCTAGATATAGACGGTAGAATAAGAACAATTTTCTCTCATAAAGGGCTCAATTCAAAATTTCCTAGACAATACTCAGAACAAACACTTGAGGAATACACAAAAGCCAAAATGTAAAGATTAGGATAATAGTTGATGTAAATAATGCTGGTAATTTTTAAATCTAGTCACTAGTATTGAACAGAAATGAGTTTCAAGAACATTTCCAAAAGATCCTTTCATCTGATTTTCTTAATTGTTTCAGCCAGGCACCTTTTTAGCTAAATCTAATGGATTCAGCCATTACTCATTCTTTTACTAAAACAAGATACATTAAATGAACCTAAAGACCAAAAACTGTCTTTCTCAGACAGAATGAAGTGATCCTGTTTCTATAGAAGAGCCTTCAAAGATCTATCTTGTAAGCTGGTCATCTAGTTTTCCAAATCTTGTTTATAGAATATCTTATGTTGTTGATCAACTTTTTCTTCAAGTATAAAATTTTAGATGGTAGTTGTTCAACAGTGAATTATATTTTTCATAGATAAAGCTACGAAAGATTTATACTACAAAATGATTTCATTTAAAAAAAAAAAAAAAAATTGTTGCAACCCTTTTTTCTTACTGATCAGTGAGATGATGCATGCAACCATAAAAGAAATTCCTTATTTTGAAGGAGGTAAAAGGAAAACTTAAGATGCCTAAATGATCTATCAATAAGAGAAATGTAAAATGTCTAATTGAAAGCTATGAACCTTCAGATTAATTCCTAATGTCAAGCTGTCCCCTTTATCATTAGGTGGAATTAAAAGTTAAACTTGGACAAAAACTGATGTTTAATGTTTTCAGTTGTCAATCATTTTTTGGTGTCTAAAAAGTTATCCTTAATTAAACCAAGTGTAAATTAGAATTATTTGGTTTACTAATATAGTTACCTCCACTCATTTTCCATACCTAAGTTTTAAATTGATTTTTTTTTATAAATAAAATTTCATTGAAGCTTTCATTTTGGATTTAATCGAAAGCTAAATGATTAAATTTACTATTTCCAGTGAGCAAAATACTCTGGTGAATTTCAAATGGAAATTATATTCATTGGAATATCAACTGAGTTTTCAAAATTCATTTTTGTATGCATTCTGACAAGATTGTAATCAAAATTTTTTTTTTTTAAAGTCTTGTAAAAATGTGATTTTATTTTTGGAAAATTAGCAAATTTAAGGTTAATTTAATCTGATTTACACAAGTATTATTTGTTTATAGCACAAAGTTTAGAACAAAAGCATTTCTTACTGAAAGAGCTCTGACCTTTCTGGACCTTTGAAGTGAATGATAACAGCCATGTAACATGTTAATTGATGACAGCTAAGTATGGTTGACCAGAATTGACATAACTGTCAAAATTTGTTTCCTGCAAAGGGGAAGAAACCTTGAAACATCTGACCTTTGAATGTAATACAGAAAATACCATGCTCAAAGATTTATATTAGACTTTTCAATTCTAGATTAGTAAATATAGCCTTCACTTAACTGCAACAGGGCTTTGAAGAATTTTAAAACTATTTTTGAAACTTTAAATCATAATCAAAGAAAAAAAAAAAAATTTCCTGTAAAAATTCATTATTCATCAAAATATTTTTTTTTGATTGTGACTATAATGTGTGTGCATATATATATATATATATATATTTTTTTTATTCAGATACTTTAATCCAAGCGGAAAAAAGCAGGAAGGTAAATTCCAAAAACCCGATCCTAATTAATATTAAAATTTTATTTTAATATTAAAAAAAATGATAAAGGAAGAGAGCTCATGTAATAAAATATTACAGAGCAAATATAAATTAAAATAGGATTAATTCAAGGATGTTGAATGACCATTTCGATATGAAAATCCCCACAGGGGTAACACATCACCTCAGCAACAAAAAATCCTTTCAGAAACTGGAGAAAAATCAGTCTAATTTTCCTTTTTAAATAGATTTGCAAAGAAATTAAAAAAAGGAAGAAAAATAAAAATAAAAAATAAAATCTGTTCCTTTTACGTTACAATTCTATTTCCTTTTTTGCGAACCCAGACAAGGCCAATTTTTCTTTTCTTGTTTATTTGATTTTATCTTTTTCTTCCTTTTAATTTCTTTGCAAATCTATTTAAAAAGGAAAATTAGACTGATTTTTTTCCAGTTTCTGAAAGGATTTTTTTGTTGCTGAGGTGATGTGTTATCCCCGGTGGGGATTTTCATATTGAAATGGTCATTCAACATCCTTGAATTAATCCTATTTTAATTTTTATATATATATATATAAAGCTTATTTAATGTCATCACATCTTATTTTACTATTTGGAGCAGATTGTAGGTGAAAAGAAAATATATATTAGATAAATTACATTCACGCATTTAACTCAAAATAGATTTGATACAAAATTTCTTAAAATTTCATGCAAGGGATGTTAAATTTTTACCAAGATTTTAGAAAAATAAAATATGTATATAAATTGTGAAAAAGATAAAAATCTGACAATTACTTGATTTTTTTGCAAGAAAAATCAAATTAATGTGTTTTCACAGGTTAAAAAAAATTGCATAATATCCACATCATCCATTATAAACTCTTGTAACAATTCAGTTAGCCGCTGACAAAGGACCATTTTTATTAAGTTTGGTGCCTTTTTCTTTCATGTTATGCTGTTTTTGTTTTTTTTTAAAGCAAAATTATTGGGAGGTACCTACTATCCAGGAATCCTTGTTTTTGTTTTCTCATTTCACCAATTAAATTAGTGCACCATTTATGGAAGCCCATCACAAGCTATCAAAAACAAATTTAAGCTTTTCATGGCATTTAGAGAAAAAATTTTTTGCTAATCTTTGCTGACAAACAAAAAAATGTAGCAGCCTGTCATAGCAATCCCAACTATTTTGCATATTTGAAAATGTTTTCAAATGAAACTAAAAGGGTGGGTACTGTGTTGGTAGTGAAGTTGTCATCTTTAAGAGAAGGCCAACTTTTTAAAATTTAAAGAATGTGACAACTTTAGCTGCAAAGAGACAGTCTGAAGCTGTCCAGCATTTACATTACCTGTCACTTAAAAAAAAAAAAAAGTTGTTGGATTTTAATTAAACTTTCAGGACATTTAGAAATGAAATTAAAAATATAGGTACTTTTTTTTTTCTCTATACATATGTTACATTTTGCTTTTTTCTCTGAAAATCTGCTTCGAATAGTAAAATAAAAAATGCAATATAATAACGATGACATTAATTTGATATGCTTTTAATTCCTTTAATAAATAATATAAACTAAGCACATAACCTGAAGAAAAAAAAATTTTTAATTAATAATTAAATTTTAAGATTTGGGGGTTAGCTTATAAGCTTATTTAATTTACTAATCGAAAATTAAAGTTTAATACAAATTTCTGTGCCTTCATATTTTTAAAATAATTTTAAATATTTTTGTATATTTGAAGTTTTGTTTTTGTATGGTAATTTCTATATGTACATTAAAAGCTTATGTTTCAGGGTTTCTTCCCCTTACCTGAAAAAATTTGTACAATTATGTCACTTCTGATTGCCATACACTTCTCTCATCTATGAGCTGTCAACACATTTCAAATACGGCAGACAGGTTAAAAAGTTGAACTGTGATTATGATAGTTTCATTCTAAATTTCATGCTATAAATAATACTTGTGTAAATCAGATTACTTTAACATTAAATTTACTAATTTTCAAAAAATGATGTGTCACAGACGTATATTTTATTTTTGCAAGATTTATAAAACCAAGAATTAACTTGTTTACACATGTGTCAATCGCTTTAAAATTTTTTTTTTTTTTAGATTTCAATCAGTATAAATTGTTTGAAATAGAGTATTTTACTTACTGAAAATAGTAAATGTAATTATTAGCTTTCAATTAAAATTTAAAAAAGTTTCAAGTAAACTATTTTTAGAAATTCAATTTAAAAGTTAGTAACTGAAAATGAGTGGAGGTACCTATTCAAAAGTAAAAACTAGTGTAAAACTGACTTCTGATCTATTTCAAAACTGGAAATTAGACACTTGTTTGTTCAATAGTGATTCTTGTCCTGTCAAGCATGAAAGGAAAGATTTATAGTTTATTGCTTTTATTAGGTATCCAAAAATATCCTTAAACTAAAAAAGATATTGACTTAACTTAAAGTAGATAACTCCACTTATTTTTGAAAACATTTGAATTGAATTTTTAAAAATAAGTTTTCTTGGAACTTTTATTTTAGTTTTAATTGAAAGCTAAATAATTAAATTTACTATTTCCAGCAAGTAAAATAATCTGGTGTATTTCAAACAGAAATTATGTTTATAGAATATAAAATTGAGATTTTTTTTTTAATTTTCAGCCATTTGAGTGATCAACACATTTTTGTAAAGTGTAAACAAATGGTAATTCTCGGTTTTAAAAATTTTGCTAATTTTCCAAAAATAATGTTAAATTAATCCGAGTAAAAATTAAATATTATTTATAGCATGAAATTTAGAATAAAACTATTTCTTAAACAGTTTAACTTTCTTACCTTTCCACTGTATGTGTTGACAGATTTATTGATACCAGATAAGAAAAGTGTATGACCATCACAAGTGACGTAATTGTACAATTTTTTTTCTGGTAAGGGGAAGAAACTGACACATGCCCTTAATTTACATAGAAATTATCTCACACACACACAAAAAAATAAAATAAAATAATAAATTAAATTATTTTAAAAATAGGGAGATAATTTGTATTAAACTTTAATCAGTAAACATCAAAGTGCATTACGCTTGGGCGATCATGTCTCGAAAGACAAGATCGACTGGGAAGAAGATTATCCCGCCATTACTTTCTGTAGTAGACTGGTTGCCAGCCAAGGCTATAGAACCTTGGCTCTGTCCTGTTCTTTAACTCATGACTGGAGGGAAGAGACGGATTAATACCTTTCCCAAAGGTATTTGCGCAAGTGAATGCAAGGAATTTAACTGGAATTCGAACTCGGCTTTCCGATTTCTCGTTCCGAGCCGATATCCACTGCACCACAACTAGCAATCTTCGCTTAATAATTTAAACTAACCAACAAATCTGAAAGTATTTTTAAAAAGTTCTTCAGACTATAATGTCCTTAATAATTATTTATTCAAGCAATTAATTAAAAAAAACTCAAAAATAGTTATAATATTGCATTTTTTATTTTACTGTTGAGAGCAGATTTTCGGAAATAGAGGCAAAATTAAAAAAAAAAAATAGATGATTTTCCCCAATGAGTCCTGCGTTTAAAACCAATTTGCCCAACAAAATTTATTTTAATTAAAATTTCATAAGTTTACGTGGAAGAGGAAAGGGGTTAACAGATGTGAAAAAGAAAAAAAAATTACGAAGAACTTAAAAATAATTTCATACATTCATTTGCAATAAGTCCTCAGAAATTGTCATTAAAATCCGACAATTTATTTGATTTTTGCAAGAATTTATCAAAATTTGTATGTCACCGGAAAAAAACAGTTATGTTAATTACGTTTTCCATTAGTAACTCTTGTAATGATTTAGTTACCCGCTAAAGAATTTTTAAACCAAAATTTCGAACGTGAGAAGGGATTAGAAACAATTTTAGAAAATACTTTGATCTTTCCTCTTAATAACAAACTACCTTTTGATGGAAAAGTTTATTCAGTTTTTGTTTTTGGGATCCTTTATTCATACTATGTTTTTTTTTTTGTTTGTTTTTTTAGCGATTTAGTGGGGGTACCTTAAAAGTCAACTGATTAAGCAGAAAAAAGTGAAACATGTAGGAAGTAAAAATAAGCTTTTCTCCCCCCGATTTTTTTTTTTTTAGAAAAAAGTCAGGGTTACAAAGATTCAAGATCAGTAACTACTAAAAATTAAAATGCAGTAGTTAAATGAAACCCAATAACAACACGAAGGCAAATTTTGCATTTTATTTTTAAAACTAAAAGTGAAACTTAGTAGTCTACACACGGGATAATAAAAAAAACAAAAATAAAGATAAGAACCAACGTGAATTACGTAGAAAATTAGTAATGAGAGAAAAATAAAATTCATAAAGTAAATATTACTTTAACAGTCTAAGTAACAATTACACATTGAATTTTAGAGTTCCCGGTTATGGAGGAAAAAAAAAAAAAGAAAAAAAAAGAAAGAAAGACTACTTTTTATTGTTGATACTTAGATTTTTCAAGAAAAACAAAACTTGATTTCTGCCAGTGGCGACAATGATTTTTTTCTTGAGAGAAACTAATAGAGGATGGGTAGATTGTTAAAGAGGATGGGTAAACTAAACGTCAACGATGATGAATTGTCCTTTTCTTTCTGCCTTGAAAATTTAACCAACATGTGGCTCTCAATTTGTTGATATCACCAGGCAACAGACATTACCGGTTGCTAGGCAACTAATGATGTCAAAGCTGACCTGTCACTCGTCGACACAACGGGACTGAATTAGACAAAAATCGAAACCCGCCCCCATAACCCAATAATACGATTACACAACATTATCTGCAGTAATTAGACGAAGAGAAAAAAAAAAAGAAGGAAACTAAAGTTGCAGGTGAGATGTTATGAAACAAAGGGCGAGGACCACAAGATTGTTTACAGAGAGACTGAGCATCATTGCAATAATTCTAAAAATAAAAAAAAATACGTGTGATGACGCGAAATCCTTGTTTAATCATTCAACAACAGTTTTACTCATTGACGTATTTATAATTTAAGGAAGAGATAGTTAAAGGATGGAATAGGATTTTGTTGCTTTAGGGCTGAATGGTGAATGCTGCAGTTATTGAAGTAGATTTATCTTTTAAAAACATGCTGACGTAATTACATTTTTTAAATTTATTTCTCACATTTGAAACATTAAAAACCATCACTATATTGCGCTGTTACCACATGGGAAACTAGAGAAATTGTACGGCAGTAGTCATAATTCAACAAGGGAAAATGTCTGCAATATTGTTGCATTCAGTTTTTTAATACTAATTTAAAGATTTTTTTTTGTTGTACTGAAGTTTTTGTAAGGAAAAACTTTAAAAAGTTAAAAAAAAAATTAATCTGTTTCTAATTTATCAGCAGTCCTTGTTTTTTGATTTGTAACTAAAAAAGTAAAAAGAAATTACTTTTCGCAAAGGAGAAGAAATGAGAAAGTTATGAAACCGAAACTTGTACTATGAAAGAGAATGGACGTAAAAACAAAAAAAATATCTTAAAAACTAGCAATCAATCTATTAAAAAAGTAAACTTAAATCTAGTTACAGAACAAATATACCACCGATTAACAAAGAACATATCTGGGTGTAAAAACAAAAAATACTTTGATTTTTTTAAGTCATTAAACTGACTTAAAAAAAAAAAAAAAAAAAAAAAAAAAAAAAAAAATCAAAGTATTTTTTGTTTTTTACACCCAGATATGTTCTTTGTTAATCGGTGGCGTATATAAATAATCTCAGTAACAGTCAATAAAAGTTTCAAAGTCATTGGTCGAGTAACCAATAAATTACCCCTAAAAAGTGAATACTGCAGAAGGGGAAAGGATTTAAGATTTTAAATTTAATATACCCTAATAATTAGAAAAATAACCGCTTAAAAAACATCTTTCCATTCTTGTTTTAAGATTTAAAAAAATGTTTAAGCAAACAATTTTTTTTCAATTCACATTTTGTTTGTTTCACACTCAGTTTATCATTTTCCAAATTGGTTCGTGGAATCTGAAGACTTTTGAAAAACAATTTTAAAATCAATTACTTTTTTCAAAATATTTTTTTTTTTTTATTTCGGAATAACATTGACAAAAAAAAATAAAAAAAATAAAATTAGCAGTTACATCCCTAATGGTTAACAACAAATTTCGTTTTATAATGACCTTTTTAGTGTCGAGTAAAGTGTTGTCAGTGCAAGTGACACGTCTTAAATTTTAAATTCAAAATAGTAAATTTGGATATCGGAAGAAAACATTTCCTTTATGTCATTCAATGAATGATAATAACGGACATTCTTGAAATTTCCTTATAGGAAACTTTGTAAAAAAAAAAAAAAAAAAATATGCCATTGTGATGTAAATAACCAAATTTAATCATCGTTTTAATTTTTGGATATTATGGGGAAGAAAAAAAATGAAATACTAAATTTATAAAGTGGATTTTTTTGTTTACGTTAGGGTTTGTTTAAATAAATAAAAACGAATTTCAAAATAAAACCCAATTTAATTAAACGTATTTGATTTGCTACCTCGACTAAAAAGCCGTAAAAAAATTTGTTTTTCTTCAAAATTAAAACAAGTCGTCAAGTGTCTTCAGCCAAATATAGAAAAGCAAAAAAAAAAATAAATAAAAATGAAATAAAATAAAATAAAAATATCGATTTGTCTGAAGACAGATTATTCGTACGAACGTTTAAGAGTGGAGACAGAAATCGCCTATAACTGGGTAGTTCAATTTGAGAGAATTAAATAACGATCTGACTTAGAGAGATACGCGACCAAATGGCAATTTTTTTGTGTGTAAAGAAACAAAAAAATCCCTTCAGGATAGAGACATCAGATTTTCCAAGTCAACCAACAAGCATCCACTATCACATGTCTGCTGAATTTAGTAATTTTATAAAGCAGTTAAAAAAAAAAAAACACTAGGAATTTTTCAAAAAATATCCTTCGACTGAATAAAAAGGTCTTTATTTTGATTGGCTAATTCAATGCACACCTTTTTTTTTGTGGGGATTAAAGATTTCCCTTTCCTGTTTTTCTTTGAAAAGGTACCTGCAAAAAGGTGTCACTCATTTTTTTAACGGTTAAAAATTAAACTAATATTTCCAATTATTAAATAAAAACACTTCAACCAAAAATATTGATATTAAAAGTGAATCCAAAGTATATAAAATTATTTTCTTTTAATGAGTTAAAAAAAAAAAAAAATAAGCGGAGAAAAAGGACTGAGTAAAAAAAAAAAAAAAAAATTTTAAAGGAATCATTTTACTTGTAAATTATATATTTTAGTACATATCCATCTCGTTCATACAACAAACACGGATATTGCGGTGCGTGTCTGGAACTGGATATATCAACGATGTTTCCGGGAGAGGGTATTTCAGGCTCACTCAGGGTTTAAAAAATTAAAAAATACTCAGTGACATTTATTCCAACTTAAGCTTTTAAATTAATCAAATAGTGACATACAATTAAAATTTACTCAAAAAGGAAAAAAAAACCGATGACATGTTATAAGTTATTTTAATCTCACTATTATGCCGGATATAAACAAATAATGGACAAACTACCAGACTTCTTTAGGTACACACCTTAAAAGGAAGAATCATAAATAGGGCAAACTAACAGTAATTAATTTATATAAACTTTCTTATACGTGCAACGAAACAATATTTTATAAAGAATAACAGAACAGTAAGTGTGTAAACTAAAGTGAAGTGAAATCTTCCTAGGAATGTTCGGTAAGAAAAATACATTTAGAAAAAAAAGAAAAGAAAAAAAACAGTTATTTGCTTCAGCTTTAAGTATAGAAACAGCTGTGCATCCCTGTCGCCGAGGGCGAATAAAAGACTAAAACTACATACTCAAAGTACGTCGACACAATTTTAATGCGATTTATAAAGTGATAAAAAAAAAAAAGATATTTTATTTATAATGCACTTCAATTAAAGACACACGCCGTTTTTAAATAAATATGAAAAAAATGAAAAAGAACTTACTTACCTTTGAATCACTTACGGTAGGGTGATGTAACTTCAGTTTATAAAAAATTAATACGTACAAGTACTCAGTACTTAAAATACCTACTAAGATTAAGAAAAATCTCAACTACTAACAACTATTATTAGTAATAAAGCGGTAGCTAGACTAGTAATAAATAAAAAAGTATTTAACTTGGTGTGTGGTAGAAAACGCCATAAGAAATAACCGTGTAGTAATATTAACCATAAAGATCATTCAGTTTTTGTATTATAAATCCAGTCATGTGTGCCCCGGTGGTTTAGTACAGGAGGTGATGACTCTACAATAGATATCGGGGTACCAACAACAACAACAAACAAGGAGGTGGATACAAGAGGCAGCTGCATCTGCCTTCCTCCATGGTAAACCATTCACTTTAAGTCTGTCACTACTTTCTCTAATGTCTAGTCAAGAGGGAAAGCAGTAGTAAGACTAGGGACGATTAAAGGGAGCGCAATGAGTCGAAGTATGAGGACTAAAATATAGGAAGTAATAAGAGCAACATCTGAGTATTAGTAGGAGAGGAGGAGGAGTATTGCAACTAGGATTGTAATGGGAGTGGGAGTGATGGAAGGAAGAGGAAAATAATTAGTGATAAGGGGGAGGAATAACACCATAACAGGTGAAATTTGAAACTAAGTAGGAGGAGTAGAGGTACGAGGAGAATCACAGACAGATAATGAAAAAATAGTAGATGATAAACTTTTTTTTTAAAATAAATCATTCTTTCATAACTTTCATGAAAATAAAAATAAACACTTACTTTTTAAAATTATTTTCGTATTATTAATATCCCGATTTTACTCGAATATAACCGAATAATGTGACAATGTCTGTGTTTTACCGGAAGTATTCAAAGTTTAGGAAGAAGCAGCCGCTTTTTTATTGTATTGTTGCTCTTTAAACTTTAATCTGTTTTTTATATATGTCACTCAACATTTCATTTTTGTCATGAATTTTCAACAATTTGTTCGTCAATAAATGAGATAGAACTGGAAATATTACGGAATATTTCGCTTAGCTGTAAGTGTTAAATAAAAATAATCCCCTACTCTTCTTTATGAAGGCTTTTTCAACATTACAAACACACTTTGACATTTATGTCTTACTCTCTAGTCTCTCTCTATCGATTCTTTTTTTATTTTTTTAAAGTTGTAATCTGACAAAATAAAATTAGCTAATTACTTTTCTTAATGATAATTTTAACAGTTAATTACTTAATGATCTTTTTTTACATCTTCTAGAGGTTAACGTAACGAGGTCAGTGCATATTGCGAAAATTAAAAAGTAAAATTAGTTTTATTTTTAAAATTTTTCATGGAATTAAAAATGATTTTTACATTTTAAAATATTTCTTTAATTTATATCACTTTTCACTTTCATTTTTTAATATTTTATTTTATAAAAAGGCTGTTGAATTTTAGAGAAGATGAAGCCCTCCCATCCCCCACCATCGTCATCAAATTCAAAAATGTATGAATGACACAGTAACCGATGACATTTGTACCTGATAGCAAAAAAAGAAAAAAAAAGAAAAAAAAATTACCTAAAAAAGAAAAAAAGAACTAAACTAAATTCGATATTTTAGCAACAAATTTAATGATATTCTTGTAGAAATTACAACTTTTTACTTTTAAATTACAACTGTTAGTGTTAAAGAAAGGCTACTGTTAGTTGCACTGTCACAGTGTTGGTAGACATAGGCATCAACAATGGATGGCGATAATTTGCTTTATGCTCAAATAATAATCATGTCATGTCATTTATTTACATGCCCTAATCCTGATATTGAGTATTTTCTCCCATACACTAAAAACTATATTTTGTAGTAACACTAAGAGTAGAAACAGGAAGTTAACTCCTTAACAACTTTAAACAAATTCACAATTTTTGAGCTTCCCGTTGAAGTTGATTAAATATACAATCCTAAAGAAATATGTTGACCAATAAGAAATAAGTGCGCCTGAAATCAACAACTTAATCAGAGCCTATTTCAACTTTGTTAACACCAGCAGTTAAATAGACCCCTCCCTGTCTTGAAGAAAGAGAAGAAGAGATACAGTGTAGCGGATAAGAAATTAAGAATTAAAATCAACCTTCTTCTTTACTTTTATAAAAATTCACAATGACGTGTGAAATCCTGGTTTTTCCTAAATAGAAAAAAAAAAAAAAAAAAGGGATTGACCATGTGCTTAAAAAAAAAGTCCAAACCAGATTTCGCAAGTAGGTGTTAAAATGATTTTTGACCAATGGGAGTGACTTAAGACTTGAGGACTTCAAGAGTCAGTGCTAAATTTAAAAAAGGACTATGTAAATGACCTCGGCTCAGTCAAATCAGTCAAGATGGAAAACGACAAGCTAAAATGTAAGCTTCAAGCTGACCCGGACATTTGTCCTCTTTCTCTTGCCTTCTGCTGATTCCCTTTACTGCTTCTTCTGCTTCAAAAGACATCCCTACTGAATTCATACATACATACACATAGACCCTTTCAACAATTACTACTACAAACATTTTCTACACTTATTGATACCCATAACTTTATCATTGAACACAAACTCTACCCTTAACTTCTTAGTAATGTTTCTAATTGCACATTAATTTCTACAACTTATGTTATTCTTTCCTTTTAATAAATTTCTATTTTAAAATGCAAAATGTATATTTTATTCTTACACTATTCCACATATTCTAACTTGCCGACAATCAACCTTCTGATAATTCTGATGATAATTCCGCATAAAACTTGTAAGCTGTAGAGAGTTTGGTTATGTCTGACACAAGGCCGAATCAAAGAAACATTAACCATCTCCCTGTAGCTACAATACACAGAGAAAGAGAAGACATTGGGAAACACAAGAGAAGACATGGAGAAACAAACACATACAACTGTGAGCGGATACATCAAAGGTATCTCGGCTTCAATAAACGCTATCGCTCCAAACACCTTTCTCGTCATTTTCACCCTTTTTACTTCTCATATGTTCTATCTTCTTTTTCTTATTCACAGGACATATTACCCAAACTTGAAACTAACATCTCTTAAACACACTTAAGTTTTACAAATTCTTGTACTTACATAACATCCTGGTGCTATCTATGAACATTATTACTATTTTTGTACAATACGAAACTGTAATAATGTTTATATAAATTATTGTTATAACCCTGTCTTGATTTTCTTTTCAGATATAGTTTATTGTGTTTTATATTTGACTCATTTATACATCCCTTATAGTTGATAAATTCTAACAATGTCTATTAGAAACCTCGGCTGTCCTGTCCCCTAAAATATCAAATACAATATTTATAAACCAATCACGCTCAATAAAGTGCTTACATCGTAAAACCCACTAATAAAACCATAGAATACAAATCAAAAAGGTTTTTATTAGTCATTATGATTTAGGTAGACAGCAGCCAAAATATCCTGCAGATGTAGTGAAGATATGCCATGTGACTTATGAGGGCCAATTAGAAATAAATAAATAATTTAATTTTGGAGCTGATTTTCTTATGAAGATGTGTATAAAACATAATCACAGTGGATGGGCGGTAATATCAGACACGTCCAGTTTATGGTCTTCACAACCTTATTCACGTTTACATGCTAAAAGCAACAGTGCTGACAAACTTCAAAGAGACCGTTTCAGACTATACCAACACAGTCCAAGTAGGAAACATGTAACTCTCTTGTATCCCCTTTATTGTGAATCTCACATACACATGTTCACTTTATCACACAAATGCACATATAATAACATTTCATGATTCATCACAGACTTACACAAATACAATTTATATCCAATTTCAGGACTTTGTTAACCGAATCAAAAAGACATTACTTTTTAGTCTATAATCAACTGCTTGTATTCTTGTCATCATATTAAATCAATATTTATTTTTGAAACTATGTTTTCTTTTTCTGCTGGATTTTATTCTTTTGGTATATATTGTGTGGTTATTCTAAATGGCCGAATTACGAGCAGTCTAGAGGATTACTATGCTTGATGTAATTTTAACTATTGTATTTTTGTCTCTTACAGATCTTGTTCATTGTCAGTAGACAATAAACGTTTACAGAACAAATAGATCACATTCTTATTTATGAACAAGATCACTTCAAGCCAAGCATCCTACCATGTTCATGATAGATAGATGGAAAGAGATCAGCCTCGAGGCTAATAAACACCTATTCAGTGGAGGCTGCATGTTCATCTTACCAGAGAGTCAAGCACCCATTAGATGAGGACAAATAGGCTCCATGCTCATATTGTGGTAAGTGTGGCCATGGCACAAAAAGCATTACACACATCCACAGAACCTGTGCACAGCCTTTGGCCACAAATGTGAGCGCTGCCACTGAGACAATCACTTTGAAACCATGTGCCATAGTAAAAGCAACCCTAATAACACAAAACCACCACAGACTGAACGATTCAAAAAAGGGACTGCTGTCTTTGATTCTCTGTGTAACATAGAGGATGGCTCATCCGAAGATAGGATTTGCAGTAAAAACAGCAACCGACATGGACAACAACACAAAACCATACCACTAGATCACCATGTATATGGCAGCCTCTCCAACACTTGGATTAGGCAGAACTCAAAACCTCAACCATTTATCAATCTGACGGTAGAGGCCTTTCCCGGAGATCACGAAGCCCTAGGCATTGACCTATTGGCACATTCTACAGCAGTTATTGTGCCAGCCATGGCCAACACCGGTTGTCAAAGTTGCTTCGCTGGCCTCAAAGTGATCCATCGCCTCGGTTTATGTGAGTTGGACCTGATCCCAGTGACAATGCACATGCATACGGCAGCTAATAGTGGTATCAAAATCTTAGGAGCCATCCTGCTATGCCTCTCTAGCAGAGATCCACAGGGACGACTGATTGAAACGAGACAAATGACATACATCACTCCATCATCAGATAAATTATTCTTGAGTAGAGAAGCCTGTGTTGATCTTGACATTATTACAAATGACTTTCCTGCTCTACATGCAACACACAATTATAGTGCTGCCAGGATAGATGGGACAGACAAATCATCCGCCAACAGCACCAACCACACAGTTCCTCCTTGATTTTTATGGTGCCAGCACATTTAACACATGTGAACATCAAACATTACCCATGATGGACTGCCCACCTCTGAAACTGATGGTCAACCTAGATGCCAAGCCTGTAGCTCACCACATACCTGTACCAGTTCCCATATATTGGCGAGATGGAGTCAAAAAGAGACTTGACTGAGATGTGAAACTGGATGTCATTGTGCCTGTGCCTGTTGGTGAACACATCACCTGGTGTCATAGGATGGAGATCTGCACAAAGAAAAATAGCCAACCCAGACGCACCATTGATCTCCAAATTTTGAATGCCCACGCAACTCGTAAAATGCACTACACATCATTGCCATTCCTTCAAGCATGATCAGTACCCCCTGTACAAAGAAAACTTTGATGCTTGGAATGGTTATCATAGCATACTTCTGTGTGAGGAAGATTGTCATCTTACCACATTCATCACCCCTTGGGGTTGGTATCGCTACAGAATGGCACCACAAGGCTATATTGCGTCGGGCGACAGATACACACAGCAATATGATGAGATTGTCACAGACATCCCAAACAAGATGAAGGATGTTAACAATGCTCTACTTTGGGCTGACAATCTGGAAGACAGTTTTTTGCAAACTGTAAATTGGCTGGATATCTGGTAGGAATGGTATTATGCTGAACCTGGATAAATTTATCTTTGGAGTGGATGTTGTCGGATTCACTGGGTTTGAAATCACAAATAATGATGTCTGTCCATGTAGGAAGTACTTACTGGCAATTTTAGACTTCTCGACACTGAAAAACACCACAGATGTCTATTCATGGTTCGGTCTAGTTACTTAAGTCTCCTAAGCATTTGACATGGCGAACCGCATGTTACCCTTCTGGGAGTTACTCAAACCTGGCACCCAATTCAAGGCTCTCTTTCAGGATCTCAGTCTTTGCGCATGTCCCACTTAACATTTACATTGATACACACACAAAGACTTGTGGGAAGATAGAGGATTACTGTGCTTGATATAATTCTAACTATTGTATTTCTGTCTCTTACAGATCTTGTTCATTGTCAGTAGACAATAAACGTTTACAGAACAAATAGATCACATTCTTATTTACAGTCCCTCAATAATATCATATTTTACATTCAAAGGACTATTATACCCTAAAGGAAGCAGTAATTAATTCTTACAAAATATTAAAACTAAAAATGCTTGACAAACTAATGTCATCTTCAACATATCAGGCAGCCTTCAACTTATTTAAATGAATTTATGTTGTTAGCTAATTGTACTGGAGTAAACAAAAACACTGTCTGACACGAGTTCATACAAGCGGCTATCACTCTCCATAAAATCAGTGATAGCTGTGTAAACAGGTTTGGAATGGATTGTTTAGAAAAAATGTCTGACAATCTCCTTTTATACTTCAACAGATGAGAAACAACACACATTCAACAAGTATTCAGAGAAAATGACAACTACAAAGATGCCAGCATATAACAATATGTTTTGCTGAGATCAGAAGCCCAGGATTTGGTATTCCATGTTTGACAAAGAATCTTTAGTTGCATACTTATCAGTGCTACATTTTAAACATTTAGTGAAAGGAAGAAATGTGCTATTAATGACTGACCATAAACCACTTTGTAGTACTTTTAAAAGTCAGTCTCTATTAGGGTCTGATAGATAACAACATCACCTCAGTGTTATTAGTAAGTATGTTAATGATATATCTTACATAAAAAATATAGTGGCTTATTTTTTGTCACAACCTGCAAATGCAGTCAATATTGAAGTTTGTGACTTACAAGAAATAGTGACACACCAAAATATTGATGATGAAATCAAAACTTTTCATGATCGTCTAAAACCCTATTTTCTATGACTTTTTGTGATGCAAAAGTTAAATTGGTATTTGACAGTTTGTATAATTTATCACATCCTGGGACAACAGCCTCTATAAAAATCATAAAATCAAGTTATTATTGGCCCAAGATGGACAAGTCAATAAAGACTTAGTTTAAGGAATGCCAACATGCCAGCAAGTAAAAATAATATTACATTCAAAAAGTGCAGTGCAACTGTTTGTATTGCCTTTCAGCTGCTTCCAGATGGTGCATACTGATATTGCTGGGTCCTTACTACCATTAAAGAACCCTACCAATCTTTATTTTTCACCCTACCATTATATTTTAATGTGTATTGACAGGAACACCAGATGGATTGAAGCATGCACAATATTGAAGATCAAAGTAAAATCAGTATTGTTAGCTTTCATAGACTTATGGGTCTCTAGATTCAGTGTTCCACTCCATCTTGTTACAGACAGAGGAAGCCAATCTGAATCTGAGTTATTCACAGAATTGTCAAAAAAAAATTGGTCTTCACCGATTGAGAACAACAACATACCATTTGCAAACAAATGGTTTAGTATAATGAGTACATAAAATTTTGAAAACAGCATTAATAGCAAGAAAAGAATCATGATTGTTAGCTCTTCTTGTTGTACTTCTTGGAATCAGGATAACACCTAACGAGTCAAACTATTCCCATTTACTGCATTAATGGGAAGTCAGGCAAAAGTTTCTTGATTGTTAATCAATCTTTTAAAAATGAAGACAGAATTAACAAACTCTTGATATAGCGGCAATAGAAGGCTGACAAGGAGGATTAATGCTTAAAGTAGTGTGGAGGCATCTTGTATGTAAGGAAACAGTCTTTGAATATTGGTACAATGGACTTTGTAATGTTAATGTCAATAAAATGCTGAAAGAGAATTAATGCTTAGGAATTTGGGAGCATGTAAGTAAGGAATGTCTTTGATGTATTCGCTCCTTAGGTCAGTAAGTAGTTTTTGAGACAGGGAAGAAGGTAAGGAGAGGTGAAGGGAGGCGAACATAGTAGCCGCTTGACTTAGGTCAAGGGGATATTGATTATCCCTCCTCTCTCTCTCGAGTCAGTCCATGTGTGTGTCAGCCTGCGTCGGTCTGTCTGGCAATGCTTTCTGTATCTGCTTTTTATATCTTCTTTTTGGATCACAGCAGCTCATTTGGGATTTCACACTTGTATTTGGTTCTTGGCTTCCCATTGGCTGATAAATAAAATTCATGTAGGCTCACGAACTGGAAATTTAATATTTAATTAATTTTTAATTTTCAATTGGAACATCTGTGCAAACCCAGGTGTGCACCGTTGAGTTTTGGTCATTTGCCTTTTGGTTGTGAGGGTGCAAACATCCGGTCCATCGCTTTTGCTCAGTCGATATCACCACAAAGACTTTAGATGAAGAGATGCAAAGATTTGACATCAACAGATTTTCCAACAGACATCTACACTCTATACCTAAATCATATATTCCTAAAGATTTACAAAACTGTGAATATATTTAGCTAAGAACAGACAGAGTATGAAAACCTTTGGAAGTGCTGTAAACATGCCCATTCAAAGTAATAAGTTGATGTGACAAATATTTTACAATCAAAATGTCCAATAATCTGCATAGTAATGTTTCCATTAACAAACTAAATCCAGCAAACATTTCTAAAAATACAAAGTCAATAGATTTTGTGAAAGAAATCCTGAATTGACAAATTCTCAATCTCATGTCAACAAAGCTGATGATAAAAACCAACTAAAACAAAATCTGAAACCAAAAACAAAACAAAAAACCCATCAAATCACACTGTTTTCTGGTAGGAAAGTTATGATGATTTTGTAAGCACAGCTTAGATGTGGCATAAGGCCGAATGTATGGGGCACCCAGTGAGAATCAAACTCACTATTCAATTGTAATGATTCTATCAAGATAAGCTTGCTAACCATTACACCACATCTACATGCCCTTGGAAGAAAAATTATGTAGTGACACTAAGAGCAGGAACAGCAAGTTATCACCTTCACAGCTTAAAACATAATGACATATTATGAGCTTTGTGCATTAGGCTCCACGCATAACTTCCAGTTGAAGTTGATTAAATACAATCCTAAAGAAATATATGTTGACCAGTAAGAAATGAACATGCCTGAAAGAAACAACAACTTAATGGAAGCCTCTTTCAACTTCACTAACAGTATAAATAGAGCCCTGTCTAGAAGAAAAAGGAGAGATTCCCAGCAAGAGATCACAGAGAAGACAGAGAAACAAACATATACAATGATGAGGGATACATCTTAGACATCTTCAACAACTGCTATCACTCCACACACCTTTCTTGTCATTTTCACCCTTTTTTCTTCTCTCATATGCAGCCTTTGAGATTTGAAATAACTCGACCGGCGGTCAAGAGCAAGGGAAAATTTACTCATCTCAAAATCATTTTACTTGACCCACTTCATTTTCTTAATAGTCGCCTTATGTAAACATAGCATGAATCGCTGAAGGAAAACAAAAAATGTAATTTTAATTAAAATTTCAAATGTGTGAGAAAGAATTTTAAAATTTCTTTAAAATAATAGCAACAAAATTTGATCTTTCCTCTTAATAATAGCATAAACATTTTGATGATAAAACTTTATTTTTATGAAGTTTGAGTCTTTTAACACCATGATATGCTGTTTTTTTTATTTTTGGCAATTGAGTTGAGGTACCTAAATTCGTAGTTTCTTTCTTCTGTTTGACTACAACTTCCATCTCATGGATGATAAAAAAATAACAAATCTGATTTTCTCAACAATTTTCTATAAAAAAATTACTTGTATAATTTTTTTTTTGGTACATGCTTGAAAGAAGTATGCATTTTTTTCTTTCTTTCAAAAGTTCATTTTTTATTTTTCGTAAATGAGAAGGAAATATAGATGTTTAGTCAAGGATAATATTTTTCTAAATGTGTTTCTAAAAATCTGTGAGTGTCTTTAATCTGGGCGACAGAGACATTTTGGCTCCACTCTGGAAGCCTTAATTAAACAAATGTTTACACTGACCAGGATGATAAAAGTGAGACAGGACCTTGTCAATCTAAATTCCATTTGTCAGATCTTGCTTTGATGATTGCAGGATATCACTGTCTTTTGTTTAAGCACACATTTCAGTGTAAATCAGGTGCCATGCATAAGACGAAAGAGTTTAATAATGTCATTGTAGGTTATTCTAAGTAACTTGTGAATCCTCAATGGCATACTTTTGGGTTGTAAAAGGAATCAGATTTCCTTTTTCTATATTTGAAGGGACACATTTCATTGCAAGATTTTTAATTGCCCAATTAAGGTTTTAACCGACTGAGTTTATTGGGCGAGTGAAATCTCAAAGGCTGCTCATATGTACTACCCTCCCTTTCTTATTCACAGGACATTTTGCCTAAAATTGAAACTTACATCTCTCAAACATACTTAAGAACTTTTATAAATTATTGTACTTATATACCAACCTTGTGCCATCTATAAATATTACTACTAATTTTGTACAATGCGAAACTATAATAATGTTTCTATAAATTATTATTGTTATAATCCAGGTTTGATTTTCTTTTAAGATATAGTTTATTGTTTTATTTGACTCATTCATATATCCTTTATAGTGGATAAATCCTAACAAGGTCCATTACAAACCCCATGATAAATATCATATTTATTGCAGGTATCAAAAAGAACAATAAACAAAAACATGGATAAATAAATGTGGTAAAAATGGTATTACCTCCTTTAGACTTGTAGTTACATAACCAGGGTCATCTGGCGAATGTATTAAATGTGCATGCTTTCCAAAATCTTTCTCTTTTCCCTTTTTTCTGTTCTCTGAAGATCATAGCTGTCAAGCAAGTAAGGTATTCAGGTACAACAGCCAATCCAGCCCAACACACACATTCACTCAAATAACAAATCTAGTTACACAAGTACATACAATGTTAAAATATTTTTTGTGTGCAAATGCATTGTTTGGTTACCACTGCTTTTAGTTGAATTTGAGGTAGTAATTACAAGAATTCTTCCTATTATAATAAAGACCCTTGTGTATTTGTTTTTGTGTGTATATATATATATATATATGCATTAAACTAACATTTATTTATTTTTTAGCAGGCTGAAGGAGGCAGTTGTAAAATTCTTTTTTACATTACGAAAATAAATTCTGGATTTAGAACTGTTTAATTATGTGTTGAGTTTTCCTATTAATATTTTATAAAAAAGGGAAATATATATATTTTCAAACAAAACTCAAAAAATTACATATGCCATATGACCATTTCATCGAGGAAAAACCTCATTTCTTCAGCAGAAAAATTTATCTATTATGCAAATATAGTACAAACTTCATTTACCAGAAGTATACACAAAAAGAAATTTGTACCCAGAGGTTTACATGAAAGAAGAAAAACTTAGATAATTATCAAAAAGAATAATGAGAGGGGTGTTAAAAGAGAGAGTAGATTTTGATAGAAGGTTGTTGTCTGGATATTGATATAGAGGGTAGGGAAGAAGGGGAAAATAAAAAGAAAAGAGAGATGGTGAAAAGAATTCAAGACACAATCATTGAAAATGACGATTAGATTACATCTATGTTAAGAAATCAAAAATTAAAAATTAAGCATGTGACAGGAAAGTACGTGGGGGAAAGGGAAAACAGAAAGAAGAGGAAAAGAAAACAATGAGGAAGACAGGGAAAGAGTTAAAAGAGAGATGCAGGTGAGTAGAGAAAGAAGAAAACATGCCAGACAGCTGTTGAAAGAAATGCCAGCTAAATGAGAGTGGAAAGAAAGATACCTAAAATGGAAAAAGAAAAAGAAAACAGAGAAAAAGTTAACATGATGTAAAATTCAGCTCTGCCAAAAGTTTTTTAAAAAATTTTTCCTTTTAAAATAATATCATCTTACTATTATAGGGATAAAATTACTTTAAATTCTACTACTGGAATAAAAGGGGAGGAACAGAAAAAATATTGTATTTTTTCAAAATAAAAAGGACATTTTTTTTCAAAATAAATAAATAAAAAAATACAATATTTTTTGCAATTTGCTTGAAGCAGTGTGTATATTAGGTGTATGGTTAGGTCATGAAGGCTGTCATAATGTGTTTTGTAAAATAAAGGAAGGTAAAGAAGTTTTTGGGTATTACCTATTTATTATACATTAATATTTTGAGATCAAAATCTCATCTTCAGAATGGCAGAGGAGTGTGTGTCTGTCCGAGTGAGTCCGTGCCTTTCAAGGAATAGTCATTCTTAGCTGATGCTGCTGTCCTTAATTGTAGCAAGTGCTTGTGTGTGTGTGTGTGTGTAAGTGTGTTAGAGCATGTATGTGTGTGTGTTTGTGGTATATATATATATATATTACACATGTGTGATTTACAGTTGAGACCTTATTCTGATCTGATTATATCATTCTGCTTTAATATGTAGTTTATCTAAGTATGGGTTATCTGACCGTTAGTTTGACTTTTGCCTCAGTTGAAGAGGATTTATTTTATTACTGTTGTTTTACCTATCTGCTTTATCTCGTGGTGTGTGCATGTCCGTGACTGTGTCTTGTGTGCGTTTTTATGTGCATATACTTGTAATTTATTTTACTTTATTTTGTATGTGTGTGTGTATGTGTTTCGGTGTATAGTGTGTTTTAGGCACCTCCACTACTTTGCAGGGAAAAACAGCATAGTGTTACAGATATATAGATAACAGCACACACACACACATACACACACCTACACATATGAGAATAGCCTTTGTGTAGCAACAAAAGGCCGATCATGTGAATGACCAGTGCTAGTTTTGGAATAGCAGGTCAAGGATAGGTGACCCAGATAAAAGCCAGACAGGAAATAAACCAAACATCGAAGTTGGTTGCAAGTCATGGAAGCAGCAAGAGTTAAAATTCGCGCCAAAAGGAAATCATGTGGGAAGAGAAATTTAAAGTAGAAATTTAGTCAGTTGCTTGTTTGGTCTCTGCAAAGCAAGTCGTGTTTGCTGAACTCTGATTAACAATGAAAGAAGGGAAGGTGCATTTGGAGAAAATAGCGTAAATCAACCCATTTCATCTTAAGCAACTCCGGATAAGAAAAAAATACTGAGTGTACAAATTCTTATTCGTCAAAACAAGAAAGAAAACGGAATTGTGCCGTGTATCGAGAAAGAAAGAAATATAACAATGAAGTGAAGTTATATTAATAGTTGAATGTTGACTCATACTTGTCGAAAGAAAAATATAGCTGTGAA
>JBBBDQ010000406.1:210000-322500 GCA_037127315.1 Ascarosepion bandense
CCAAACCTTTATTTCCCCTGAGGAAGTGTTTAAATTCAAACACTGAAACAAACATATGATTGTAGGGAAGAGGACATATATAGAAGAAATTATGTACATGTTCTAAAACATAATTTATAATAAATATTCTCTGCTCTATACACCATATATTGAGCACTGTTTTAAATTAATGTTTTGGACGGAAAAAATTTTTCTTTTTTCTCTCCTCATTCTATACTCACTCGGATACATATATATATATATATATATATATATACACAAAAAAAAATTTATAAAGAAAATATGGATACACAAAATAGACATGAAGTTACCTAATATAGGAAGATTGTTATAGGGAATTTTAAAGATATAGCTAATTGTAGTGTAGCTCATAGATTCCCTTAAGTTACCTCACTATATCAATAAATTGATTATTGATATAAATGGAACACTAAAACGATAGATGAACAAAAATGTTTGAAATGAAAATTTTAGGTAGGGTAAGTATTCGGGGATTGGGAAAATGAACTTAAAATTTGTATTTAGCTGATATCTAAAATCATGGGCTCAGAAAATGTAAGGGTTAAAAAGTTAGATCTATATGGTCATTTTAAATAATACTCTAGTCATTAGGAAGAGGGAAAGAAAGCTTCTATCAGATATAGATTAATTTTGGGTGACTTTTAGGAAGCTTTTTATATTATAATTTAAAATTTAAAAATGTAAAAATTTAGATTTGTGGCCGCATTTGCTTATAAATTCCTTACGTATATTTAAAAGATTTTGTTTAAGATACTGTATTATTTTAATTTTTTCAACTAAACATAGATTACATCTATCGTAAATGTTTTTGGGAGCGCAGTTTCCAATATACTATGGGGTTTAGTCCCTCTTCTTTCCTTTCCCAAAATCTTTGGGAAAGGTATGTTTGAAATCTTAGATTGCAGTTAGAAAAGGATTATTTGTGAGTGTAGTAAAATTGTTTAAATTCACCTGCAGAAATACCAATATAGGTTTGATAATTCTTCCTGTTGTTATTTGGGGAGATTTGAGCTTGGTAGATTACCTGGGTAGATGTACATTTGTCTCTCACCAAACATTTTTTTATGGATCTACAATAACAGAAATTTAAAATTCCTGTTTTTATGTTGGTATTATCTAAACTCTTTAAAATTTCATTGTCATGGAAAATAATATTGTCCATATTATGAGTGCAGGAGTAGCTAATTTTGAGAGTATTTCTATTGAAGATTTTGTTTAGTGAATTGTGTGTGTTGAAATGTTTACTTATTAGTTAAGAAAATATTTTCCAATATTAATATTAGATATTCTACAGAATGGGGTTGGAGGGTTAAACCATATTAATTTTCTTTTTTTCCACTTATTTTTGTATTAGATGGTTTAGGTTTCATAATCAGTTTTTCATATACCAATTTATTCTTGAAACCACTCTCCAGAAGGACCCGGTTGTATAATTTTCTTATTTTCATTGAAAATTTTTAAAGGATATCATGTGAGCTGAAAGCTTAGAACCAACATAATAAAAAATATCCAAATGTTGGAGAATTTTTGTCTTTATTTTCACCTGAAATTAAAGCCAAAATACAATGTTTAGAACGGCTCATGATTAAACATAATAGACAGTCATTGTCTGTTATATTTAACAGTATATGTTTAGAAAATTATCTGCTGCCTCGATATATATATATATATTCTTTCTATTTTAATAAAGACCATTATATATTTATTTGTATATATAATCCTCTCAAATATTTTCCCTTCACTTTTGATGGCAAGGGTACACTCATTATGATTGAGCTCTCTAGAGAAAAAATTTTAAAACTGTTTCCACTTCTGCAATATATGTGTTACTCTTCAGAAATGAATTGAGTTCTTTCAGTGACTGGTGTGTGTATACACTGCTTATACACAAGACATTAAAATTTCCCTTCTCTGATTCCATGTGCCTATGGCTTAGTGGGTAGCAACTCCGACTGATACCAAATTGGGCAAGTTTCGATCTCAGCCAGAAGCAAGTGGATGTGTCTAACCACACAGATGAGCTGTGATACAGCGAAACAGGCTTGTATGTGGATGACTAATATATATATATATATATATACGTTTGTTCAGTTGATTTCTTCTAGTACTTTCAACTATCTCAATCATTTTCAAAAACCATACGTTGTCTTTGTTGTAAGCCACATTCTTTTGGTTACATCCTGGTATTCATTAGAAACCTGAAAGTTTAAAATAGTCCATGGTGGCTTTATGTGTAGGGACTGTGAGAAAGCACCAAAAACAATGTTCTTAAATATTTCAGACATACTCCAAGATATTGTCTTCTGTCTCACTTTTCTTAAGAATTGCACATGATGTCACTGTCTTACATTTAAATATTTGCTCAATTTCAGCAATTTCCCTTTTTCTTTCAGTAGGTTTCATCTCTGACATAAAAATTACTTTTAATAAAAATGATAATATCAAATTGTATGAGAAACTAATTAAGAAAATTAGAATGTTACTAACTTGGTTTCTTTTTCAAAGAAACTGCTGTTATATTTTGCTGCAAATTAGATCTTTTTCTTATTCACTTGACTTGTTGGCTGGATGTAAGCACTAAGAAAGCAAGCCCCAAAATAAAAGTCATCTTGTCCTCTGCACAGAGGCTTTGAAAATCACATCCTGCCCACAAAACAAATCCCCTCAAAAATCTAAAATACAACATAAAAGTAGCTAAACATGAACATTCGGTCAGTCAGTTAAGTGCCATACGTGATACACACTTTGGGCAATCATGTCTCGAAAGAGACATGACTGACTGGGTAGAAGATTATCCCGCAGTAGATTGCCATTACTTTCTGCAGTAGACTGGTTGCCAACCAAGGCTATAGAACCTAATCTGTCCTATTATTTAACCCATAACTGTAGGGAAGAGACAGATTAATACCTTTCCAAAGGATATTTACACATAAGTGAATGCAAGGAATTCAACTAGGAATTCGAACTCGGATCCCCAATTTCTCATTCCGAGCCAACATCCACTGCACCACAACACACATCCCCAATCACAAACATTACCACCAAAGAAAAGAGATGAGCTCAGAAGCCACCAGATTTGCTTTTAAGAAAACTGATAATAAATGATTTGGGACAGAAGCAAGGAGAATAGGCCAGTTGTCAACATCACCGTATTGACTTTGTTCAACCGACCTTACACACATATCCACTCAAGACACACTCACCTCTAAACACCTCCACCATACCCATGTAGGCATTCTGCTTGCATCCAAACACAAATTCACTTCCATTGTCACTAACCCACTTCAGGCCTCTCTTGACAGCCCTACTGTGGCCTCAATCAACCCACTCAATGCCCATATCCACTTGAGACCCACTCTCCTCCAAATCACTACACCTCATGCACAGAGATAGTCTATTTGTGTCTGCTTTATCAACAATATAAAAGAATTTTATATTTACAATTCTTGTTCTTTTGCTTCACCAGCAGTACTGCTGTTTCATTTGTTTCTCCATGCGACCATATACATATTTATAATGCTGCTAAAATGAAGCCAGATGGTATATTAAAAAAAGTGAATAAAGATTTTAAAAAAAGGGCCTCCAAAGCGATGTCATGAGAAACCCACCAAAATGAAGCCAGACAGTTTAAACATTCTGTGGCAAAGATTTACAAAAATGAGAATCAATCTTGATGTGAAAACCTGCCAAATTTAAGTTGCAAAAAGAAGCAGTTTGATTGGATAGTGACTCTTGGGTTTTTAACAAATGAATATTAAGAGTCTATGCCACCAAAGAAGAAGATAATTTTGATCAACTTTGGGGCTCTTGTATGCTGTATAAAGGAGAAATTTTGTCTGTGAAGTCAAAACGGATTCCATCACTTGAGTGAGAAAACTGTAATCTTGGAAGTGGAAGAATTTGGTCACTTGGGTGAAAAGGCTGTCATCTGGCATAAAGATTGGAAAAGAGCTCATAAAAACTATTGATACTGCTGAAAAAAAAGAAGAAAAAGAAGAAAGATGAACCCTTAAAAACCTATGAGGATTCTTTTTACGAAGAATCTCTTTTCCTAAACCAGAGAGATTTATCCTGTTCAAATGTCTTTTCTGAACATATGATTTTAATCTTATATATATATATATATATATATATATATATATATATACACAAATGTTTTGTCTACCCTTATATGTTTATCTCATTTGAATGTCTTTCCTAAACTTGTGACATTTTATCTCATATTTGAGAATGCCTGTTCCAAAAATCTGAATATTTGGTCTAAAGGACCCAGAGAACCAGCATCTATTTTCACCACTTTCGACCTTCAACCTTTTTGAATTTATGAACTTTTCAAAAAAAGGAAATTTCTTTTGTTATTAAAAAATTGATTTACATGAAATGTTGTTCTGAAAGAAAGTAAGTAAAATTTATTTTTTGTTAATGAGAAAATTTGTTTTTTTCATAAATTGTTTCTAAAAGGAAACAGATTTGAATTTTGAAAAACTGTTAATCTGCCTTGATAATTTCAGGTGCACAAGGGAAAATTTTGTGCAAGAACTATATTGTATTTTGTATGATTTGTATAGTGTAAAAATATTTTTCTTATTTGACTAAATTTGCAAGCTTCCCTTTGAGTAAGAGTCTAAACAGTTTTTATAATACTTATGGAGTTTGTATTGAAAGCACTTATCCCATTACAAATTCTGTGTAGAAAACTTGCTTGGGTAGTCTATTATCTTCAAGGTGAACCAAGTGCCCAAACTATTTGAGTTGATGTTTTATGATCATTTCACATCAAGATTGATTCTCATTTTTGTAAATCTTTGCCATAGAATGTTTCAACTGTCTGGTTTAATTTTGGTGGGTTTCTTATGACATCACTTTGGAACCCCATTTTTTCAAATCTTTATTCACTTTCATTATGATGACCATTGTTTGGCTTCTATTTCTTGGTTAGTAAAATATATATATATCTAATCTAAACTTATTTTATAAATGGAACTTCGCCTCTGTGTGTGTGTGTGTGTGTGTGTGTGTGCGTGCGTGCGTGCGTGTGTGTGTGTTACCTATAGACTCCGAAACAGCTGAATCAATTTTCTTGAAAATTTACACAGCTGTACTATAAGTGTCTGCAAGTGTTCTTAGCTAGGTTTTGTGTGGAAGTACCCCCCCAATAAATATTGAAAATTGATAATTGAAAAAATCGGGTACTCATATATAAAGACATAAGAAACGATATTCAGAAGTTTTCAAGATTGCAGTTCTTACAATCGTGCAGAAAATCAATAATATATATATATATATATATATATATATATATATATATATATATAAAAGGCAAGATGTTTGTGTGTGTGTCTGTTTATCTGCCTATATGCCTGTATTATTTTCAGCCCTTTATTTTAGTTTTTACTTCGGGTTTGGCTCTAAGTAGGTATAATTGTAGTTCTTAGTCTCAGCCATGATACCATTTACTCAGAGGATTTATTTAGCCTTCAAAATTCAGTTTACAATGAAAAAACCTTTTTGATATCGATACCAGGAAATCAAAATTTGACTTACATCCATTCATTTTTCTTTCAGTCTACGGTTTTGCTTTAACTGGAAACAACTATTGGTATTTAGTCTTTCATGCCAATGTCCAAAGAGTCTGAGCTTCAGGACCATGGATTAGTTTTAAAGCTTTCATTACACCTGAGCAATGCCAGGTTATACTGCTAGTACATGATAACAACAAAGTAAGGCATTTATACATATATAGAAGGATTTATTACCTGAATAATTTGTTTGTATGAGTTTGGCAGATATATGAAAGTTCTTGTAATTTGGTTGTCAAATGTTTTTGTTTTGTTTTGTGTTTGGCATGGTCAATGAACAAATTATTTACAAGTGATTGGTCTATTATTAGACATGAGTAAGTTATATTGGTGTCAAACTTATCTGTGGTCTTCATTCCTAGAGAGGCTCAAATCCACAATCTCTTTTGGTGAGAGGTAAATGAAAAAGAAGATGACTAAATTTTTTGCCAGTAGGGTGGTTTCCTTTTTACTAAGGAATCATGGGAAATTAGATTTTTTATTTATTTTTATTTTTCATGCTTATGAAATCACTACAGACACAATGCTTAATGTACCAACCTTCCAACATGTATGCAGAGTTTTATTAAAAAATGTTACAAGATTTTTTATGAGAGCCTTTCATCTGTCGGTTTGATAAATTTATTAAATATGCCCATGTATAGTAAAGTTAGCTTAAAGCACTTGGATGATAAGAGCTTTTCATTTGTTGGTTTGATAAAGTTATTAAATATGCCTGTGTATAGTCAAGTAAGCTTAGAGCACTTGGATGATAAGAGCTTTTCATTTGTTGGTTTGGTAAAGTTATTAAATATGCCTGTGTATAGTAAAGTTAGCTTAGAGCACTTGGATGATAAGAGCTTTTCATTTGTTGGTTTGGTAAAGTTATTAAATATGCCTGTGTATAGTAAAGTTAGCTTAGAGCACTTGGATGATATGAGCTTTTCATTTGTTGGTTTGGTAAAGTTATTAAATATGCCTATGTATAGAAAAGTTAGCTTAGAGCACTTGGATGGTGTACATGTTTCTGTTCATTTCAACCTTAGGTTTACTAGTGGAAAAATATCTCCTTTGAAACAGCATGTTCTGTGTCTTTACATAGGGCTTTTGGTAATGTCATCTAGTGCTTGCTTGCAGAAGTTCTTTGTTAAGTAAATGTGGAATTCCCATAAATTTAAACATGTGGAAGAACAAAATTCTATAGAAAGACTTATTACATTGTTTTAATCACAGACTGAATTTTTTATTCCCACATAAAACTTCCATAAACTTCTGCCGAAATGTTATCTATTTAGTTAACTCTTTCAATAATGACAATACTTGAAACAAAAGTTCAGGTTTTACAATCACTAGCAGCATAGCCCGGCATTGCTCGGGTGTAATGGAAGCTTTAAAACTAATCCATGGTCCTGGAGCTCAGACTCTTTGGACGTTGGCACAAAAGTCTAAAAAGCAATAGTTGTTTCCAGTTAAAGCGAAATCGTACACTGAAAGAAAAATGAATGGATGTAAATCAAATTTTGATTTCCTGGTATCGATATCAAATTTTCTGCACTATTGTAAGAACTGCAACCTTGAAACTTCTGAATATCGTTTATTATGGCTTTGTCTATGAGTGTATCAAATTTGATTAAAATTGGACCACTCCTTCCATAACCTGATTTTTTCGATTATCGATTTTTGATATTTATTGGGGGTACCTCGACACAAAATCAAGCTAAGAACACTCGCAGATGCTTATAGTACAACTGTGTAAATTTTCAAGAAAATCGGTTTAGCCGTTTCGGAGTCTATAGGTAACGGATACACACACACACAGACAAAGTTCATTTATAAATAAGTTTAGATTTGCATCTTAAACTCTAAGAAACTGTTCTTTTTAATCATTTCATCCCAAACAATGCTACCAAGATGCAAGAAGTTACTGGAAGTAAAAGAGAATAAAAACACTTTAGTGAGGAGAAAAGACAATAAAAGAACAGGATTCAGGAAGACAGAAGATGACAGTTGATGTTGCATTTGAATTTTTGAAGATTGTAAGTGGCTGGAAAACAAGAAACCAGAAGTGCAAGAAAAGAAGCTATTGGAATAGAACTTACAATTACATTTAGTTATTTCAACAGTAAATTGATGAGACCTAATAGCCAATCTAATAATCTTCTTAAATTCATGCAGTTGAAGCACCAAGGGGGAGAGCTCATTAGAATAACTGCCATAAAAATATTTGTAGAAAAGACAAAGGGAAGCAACAAATGGTGGTGAGATAGTAACTGAAATTCAGATGCCAGGTCAGGACTGATAATATTATAGACCCTTCTTTGAATTTTGTTTAAAAATCTGAGGATGTATAGCAAAAACACCAGATCATATATGGCAGCAATACACAATGAATGGACGGATGGTTGATTCATAAATTTGCAAGATAGATTCTGATGAGAAAATGTGTCTAGCCTGACACAGTGAACCAACAACTTTGCCATTAATTTAAATCAGGAAGAAGAGTAGACAATTACAGCTATCATCTTGTGATGGAATAAATTTTGTCTTCTCATTGCTGATTTGTTTATATACTGTTGTGGAGTAGTTTTCTCACTGAAGGTTAAATTGGGCTATGTCGGTTGCTAATCGACTTAACGCACCCAAAATGTTAGGAACCTGGTAATCTTCCACTGAAAGCTGACTCCTTAGTATTCGGCTAACTGCCGACTAATATCAGCTGCCTACTGTCCTCCAATAGAACTCTAAATAACTCCTATGAACTTCTCAAGAACTTCTCAATAACTTCCTGTTAACACTTATTAATATAGAAGGGAGAGTCAATTGTCTGAGGAATAGGTGCGTTTCCCCATAACATATACAAAATTTAATAAATCATAACTCAGACTGAATTGAATAAGCACCTATGCTAATAGTGATGATCATAAAACATTATGCCAATGCATAGTTGACATGCTTAATTTACATTCACCTTTGAGGAAGAATATGATACACAAGTTCTATATATCAGGATAATAATTGGTATATGAATCAGAAAATGAGATAAAGGAATTTTTTTCTATTTACGTAAATAGAACAGCAGAATAAATCCTATATAACAGCCATCATTGTCATGTCTCCTAAACAATGACTTTAATATATCTTTCAGTCAGTGTGTCAGTTAGTGTGTCAATATGTCTGCTTGTCTCAGGCTCTTCAAATCTAAACTTATTTATAAATGGAACTTTGTCTGTGTGTCTCTGTGTGTGTGTGTCTATGTGTGTGTGTGTGTCCGTTACCTATAGGCTCCGAAATGGTTGAACCGATTTTCTTGAAAATTTACACAGTTGTACTATAAGCATCTGCAAGTGTTCTCAGCTTGGTTTTGTGTTGAGATACCCCCGATAAATATCGAAAATCGATAATCAAAAAAATCAGGTTATAGAAGGAGTGGTCTAATTTTAATCAAATTTGATACACTCATAGACAAAGCCATAAGAAACGATATTCAGAAGTTTCAAGGTTGCAGTTCTTACAATAGTGCAGAAAATTTGATATCGATACCAGGAAATCAAAATTTGACTTACATCCATTCATTTTTCTTTCAGTGTACGGTTTTGCTTTAACTGGAAACAGCTATTTCGTGCCAACGTCCAAAGAGTCTGAGCTCCAGGACCATGGATTAGTTTTAAAGCTTTCATTACACCTGAGCAACACTGCTATATGCTATACTACTAGTCTATCTATATATTTATCTGTCTATATCAATCTGTTCATATTTATCCATATTTATTTTTTCTATCTTTCTCACACACCCACTCTTTCTTTTTCTCTCTCTCTCTCTGTAACAGTAGCTACTCTAGCATCAATGCATCGTTTATTCAGTAATGAATTATAACACTCTCAGCCACTGGCGTGTGTATATATGATATATCACACACTAAAAGTCTGCCTCCTTCTACCGAGCGCCCATAGCTCAGAGGTAGAATCGCCGACTGACACCAATTTGGTTGGTTTTCAATCCTGGGTAAAAAGCAATCAGATGTTTAACCATACTGATGAGCTGTGATACAGTGAAACAGATTTGTCTGTGGATGACTATATATATATATATACAGCCACAAGATTAACAACTAGGTCCCACCCTTTAATTGTGAAATCAATAAAATGTAAATGTAAATTCTACTCCATCAGCTTCTTTTCTCATACTTCTCACCTGTGGAATTCCCTTCCATTTACTTGCTTTCCCAACAGCTACAATCTCCAAGAATTTAAATGTAAAGTCAATAGTCATCTCCTATCTCCCTAACCTGCATCCTCTCTCTCATGCTCCTTTCTCCATCCACTCCACTCTCATCAGTATTCTCCTCCTTATCTTACCCACTTCCTGACACCCCCTATAACCTGTCACTCTTTCTCATAACTTTCCTCCTATGTAACCTCCTGCACAACAGTGGCAATAAAATGCCTTGCTTGGGGCAATATGATTATAATATATATATATATATATATATATATATATATATATATATATATATATATAGGAAAATCAAGACATAATTAAATGGTTAAATACAGAATTTATTTTGGGATGAAAAATACAAACGGCTTCACCACATTTTAAAAATTGATGAATCATTTTGAATTTTTACAACTTCTGAAAAAATTCTGTATTTATAACCATTTAATTATGTGTTGAGCTTTCTTCTCTATATGTCATATTGCTTTGGAAGTCTGGATTTTTATCTATTTAATATTTTATATTAATTAGTTAAATTTTTGGGATTATCCTCTCTGTAAAAACAGTAGCCACTCTAGCACGTACGCATCGCTCATTCAGTAAAATGAATTGGAGCACTCTAGCTATTGGGCGTGTAATATGATATGCGCTAAAAAGACTGCCTTCTTCTACCAAACGCCCGTGGCCCAGGGGTAGAGTTCGCCGACTGACGCCAATTCGGTCGGGTTTCAAGCCTGGGTTATGTAGCAATTGGAGTCTAACCGTACTGATGAGCTGTGATACAGCGAAACAGATCTGTCTGCGGATCTGTCTGCGGATGACTATATATATATATATATAGTGCTATCAACCTTTCTCTGTATACATATCCATTCTCTGTCAATCTCTCTCTTATTTCATATATTCATATACAAAGTTTTGTTAAATACAACTGATAAAAATTTTAATTTTTTTACTGTATCTTTCCAATTCATACATAAGATGTACACCCAAACAAAAAATGCAGAATAATTGTCCAAAGTTCATGTTTGATTCTGGTATAGTTCAATTATTTTCAACCACCTCATATACAATATATATATATTTGAATTAATTTGAATGCTAGTGTTTCCACAAAATGCTAGGATGCAGCCAATAAAATCTTTTCTATCACACTGGCATTCAGTCATTCAGTTAATTGCCATACATGCTTGGGCAACCATGCCTCTTTCAATCCATAACTGACTAGGCAGAAAATTTTCTTGCAGTGGGTTGTCTTTTCTTTTTGCAGTAGACTGGTTGCCAACTAAGGCTATAGAACTCAATCTGTCTTGCTATTTAACCCATAGCTAGAGGGAGAAGAGATGGATTAATACCTTTCCCAAAAGTATTTGCATGTAAGTGAATGCAATAAATTCAACTGGAATTTGAACTCAGCTCTCCAATTTCTCATTTCGAGCCAATATCCACTGCACCACCTACACACATCCTGGGATAATGTAGTTTTTAATACTAACTGAGACAGAACATGAGCATTGGGCAGTTTAGTCATAATTTTGATTCCATCTTACTGGAAAAATACAATAAAATATTAGACTTTGTTGGTTGAATTTAATAAAACGTATTTTTATTTCATCTACTGTTGTTATTTGTCCTCATGTCTTGAAAGTTTTTAAAATAGACAGACGCTCCCATGATTCCCAGCTACACGCATCATGTGATAGTTTTAAAGAATACTCCTTTTCAAAAACACAAAAATTACATTATGGTCAAAACATAAGGACAAAATTAAAACATTAAAAAAATAACATCCTTGAAAATGGCCAGTGAAGTAGCTGAAAGTGCTTTGAAAGTCCAAAATTATGGAACTTTTTTACACTTCTTAAAAAGCTGCTCCTCGACAGGATGTATAAAATTGAAGGATGGTCTGATCATATGGGAGAAAGAGGAAATACACAAGCGATGAGAAGAATATATAACAGATCTTTTCCACGACAAGAGGGAGCAACTGGTAATACACAAAGATAAGGATGGACTGGAAATATTAAAGTCTGAATTAGAAGTTGCAATGGCCAAACTGAATAGAAACAAAGCAGCTGGTTCAGACAGCATTGTAATAGAGCTGCTGATAGCCCTGGAAGAAGTCGGCATAGAGAAAATTAAAGAAATAATAAATATAATTTATAATAGTGGTGTCATACCAGACGACCTAAGCAAGTCAATCTTCATAGCACTGCCTAAGAAGCCAGGAGCAAATGAGTGCGAACTCAACAGAACCATCAGTTTAACAAGCCACATTATAAAACTGATCATCAGAATCCTGATGAATAGCACGAGAAACAGAATTAAGCCAGAGATAGGACAAGAACAATGCGGGTTCGTCAAAGACACTGTAACAAGGAACTCCATATTTATGATTAGGATGATCTCCAAAAGGGCAATACAAATGAAGAAGTACCTATGTTTTATCGATTATGCAAAAGTGTTTGACAAAATGCACCACAAAGAATTGATAGAGATGCTTAGCAGCCTCGACATATTTGGGAAAGACATTAGAGTAATTAAGAATCTCTACTGGCAGTAAACTGCCTGCATATGGACAGGTAACAAATTCAGCAGATATACAAAGGTAGAAAGGGGCGTGAGACAAGGATGTGTCTTTTCACCAGATCTATTCAACTTGTACAGTGAGACTATTCTGAGGACCCTAGATGTTATGCCAAGATTTGTCATCGGAGGCTACCATTTGAACAACATAAGGTATGCAGGCAATACATTGCTGATAGCAGACATGGAAAGGAAACTACAAGACCTCCTACAGAAGGTAGCTGAAGAGAGTGTAAAGAAAGGACTAGAAATAAACTGCAAGAAAACCAAATGCATGGTCATCAGTAAAAAGAGGAGCCCAAAATGCCAAATACAGGTGGGGGATACTAAAACCAAGCAGGTACAAAAATTTGAATACATAGGAAGATGGAGGAAAAACTTGAAGCAATTGAAATGTGGCTCTACAAAAGAATGCTGCGGATATCATGGACTGAGCAATGATGAGATTTTGGAAAGGATGGAAATGAAAAGAAAATTAATACTGAGAAAGAGACAACTAAAGTTCCTGGGATATACAATAAGGAAGGAGGGCTTGGAGAACCTGATACTAACAGGCCAGATAGAAGGTAAAAAAGAGACAGGGGAAAGCAGCAAATAACATATTTGAAGGACCTGAGTAGGTGGTTGACAGAACAGAGATACTGTGGTGTAACAGGAGAAAGCGTGCTAAGAGCCACCCGGGATAGGGAGACGTGGAAAGATCACCCACGTCTTGAAAGGATGAGGCACATAGAAGAAGAAGTCTTCAGCAAAAAAGAAACATGTTAAGATACTGGAAAAATTAAATAAAAAATTAATAAAATTTTCCTTGTCTGTCATTTTTAATGATATATATATTTATATAGTCATCTGCAGACAGATCTGGTTTGCTGTATCACAGCTCATTAGTACAGTTAGACTCCGATTGCTTTTAACCCAGGATTGAAACCCGACTGAATTGGCATCAGTCGGTGATTCTACCTCTGAGCTATGGGCGCTCGGTAGAAGAAGGCAGATATATATATATATATATATATATATATATATATATAGTGAAAATAAATTACAAGAATTTAAAATCCATTGGTGATAATTCATTTTGAGAATATTTTAAAGAGATTATGATCTTTTATAAAATTTTTTATAAAACTCATATTTTCTTTAAAAAAATATTACTCTCTCTTTAGACAAAATTTTTTTACAAAAATGAATTGGCTAGATTTATCCAGATGGAGGAAGCAAGAGGAAAGAAAGAAAGCTTTTTATTGATAGAAAAGGAAGTAAAACATACAATGCTAATTTTTAAACGCAGATGTCAAATTTCAAATGTTGCATTTCCATCCCAGCCTTTAAGATGACTTTAGATTGAATTTTCAATTACACATTTTTAAATACAGGACAGTAAATTTAACAATAAAAATTGAATTGTTAGCTTATTACTTTCAACAGCAATAATAATATCTTCATCTTATAAATATAATCTTTTCAGTTTCATAACAATAACCTTACTATCAAATATGATAATAATTTTAATGATGATAAAATATTACTAACATAAAATAATCAAAAATTATACATTTAAATAAAAAACCCGATTTTATTATTATTATTATTAATAATAATAATATTAATACTACTGCTACTAATAATAATCACTATTATTATCTAATCTAAACTTATTTATAAAATGGAATTTTGTGTGTGTCCGTTACCTATAGACTCTGAAACGGCTGAACCGATTTTCTTGAAAATTTTCACAGTTGTACTATAAGCATCTGCGAGTGTTCTTAGCTTGGTTTTATGTTGAGGTACCCCTGATAAATATCGCAAATCGATAATCAAAAAAATCGGGTTATAGAAGGAGTGGTCCGATTTTAATCAAATTTGATACACTCATAAACAAAGACATACGAAATGATATTCAGAAGTTTCAAGGTTGCAGTTCTTACAATAGTGCAGAAAATTTGATATCGATACCAGGAAATCAAAATCTGACTTACATCCATTGATTTTTCTTTCAGTCTACAGTTCCACTTTAACTGGAAACAACTATTGCTTTTTAGTCTTTCGTGCCAACGTCCAAAGTGTCTGAGCTCTAGGACCATGGATTAGTTTTAAAGTTTTCATTACACCCGAGCAAGGCCGGGCTATAATGCTAGTTTTTAATAAAACAAAAAATTAAAATATTAAAAATAATAATAATAATAATTATTACTACTATTAAAAAATGAAATAATTATCAATAATTACTAGAAATTAAATAATAAACAAATAATTGAATAATTAACAAATTATTATAATGCTATAAATATAAAGTTTATAAAATTTTTTATAAAAGATCATCATCTCTTTAAAATATTCTCGAAATAAATTATCACCAATGGATTTGTAAATTCATCCGACTTATTTTCATTATAATACTCTGTTAGATTCTAACATTGAGTTCTCATCGGATTATAATCCCCCGTGGAATTTACCTTACAAATTACCAAGGATACTACTTATATATATATAATTATCTGATGCCTCAATACACTATATATAGTACTGTGCAAAAGTATTAGGACAAGAATTATTTTATTTTTTATGAGGCATCAAAATAAAGTTTGAAATCACTCCTCTCCTAACACTTTTGCACACTGCTGGTAGTGTGCAAAAGTATTAGGACTGGAGTGATTTTCCTAAAAACTTCACTGAAAGTCAAATACAGGGTGAAAAGCCAAGTAAATTGCTAATAAATATTTATTATTTAAAACTAGGTGTAAAAGAAATGTATTAAAAAGAAGTTATATTTAATTTTTCCTATTTTCTATTTTCTATTAAACAAGTTATTTTGAAACTACTCTGTTGAATATCTATGGGATATTTTGGATAAAAAAATTGATAAATCTAATGTTACTTCACAAGACACACTTTGGGAACAAATACAAGCTGCTTGGCAGGAGATACCATTAGATACATTGAAGAAGTTTGTGATGTCAGTGCCTGACAGAATGAAGGCTGTGATCAAAGCAAAAGGTTAATATACTAAATATTAAATTTATTTTGTAACAAGTATTTTTTTCTTGTTAAAGCATTTGTTGAGTAAATCAAATAAAATTACTTTAATTAAATTGTTTTCATACAAAGATAAAAGATAAAATAGTTCTTGTTCTAATACTTTTGCACAGTATTATATATATATATATTTTCTAAACATAAGCTGTTAAATACAAGAGATAATGAATGTCTATTATGTTTAATCATGAGCCGTTCTAAACGTCGTATTTTGGCTTTAATTTCAGTTGAAAATAAAGACAAAAATTCTCCAACATTTGGATAATTATTTATTAATTTGCTTCTAAGCTTTCGGCTCACATGAGCCATCTTCAGAGAGGTTGTTTGGACTGAAATATTATAACATCCACCATCACCGACGATTTTATTTTGTGTTGACATAAAACTTTGCTTGGCAACGGCAATAGTTACCAAAAATAATAAACGCAGTTCTCAAATTTGCGATGCAGTTTTATGACGTCACACCGCGTGATAGCACGAAATGACATCAAAACCATGTAATCAAATGTAATGTAATATGTTATGTTGGAGAATTTTTGTCTTTATTTTCAACTGAAATTAAAGCCAAAATACGACGTTTAGAACAGCTCATGATTAAACATAATAGACATTCATTGTCTCTTATATTTAACAGCATATATTTAGAAAATTACTTGCTGTCTCGATACACTAAATATATTTTAGATTGAGTCATAAGTAATTTCCATCTTGTGGAACCAATTGTAGTGATGGGTGTATCATCCTACCTCACCAGTCATTAAATATTTTAACAGGTGGTGAAAATGGGTTATATACAACAGTCAGTTAAGTGGCATATGCGATATATGATTGAGCAGTCAAGTCTCTTTCAAAACTTGACTGACTGGGCAGAAGATTTTCCCATAATAGGTTGCCATTACGCAGTAGATTGGTTGCCAACCAAGGCTATAGAACCCAATCTATCCTGCTATTTAAACCATAGCTGAAGAGAGAAGCAACAGATTAATACCTTTCCGAGAGGTATTTGTGCATAAGTGAATGCAAGGAATTCAACTGAAATTTAAATTCGGTTCTTCACTTTCTTGTTCTGAGCCTATAGCCACTGTATCACAATGCACATACAACAATGTTCATCTCAAAAGGCAGTGTGGATTGGCAAATATCTTCACAAGTGACCCCATAAGCTTTGTTCTATGAAAGAAAGGTAATTTTGTGTGTATAGTGTAATCATCGGGATATTATTCATTTAGGATTCTTAGAACACAATGAAATACTAACTACACATTGATACATTCAGCAGGTGTTGATAAAAGTTTGAATGAAAAGTGCCCTGCACTCTACAATAGGAAAATGTTGCTCTCTCCCATGACAGCACAAAAATTGCAGTATGAGCTCAGGTAAAAAATACTAGAGAAAACCATGCACAAATCTGCATAGAGCAAGAGCAAGAATAAGACAGGACAAAATTTTTGAACATAGTTCCAAAACTTGGTACCCCACTCACTAAATTTACTTTACCTTGTACCAACCAACCTTTTAGGATCATGAGAAAATACTTTGATGGAGAGAACATTATTTTATGAGAACAAGATTCAAGAGCTTGTCTTTTTTCTCATCAAAACTGATGCAGTTGTACTAAGATATTATCAAAGAAAGCCTGATAAGTGATAATAAGTCATTGCAAATAATGGTGAATATATAATTGATTAAAATGTAATTGCGTTTTGTTTTTGAAGAATAAAATTGATAAACAAGAGTGGAAATTATTTATGTCAGCCTAATATATATGTTTGTGTGAGTGTGTGTATTTGTGTGTACATCTGTGTATATGTGTGTGTGTGTATAATGCTTGTATTTTCTTCTTCTATGTGCTCTGTCCCTTCAGGACGTAGGCCATCATGGCCCTCCACATCTTCCTCTCTTTAGTGGTCTCAGTACGCATTCTCTCATTACCCCACCCAAACCCTGTTCTGCCATCCACTTGCTCAAGCCCATCAAGTATGTCACAAGTTGATTTCCTCTGTCTCTCGTCTCTCTATCTGACCTTTGAGTATCAGATTCTCCAAGCTCTTCTCCCTCATTACATGTTCCAGCAGCTTCACCTGTTATTTCCTGATATTAAGTATTAGTTTCCTTTTCGTTTCCATCTTCTCCAAAGCCTTGTTGCTGCTCACATGTTTGATCCATGTTATCCTCAGCATCCTTCTGTAGAACAACATTTCAGTTGTTTCAAATCTCTCTTTCATCTTTGAGGAGATTATTAACCATTCACTGCCATATTGAAGAACAGATGTCACATAGCAATCCAGTACTCTCTTCTTTGTTTCTAGCAAAACTTCTCCAGAAGATTCCACTGGTGACAGCATAGAAATTTTTATTCTAGAAATATTGGTAATTTTTAAAAATGTTTTTTTTAATACATTACTTTCTTATCAACAGAAATATTACTTTTACTGGGTACATGTGCCTGAGTTGACATCCATGTTTTTTAAATTTTTTTAAATAACAAAATCAATATAATCCAACTTAAATCAGGAAGTCCTGCTAAAGTAAAATGTGCCTCTCAACAGAAATTGAATCTATCTTCCATTTTCTATCAAGAAATTATTTTTAAAAAATCTATTTTAAATAAAATGGCTGCAGTATTTTCATTATTCAGACTATTTTTCTCATCTTTGTAGCCATTTGTATGATGTTTCGGCCATTGTACACTTCGGCCTTCTTCAGGTGCTAGAAAGTTTGAACCAAACCCTTTATTACAATCACAGGGGTATATAAACTCCATTCCTTGAGTAAAGCCTTGATTGGAAGTCATGAGTTATCTCCCTCTAACCTCGCAAGTTACTTGTTCACCGCTGCAGTAGCCTGGTATTGAACTCACAACTTTAAGAGTCAATTCAGGAACTAACCAACATCTATATCCATGAGGGGAGATAGAAAAATCAGGTGTAACTGACCACATATGGAGGGAGAAAGGGGATCACCGCCATCTATGGGATGAAGTTGAAATAATAGATAGAGAATGCCACTGGAAACTATGTAAACTAAAGGAATCAGCACATATGTTAGGCTTCAAAAATCTCCTAAGCCAACTAAGCATAGAGATGAACACAATATGGGAACCAGTAATATGGAGTGCCAGAGAAAATCATTAGTGTCAAAAATTGCAATATGAGTTCAGGTAAAAATACTAGAGAAAAACCATTAACATCAAAAATACTAGAGAAAACCATTAGCATAAAAAAAAATTGCAATATGAATTCTGGTAAAAAAAGGGTTACTGGACATTTGCTTTATAAGTCCCCAAAATTCAGTTGTTCTTTCTTAAGGACACATGGCCCCGTGGATATAAATGTTGGTTAGTTTTAGAGTTGTGAGTTAAATACCAGGCTACAAGTAACGTGCAGGTTTAGAGGGAGATAACATGTGACTTCCAATCGAGGCTTTACGCAAGGAATGGAGTTCATATACCCCAGTGATTGTAATAAAGAGCTTGACTCAAAATTCCTGAAGAAGGCCAGAGTGTACAATGGCCGAAATGTCGTACAAATGGCAACAAAGATGAGGACAATAGTCCAAATAATGTAAATACTGTAAATACTACCTCATTTCAGAAATATAAACAAATAAAATGGCTGCATTCTGTACAAAAATAAAACAAACAGATATATATTTTAAAAAGTATGCCTTCCTTAAGTAATTGGTGGTTTAATTGGCAAGAGCATGCTTTGGCTATAGGACGGGTTTCTTATCAGTCGACACATTTTCCTTTAGTAGGACTTGACTGGAATGTCAACTCATACATGTTTGCTTACTAAAAATAAATTTAAAACTAGAAACATTGTTAAAGAACTCTGAAATTGCTTTAGAATCAATAGATTCAAAAGCAATTTCAGAGTTCTTTAACAATGTTATAGATAAATAAACTTTTAGAATAAGACATATTTAATTATATGTTTTTATTACTTCAAATGATATTATAGTGTAATTTGAAATAGATGCCCCATTTTTATTTATGAAACAGCATATATTTGTGGTGAATATGAAATAAAAATAACCCTCTTTGCTTCATTGTTTTAAAATTTGTGAGCCTGTGCAAAAATTTATTTTAACCAATAGAAAAAGGGATTGGCTCCAGGCTGAAGAAAAGACCAAGGCAGAGTTTAATGAGCCTATGTGAAAATTTATTTGGACCAATGAAAAGGGAGCAGCTTACAAACTGAGAAAAAGTAACAAGCCGATGTCAAATCGCTCTTTGATATAAATAGACAGAGAAAATTGCATCAGTGATGAGAGAGAGAGAGAGAGAGAGAGTGAGTCCCATGCTTCTGAATAACACCTGTGTCAAATTACATGCTGATACATTATCAGCCGCTAATGAGAGCAGGGGAAGTTCAAAGAACTCTATTCAACTCCTAAGCTAAGTACTTTATAATATATTTTTTATTCATGTTAAATACAACCATATAATGTTTATGTGAGAAATGAACTCTCTTAATTTGTTTTAAGCATTTTGGAATATTAATTTGTGTTCAATGATTTAATATGAACATTTTCTTTTCTTGACAATTCATTGAAACTATGAACCTTTGATGTTTGATTACTTGTCCTGAAACAAGCTACTGAAATGTCAAATGTGTAAATTTGTAAATAAATTTCTTATCTTGTTTCATTAAAAATAGCACATCTGTTTCCTCATCATTATCTTATAGCAAGTATCTCTTATTCCTTTTCTAGTTGTAGTAGGATTCTGTAGCAGGTTAACGGAATTTGGCCTTGTGGGAAGATAGCCCACTATAATTCATAAAATGATTATAAATTCAAGAAAGGCTATTTTAAGTATAAAATAACATTTATATATATATATACACATTTCAATTAATGTTTTTACAATTAATACAAGACTTGAAATAAAGGTCCAACGGAAGTTAGAGAGAGTTCATGGCAAAATAATAACGAGCTGAAAGGGATAAAAGAATGTTCATTGAAGATGTAATGCTGAATGAGTAAAAGGCATAGTAGTGGGATTGATGTTCATTTTGAAGTTGCCGATTCCCAGGTCAGTGAGTCAGCAAGTTGGTATGTGGAAGGTCTTTGAAAAGGTCGGTTAGTACTTTTTAAGAACAGGGAGAAAGGAAGAGGTCAACATAGTAAGTCAAGGGAGAAACTAATTACACTATTCTCCTTTCGTCCTTCTGTCTGACTAAGTGTTTTTGTCTTCGCTTTTTATATTGGCATTTTGGATCAAATACAGCTAGTTTCAAATTTCATCCTTGTATTTGGTTTCAGGCTTCCCATTGGCTGGTAAATAAAATTGGTAATTTGATCTTTGATTAATTTTTATTTTTCAACCGGAACATCTGCTTGAAGTCGGATGTGCACTACGATTTTTATTCATTTGCTTTTTAGTTGTGAGAGAGCACACATTCGGTTCATCGCCTTTGTTCGGTCAGTATCACCACAATCTCTACATACTTCATATGACATTTATTGGCCAGCAGATTTGAAAAATCTTAATAAAGAAAAATGCATTTACAGTAGAGATATTTTCTTGAACATCTCATATCTGCATAGTTTTGTATCCAAAACATAAACAAAGTAATTCCTAAAGAATTAATAGATTTATTTTAATCCAATATTCTTATTATTCCAATCATTATTATATTGAACACTTCTTATTTAATAGAGATGCCTATTTTTATTTAAATATATTTTACTTAAATATATGTATATGTAGTGATAACAACAAATACATTCCCAAATAACCCAAAACACTTATTACTAGACCATGTCTGGAACCAAAATAATAATAAAAGAAAAATTAAAAGTTAAGCAATAAAAATACTTTAAGATACAATACGAATGGTAATTGACAATAAAAAAAGAAAAAGATTATAAAAAATAGTTAAATAAATATAGAATACTTCCATAATGCATCAAAACAAGCCTTTTACAGCCAATTGAAACAAAAATCAAAAAGATTTGTTTTCAACAGACGAAGGAGGCAGACATTTAGAACAGTTCTCTGATAGAGATTGCTATCAACAGATAAGAACAAATTTTTTATCTTTACAAAATATAATCATTTTTCTGAAATGTATTTGACAGACTTGGGCAAGTGAATGGCAGAGCAGGGTTTGGGTTGGTAACATGAGAATGCGTGCTAAGAACTACTAGGAATAGGAAGATGTGGAAGGCCATGATCACCTACGTCCTGAAGGGACATGGCACATAGAAAAAGAAGATACTAATGATTTGTCTCTGCTTATTGTTTTTTGGCTGGTGAAAAAGCTTATCCCCCTTACATAGAAGTAGAAAAACCACATGACAGCTTTCAAGACTTTCAACACCCAGGGACCAGCATAGAGAATAGACACTTACACAAAGACCTGGAACTCATATCTAGGCCAAAGGACTAGCTCCAGACAAAGGAAATCACAGACCTTTTCTGATTAAATAGATACCTGTTATCTGTGTCAACAACAGACCCCTCTAGTAAGTCACACTACATATTTTACATAGGGGAGTCTGCTTTTCTAATAATAATAAATATTTTTATCACTTTAACTGCATTTAAGCCTTTTCCTTGACCTATACACATCAACGTTGTGTTGTAGCTTGTATCTGGCAACTGCTTTGACAAGGTTTGTCCCCTGGTTCCCTTGACAACATTTATTTATGTGTGCTACTAGATTGGCATCAAGGTCCCACCCTTTTACCATTGAAATAGTTAAATGTAACTTCCTCTTCTACTCTAACAGTTTCTTTTCTTGCACTTAATATTTGTGGAACTCTCTTCTGTTTGCTTGCTTCCGTGATCACTACAATCGCCAAAAGTTTAAATGCAACATCAGTTGTTATCTTCTGTCTCCTTGATACCAATCCTTTGCTTATCCTTTCTTCAACATTCCCTGTGCCTTGTTTTTTTCTTTCACTGTAACCCCCCCTGTGCACCTGGCAATCCTACCCCTTTCTTGGGATGAAATGATTATATATGATTTGTTTGTAATTTTTATAATTCTGTTGTGGGATGATGATGTCTTTTTAATACCCAAACAAATTACATACATAAAAAAAGAACTACATTCAGATAAACCAAATATATCACCAAAACAATCTACAAAATATATACAGTTGTAGACAGAATTATTCACACAACCCCACCTTCATAATTACAAATAAAGCTGCATTATTACAAATTTTTATGGAAACTACATGTGCATTTTTTCACGAATGATAAAATAATGGATTTGTAAGAATGTGCAGTGATGCGCAAAACAAATTTTTTTTTTTATGCCAAACAATATTTTTTTTAAAACCCCATAAATCAATTTAACATAGGACAAAATTATTGCCCTTCTTGCCTTAATTGTATAATCATTATTCTTGATTATTTCCTTTAATCCTTTTGTTAGTTCCTTACAAGAAAACTACACACACTGAGAGGTATTTTGCTTCCTTCTTCATTGGCAATAGCTTCTACTTCCTTCATAGTCAAAGAACTTCTTTCTCTTACTTTTTCTTCGGATATGCTCATAAACCTACAATGGGGTTTAGGTCAGGACTTTCTGTGGGGTTCACCAATACCTTAATTTTGCTGTCATCTGAGTATTTTGTAACAATTTGTGCCATGTATTTTAGATCATTTTCATGTTGGAACATCCAGTGATGTTTTAAAGACATTTTCTGTGCACTTTGTTTTATATAATTTTTGGAATAACCAAATATTGCTCTTTATCCATGATACTCTTTATCCATGATACTCTTTATCCATGATACTCTGTACTCTCACTAGTTCCCCTGGTCCAGAAGCAGCAGAGAAAAATACTTCCACCAGCATGCTTAATTGTAGGGAGGGTAATTTTTGTTTTGTAAGCATTCACTTTCCTCCATACATAACAGGAGTTCATGTGGCCAAATAATTCCAGTTTCATTTCATCTGACCATAAAATAGAGTTCCAGTATTTACACCCATGTTCTAGATGGCTTCTAGCATAAGCTAACCTTCATTTTAGGTGCTTAGTCTTAAGCAAGTGTGTTTTCCTTGGATACCAAGCTCAGAGTCCTGCTCAATAAAATCATCTAGTGACTGTCTTTATTAAGACATTCAACCCTGATGTCATTACATTATTGACAATGTCCTTTGTTTCTGAGTGAGTATTCTTGGAGATATCTCTGACAATTTTCCTTTCCATTCTCTCAGAAATTATTAGTTTTCCCCCAGTCCTTAATTTATTTTCAATACAATGTATCTTGTTATACTTCTTGATAATCCTACAAATTGTTAATCTAGGAGCATTTAGATGCTTAGAAAGTGTTTTATATTATGGGATACACATTTTTTTTCTATTAAAATAAGCAATAAGAAAATACATAAAAACATTATAGAAATTTTGGATCAAAACGGCATTAGAATTTAAATTACATTTTTATATTTCTCAACCAATCAGCTAAAAACATAGAATAAGAACATTCTAGAAAAATAGGATCAGAAGTCAATTAACAAAAAATATTTAGGCCCCAAAACAAAATAGTAAAATACAAATCTGATTGGTCAATAAATGTCTTCACACCTAAATGTTAGGAAGATTCTTTGATCCCCTATTATGGTATATAAATAACACACAGTTAGGAAAAAAAAGTCAATCACCAAGCTAGCCATTAAGTCAGCATGTAACCGATACTTTGTCTGGCCAAGTCATTTCTTCCACACCAAAGTTCATGACCTAGCTACAGAGGGCCGTGAAAGGAAAAACCGGACAAACTTTCTTTCATCAACGCGACACGCTGTCGCCACCCGAGATGAACTTAATGTAAATAAGAACGACTTATTTACGGACGCCGTTAATATAAACTTACACACACCTTTAAACAAATTTAACTTCTTGCCAAACTTTATTTTCCAAAAGGCAATTTTTCACATCTTGTATTTTATTTGTTTCCACATGCTAATTTTATTTTATACATATTAAATTGTTTGTTGTTTAATGTTCGTTGTGACTTATTCCATTTCTTTTGCGCGATTGTAAAACATTGTGTTGTATTTGTGGGGGAACTAATCTCGAGAGCAATACCCGTAAAATACTGAAGCACATCAACCAAGCACTTACCAAATCCCCTACAATATCCATCACCTTGTCTACTATATTCATTTGGAGCTTCTTGTCAAGTTCAGCTGTTTTTGTTCACACTCCACCCACATCTATTGAACAGGTGAAGAGGCTCATCCCTTGTTTCCTGTTTAGGATGTGGTTTCCAGTTTTCTCTTCTCATTTTTTTTTTCAATTGGAGTAGATAGACTAAACTATCACCTGGTTCACACTCCACCCACGTCTATTGAACAGGTGAAGAGGCTCATCCCTTGTTCCCTGTTTAGGATGCGGTTTCCGGTTTTCTCTTCTCACTTTTTTCTTTTTTTTCTTTTCTTTCTTTTTCTTTTTCTTTCAGTTGGAGTAGATAGACTAAACTATCTCCCAGTTCACACTCCACCCACGTCTATTGAACAGGTGAAAAGGCTCATCCCTTGTTTCCTGTTTAGGATGCGGTTTCCGGGTTTTCTCTTTTCCAATCTTTTCACTCCTATGTAGCCCCCTGCACATCAGTGGCATTACCGCCTTGCTCGGGGTGATATGATTAAAAAAAAAAAAAAAATTGCAGAACAAATAAATTATTATGGTATGTGACACTCATATAATGTCTTTTCCATTACCTTTTAGAATGTTATAGAATCATGTCAATACCATTTCATTTTCCAACGTGTTTGTATTAAATATCAAATTAAGAAAAATACATTACAATTGCCAGAGATAAATCTCATTTAATAATTTCCATAAGGGTGGTGGGGGGTAATAGTTTTAGACTGCATTAATTTTTTAAAAAAGTTTATAACTATCTATTTAAGAGATAAAAAATCCCATGAATTATTCAAAACTAAATATGGAATCAATTATTGATGTTAAATTCAGTAAGTACTTGCAAATATTTGCAATTTTTAAAACAATATGTAACTATTTGAGGTGAATAACTCTGTCCACAACTGTATATAAAAAATTAGTTTAATTCATTTTAATTGTCTGTAGAAGATTTTAACTTAATTTTATTTTTAGTTTATTAAAAAGTATAGACAAGAAAATGCAGAGCAATATATAGTTTTTGAAGTAGAATACAAATGAAAAATTATTTAAATAGTGTTATTGTTTTTTCATGGTATAAGAAAATCAGTTTGTAAACAAATATCAATAATTCATTGGTATTGAGTTAAGATGATTAGTCAAGATAAGGAAATGTTAAAAAGACTTATCTTTGAACTGACTTCAAGTTTACAGATACAACACTCATCAGGGTCAGATAAATTTATTAGTAAATCTGTATGAGTAATTTCAATAGACTTATCTGATCCTGATGAGTGCTTTATTTGCAAAAGTTCAAGTTGGCTCTCCAACATTTCTTATCTTAACTATTGTTATTCTATTTTTCATATCGGTCAAAAATCCATTTGCCTTTAAACATGCTAAATTTTTGTGATTTATGTGTTTTTTATTAAGTGCAATAAATTTGTGTTTTTATTATTATTATTATTATTATTATTATTATTATTATTTCCTTTGATTTCTGATATAGTTTCTTCTGGGTTCCAACCAGTGACCTAAGATTAGAAATGGCTTCATGAAATTTTTCACTGATCATTTTTGTAATAACAAAAAACAAACTAAGATCACACACATTTTAAATAGATAAAGCTCTTCATAATGTGTGAGCTGTACTTGTGGGTACAATTTTGTTGTAATTCTTTAAGACATGGACTCCCAGGAATCCCTTTGGTTAATCTATCAAATCCTTTTCCAGTCAATCCAAGAGCTTCAACTACAACTGGAATTACTGATGTCTTCATGTACCACATTTTAGAGATTTCCACTTCAAGATCTTTGTTTTTTGAAGATCTTCAAAGATATATTACAATCTGCAGGGACTGCCATATCAATAAGAAAGCTCATTCTGCTTTTGTGGTCTTTGATTACAAATTCTGGGCAATTAACTTTCACTGAATGCTCTATTTGGGTGTATTGTAAAGTCGGATAAAATAGTTACAGGTCCAATTCTCAGTAACTGGGTCTGGTTGATGTTCATACCAGTTTCTTGCATTTTCTACCACATAAAAGTTGCACATTTTCCAGTGCAGATATTGACCTACTTTGTTATGCTGAGTTTTATATTCTGTGAATGATTAGCTTTGATTTTTCTGTCTGTGTGTATTGTAAAGTCTCATAAAATAGTTACAGGTCTGATTCTCCGTAACCGGGTCTGGTTGATGTTCATTCCAGTTTCTTGCAGTTTCTTTCCTATAAAAGTTGCATATTTTCCAGTGCGGATATTGACCTATTCTATCATGCTGAGTTTTATATTCTGTGAGTGATTAGTTTTGATTTTTCTGTCTGTGTGTATTGTAAGGTCTCATAAAATAAAGTATTTACTTTCTATAAATACTTTCATGGCTTCTGCTCAAACGAACTTAAGTCACTGGTCCCTATCAACAGGTGTTTACTCATGCAACCAGATTGCCAACTGGGTCCCACCCATTCACAGTTAGGTTAGCCAAATGCAGATGACAATTCTACTCATGCAGCTTCTTCTCTCGCGCTTCCCGCCTATGGAACTCGCTCCCATATTCTTGCTTTCCTGATAGCTACAACCTCCATAAATTTAAATGTAATGTCAATACTCATCTATTAACCACTTGACTCTAGTTCTTTCGCCACCCCGTATATCTTTTCCTTTCTCACCACCTTTGAAACTGTCATCACAGCTGCATTCTCATCTTTCTATTGCTCCTTTCTAACTGGTTCGTCTTCCTTTTCACTCTCTTCTAATTAATCTTTTTGCACTTATGTAGCCCCCTGCACATCAGTGGCATTACCGCCTTGCTCGGGGTGATACGATGAAAAAAAAAAAGAAAAATAGTTACAGATCCAATTCTCGTAACTGGGTCAGGTTGATGTTCATACCAGTTTCTTGCAGTTTCTTTCCTATAAATGTTGCATATTTTCCAGTGCAGATATTGACCCACTCTATCATGCTGAATGTTATATTTAGTGAGTGATTAGCTTTGATTTTTCTGTTTGGGTGTATTGCAAAGTCTCATAAAATAGTTACAGATCCAATTCTTGTAACAGGGTCTGGTTGGTGTTCATACCAGTTTGTTGCAGTTTCTTTCCCATAAAAGTCGCATATTTTCCAGTGCAGATATTGACCCACTCTATCATGATGAATGTTATATTCAGTGACTGATTAGCTTTGATTTTTCTGTTTGGGTGTAGTGTAAAGTCTCATAAAATAGTTACAGGTCTGATTCTCCGTAACCTGGTCTGGTTGATGTTCATTCCTTTTTCTTGCAGTTTCTTTCCTATAAAAGTTGCATATTTTCCAGTGCAGATATTGACTTATTCTATCATGCTGAGTTTTATATTCAGTGAGTGATAACACTGTGCAACTTGATCGCAAGGTGATCAATACTTTATGGATATTTATCACAAAATCTACATTTCGGGTAAACACAATTTTTCAATATGTGTACTTGGTAATTTCTAGTTAGCAAGCATTAGTGCTGTGCAATCAGAATAAAACTTTTGGTTCAAACTTTTAATCTTGCACTACACAACCACTGATAGGCATTATTATTATTATTGTTGTTATTGTTGTCAACATTTTCATCATTATTATTACTATTTTATTTCATTTGGTTTCTGGTGTATACTCATTTCTTTCTGGAACGTAAGGTCAGAAATGTCATCATGATATTTTCCACTGAGCATTTTTTGAGGATCATTCATATTTACATAAATAAACCCCTTCGTAATGTGTGGACTGTACTTGTGAGTACAATTTTTTGTATTTTTTAAAAATCATCATCATCATCATCATTATTTGATTTCTGTATAGTCACACTATCTATGGGAGATAGTGGTGTGTTGTTATGTCTTTGTTTTTCTAACATTAATAACATTACTAGCATGACATGAACAAAGCTCTTCTCAGTGTGTGAGCTGTACTCATTACTATTATTATTATTATTATTAAAAAATAGGATATTAAAACATGGGATATTAATGGGTTACGTTCTATGAAATCTCTTAGATGAATTAACTTTAAACCTTCTGTTTGACACTGCAGCAAGAATTTTAAAATTATAATTAAAAAGTTTTTTAAATTAAATAAAAAAGTAAAAATAAATAAATAAATAAAATTAGATTAAAGAAAAAATATTCTTAATTTTTCTCTTTAGTAATATCTTAATTTTTCTCTTTAGTAATATGAAAAGAGAAAGAAAAAAATCCCTCCCACAAAAAAACATTGATTAAAAAAATATGCACCCTGTCTTTTTGACACTGTCTTGTCTTTATGCATGTCTATCAATTGCCTCCACATCTTCCTACTCATACAACTTGCATATTAACATGTGTTGATATATTCCCGTACACCTTAGGTGGACAAGACATTCTTTTAGATCCGGGTTATACTGTACTTAGATAACTCCTTTGTGAAATAAGATTATCAGCCCTTAATGTACTTGTAGTGAGTGCAAAATAATAACTCTCTTCATCTACTCCCTCCACATTTGGAGTACTGAGGAAAAATAGAGAAAGAAAGTTGCAAGCCTATGTGAAATTCTTTTTTGGCCAATGAAAACCTTGCCTTCAGAAAAATGAGCTGGTCAGCCAAGAAGGAGGAGGAAAGAAAGTAGCCTATGCAAAAAGATTTTTCATATAATATGAAAAAAATTAAATTAGTGTGACTGAACAGTTTTGAAGTACTCACCAGTGTAAAATTACTCACCAATTATATTATCGACCTCTTCAAAGAATTTACTCTCAAAAATCCCAAAAAGCTAAGTATTTCAGACTCTCTCTTATCATCTGCTTTTGAATGTATGCAAACTATATAACTCTTCAATAAGCAGAAAGCTCGCTTTACTTTGTCTTAAACATTTTTTAATATTATTTTATGTCAGGTCATTTAATCTGTTGTATGAACATTTCCTCTTCATGACACTATACTAAAACTATGAACTTTAGATTTATTTTTCTGAATCAAGCTACTGAAACTACTTCAAGCATGTAAATTTGTGAATAAATTGCTTATTTTGTTTTGTTATAAATACACCCTCATAATTAGCATCCTTCTTGGCATAGGTAACTGTTCATTTTTAACTCCTCGTGCTGCACTACTATAAAAGCTTCTGAACTATGAAGTATTCCCTGCACACCATGAAGAAACAAAGATAGACTATTTAAGTCTCTAAAAATAGCCTGTAAAATTATTTCATTAAAGCTCTTAAGTTGTAATAATTGTTGATTCTTTTCATTTGTGGTGAATACGAAATAAATTAACTCTCTTTTCTTCACTGTTTTCAAATTCACGAGCCTGTGCAAAATTTATTTTAACCAATAGAAAAAGGGATTGGCTCCAGGCTGAAGAAAAGACCAAGACAGAGTTTAATGAGCCTATGTGAAAATTTACTTGAACCAATGAAAAGAAGCAGCTTACAAACTGAGAAAACGTAACAAGCCGATATCAAATTGCTTTTTGTTATAAATAAGCAGAGAAAGTTGGATCAAGGAGAAGTGAGAGAGTCCCACATGCCAATGTCAAATTACATGCTGATACATTATCAGCTTCTAATGAGAGCAGTAGAAGGTTAATGAACTCTATTCAACTCCTAAGCTAAGTACCTTATAATATATCTTTTTATTTGCATTGAATACAACTGTATATTTTTTATGTGATAAACAAACTCTCTCAATTTGTTTTAAGCATTTTGGAATATTACTTTGAGTCCGATGGTCTAACATGAATATTTTCTCTTCTTCACAATTTATCAAAACTATTAACCTTTAATGTTTGATTACTTTTCCTAAAACAAACAACTGAAACTTCAAAAGTATAAATTTGTAAAGAAATCCTTATTTTGTGTGGCATTCTATGCAAATGATCTGAGGTGTATTTAAGTGCTAAGCTGCTTTTTGAAGTCTATTACGTCACACGTTGAGAGAGTATAAAAATATTTTTGATTTTGCGAACAACTGTAAGTACATTTTGAACTTTGTGTAACTCTGTGTTGATATTGTATCTCTTTGTTTTATTGTTGTTCACACAATTTTTGTAAACTTTTTTGCATGTTATTTTTTTGTTCTTTATGGGGAAGCAAAAAGCCATTATGGCAGCGTCTTTCCAGCCATCTGTTGCAATGGTTTCACTGATAGTTACATCTTTGCCATCACTGTGGAACAAAACTCCAGTTAAAAAGAACTCAGGTTTTTATAACCAGGTGTGCAAAGAAAAATATAAACAGAAATTATCTTATAGCTGTTCCAGAAGTAGTAAATGTTATATCACTGAAGATAATCTCCCTGTTGACATCGGGATGTCAAAACACAGAAATTTATTGGTTTCAGCAGGGAAAGTATGGAGGATGCTCTCAAAAGCCTAAACATAGTATATTGGTAAGCTGGTCCAGGGCAATGTGGGATGTGCTACTGGGATCTAAAGAGGAGGCAAAGATATTGGCAGTGAGTACCATATCAACAAAAAACATCAAGTTTCAAATGGAGTACATGGTAACCTGCCGAACCAGGATTGTTGTGCAGGGTGTTCCCATAGAGATCTCCTGCAATCATGTAGGATTTTTTTCTCAAAGTTTGGTTCCATAGAGGAGGTGGCTCATGTGGCGAGTAAGGCAGGTGTCTCTGTGGAAGATGTTTGGCTACATGTGACTCTGGACCATCCAAATTTTATAAGAGTGCCCAACATTTTGCTTTGTCACGAAAAGAACCTTATCATAGTGGTGGAGGACTGAAGACCACATTGCTGGACTTATGGTGCATTGGAGCACTTATCAAAAATATGCCCTGCAAGAAATTAAGTGGCAGGATAAGTGACACAAGTGACACTGTTAGTACTGCCAAGTGCAAAAGACAAATATAGAAGTAGCAGAAAAGTCTGGCCAGGCCACATCAAGGGGAATGGACTGAAGTTGTGAGAAGGAAAAAGAAGGCACCTTTATCTACCCCCTTAGCAGGACTTCCTTACAAGGAAGGCATCATCTCCTGCAAAGAAGACATAACCCCTGCAGGAGAAGGATGTTCATCAGCAGCCTTAACAATCAGCAGAAAACAGGATGGAGTGCCTCCACCTCATTCATTGTCTCTAAAAAGAGGAAAGAAGGAAAACGAGGAAAAAGTGCTGAAAAGCTGGAAAAAAGATTTGAAAGCAGATTGAGGCAGGATGGAACAAGTCCTGGCTGCCACCAAGACCAAACCTATCCCTGCATCGCCTGTTAAAATAAAACATTTTAAAAGAAGAAGTCAGTCTTCTTACCTTGTAAGAATTATTTCATCTTCCTCCCTCAAACCAGACAAAACATCTCCAAACCAGACAAACCTTCCCCAGAATCAGATAAGCCTTCCTCCAAACCAGACTCTGGAAAGAAAAGAAATATAAAATTATTCTACAAGATGGATAAAATTTGCCAGGTGGATAGACAATAATTTTTCCAACACCCCTGGAGTACTGACTCTGATATGAAATACCAGGAACAACCTGAGAATATCGGATTTTTTGGAGGAGGCTACAAAAGTCTTCCCCAAACTGTGGATATCCCAAACAGGGACACCCAAACTTAAAAACTTCCATTGCTTTGTGCTGGAAGTCTCCTGGTAATCTTTCATCTCTCTTTATATAGGGCACTAAAACTTACTTTCCCTATGGACATCAGTGGTAATATCTCAGATGAATGCATTATGTTCAAAATTAGTACAGGCAGTCTAGGACAATCTGTCAGGGTCCTAACTGCAGTAGATTTCTGTCAAGTATGTGCCTAAGACTTTAAAAATGTCTATCAAGCTAGCCAGTTTGAATATGAGGGGCCTGAGAGATTGGGGTAAGGCTGCTCACCTTTTATCATGATCTTTTGTCCTTCAGGGTTGATGTGGCTGCAATCCAAGAGACACACTTTGTTTGCAAAGAGAGTGGGGATCTAGCAGTAGGTTGGGCGATTGTAGCCTGGTTGATCTGATTGTTGAGTTCAGTCTCATTGATAGATGCCAGGTCGATCACCCGGAGTGAAGATGTGGATGTGGGCACTTAATTGATCATCTACCCAGGTGGCTAGCTACCTGGGTAGAATGTGAGTGAGAAGTGTTAATCTATATTTACTAAATTGTCCCATGTTCCACTAGTTAGGCTATTTGGATCACAAACATGTTTGTGACCAAATAGAGTTAGATTGCAGCCTAGATTGGCTGAACACTGAAAGTTCAACATGCCTTTACTGGACAAGCTGAACTTCTGGCAACAGCTAACTAAACTAGTGCAGTGTGAATTAGTGTATATGGTTATTGAGAATAGGTGGTGGGAGAGGCTTGATGATAGTATTCACTGCTGACTATAGCTGTCGACTCGCCCTAACAAGTTGAAGACACTTAAAGATAGTCTATCCCAGGTAGGGGCAGGGGGATTTCCCCTAGAGATAGCATTAGCTAAGCAGGCCCAGGAACGGTTGGTTAACAAACATTACTGAGGTCAGGTAATTTGGCATAGGTTAAACAAATTGCTTAACAAAGCCGTGAGCATAGAAACAGGATTGTGCAAGGAAAAGATCCATTGATCAATATATTTGAGAGATCAAAACTCCAGAGGGGTGTACCCAGAGGTCTACTAATGATATCTGCAAGGTATTTCGGTGGTATTTTGAGAGCTACTTTAATTTGGCTGACTTTCCTCAGCTTGCACCAACTGAAGCAGCTAGCTGTGGGGGTGTGATCATGGAGGGCAAAGTTCACTTGGCATTGAAGATGTTTGACAGGAGCAAATCTCCATGACATGATGGTCTACCATATGAATTGTCCTTGAGACTGACACACATCGTTGTACCAATTTTGATGGTGGTGTTCAGTAACTGGTTCTGACAGAGCTTCATCTCCAATCAGATCCCCAGGGGTGTGATCACACTGCTGGAAAAAAGTCAAGGGTGTTGGGAGTAAATTAGATGATTACAGGCCCATAACTCTGCTAAACACAGAGTTAAAGATTTTGGCCAAGATTCTGACAGAATGTTTGCAGTCAGTTGCTGGGATTCTGTTAGGACCTGAACAGACTTGTGCTGCGAAGAGCCGAACAATTCAGAGCAACCCGAATCTGATCTGCATGATCATAGAGGCTGTAAAAGACAACAAGCAGGCTGCACTAATCAATTTAGATCAGTCCAAGGCATTTGATAGGGTCAACCTATCTGGCTGCTTTCCTGAAGGCCATGGGATTCAAAGCCAACTTCTGCAAGTAGATTAGCATACTGTATTGCTCCCCCAGTACTGTGGTACAGGTAAATTAAAAGCAGTCAGGCGCTTTTGTGCTGTCTTGTTTAGTTCATAAGGATTGCCCACTGTTGCCCCTACTTTATGCTTTGTTATTGGAGCCCCTCTTTTACCGACTGAAGGATTGGACATGCAGAATCGGTCTCTGGTTGGGCTTGAGCCAGGGTTTCTGTGTCTGCAATGGTGTATCCATTTTCATGTCATCCCGAGATGACATTGAGGTGGTACAGAAGATGCTTGAGTGGTATGAGAAGGTGACAGGGGCCAAAATTAATTACAACAAATCTTCTATCAAAAGTCAAAGTGGCAGTCTAGACTGGGCTTTGACAATGGTTGTCTGTGAAGGAGAGGGCTGAGGCATGTGCTACATACGTCTTTTCCCTCATCCTTTACCTGTTGTTGGTACTTCCTCTTTGTAATGACCATAGGATGGTGATTGAGAGCTTGTTGTCTACCTTCTTGTCGGGTGTATGCAAGTATCAGGTCAACAGGGATGTCTGTGCCAAATGGGATTCTGGGAATGCAAGTATCAGGTCAACAGGGATGTCTGTGCCAAATGGGATACTGGGAATGCAAGTATCAGGTCAACAGGGATGTCTGTGCCAAATGGGATACTGGGAATGCAAGTATCAGGTCAACCGGGATGTCTGTGCCAAATGGGATACTGGGAATGCAAGTATCAGGTCAACAGGGATGTCTGTGCCAAATGGGATACTGGGAATGCAAGTATCAGGTCAACAGGGATGTCTGTGCCAAATGGGATACTGGGAATGCAAGTATCAGATCAACAGGGATGTCTGTGCCAAATGGGATACTGGGAATGCAAGTATCAGATCAACAGGGATGTCTGTGCCAAATGGGATACTGGGAATGCAAGTATCAGGTCAACAGGGATGTCTGTGCCAAATGGGATACTGGGAATGCAAGTATCAGGTCAACAGGGATGTCTGTGCCAAATGGGATACTGGGAATGCCACACATGGTGAGTTATCAACATAACAAGGTTGGCTTTCCTATACTGTGTGTTGACAGAGAATATAATTTTGGAGAGAAGTATTAAGGATGCTTTCCCTAGCCTTACTATCGCTCTTCCCATTTCAAGGCCTGAGTGCCAATGTAAGCCCTGGAATCAAAGTTCTTACTCGAGTGTCCATGAGCCTTGTGAGCTATTCTTCATCCACTGACCTTTCTTGGTCTCGGAAGCACTTGTGTTGTTTATTAGTAGAAGGGGTCATGACAAAGGACCCTCTACATGATGGGCTTGGCTTGTCGGCAACCAAGTCATGCTCCTTTTGGTCTTAAACACCAGCAGCGAATTACCTCAGTAACCTTGAGTTTTTATTTACCTAGCAATTGATTTGAAATGGGCTTTCTCTTAATGGCATGACCTTCAGATGGGGCAAAGCAGATTTGCCTGTCATTGGTGTGACCTTGGTTTAGAGGAAAAGGCTGAGCACACCTTCTATCATTGTCCTCAAGTGCGCCATTTTTGGGACCATGTTGGCAAGTTGACAGCTTCTATTGCTACTGAACAGTTCATGTACATCAATCTCGCATATGCATATAATAATGTGTTGCTCCCATATTCTGGAGTGAAACAGATGATGTTTCTGACATTGCTGGCTGTAGTAGAACAGTGATTTAGACATTGAGGATTGAGGGAATCTTGCAATATGAACATTATTCTTATCAGCATCTGATTAGATTTTCGGAGCATCAGCTCAAGATGAAGTCAGATCTGTTAGAAAGCATTTGATATTAACAGATTTCAGCAAAAGGTGGGTATCTGTAGCAAGTCTGGTTCACATGAAAGGGGCCATTCTTGATTTTCTTTTTTAAGTCACTTATGCCACAACAGGGTAGTTTCCTGCAAACCCTTCCCTGATTAGGTTAGATTTCTTTTATGTACCTAGTTAATGTGAATAAGTGTTGTTCCTAGTCTGTTCCCAGTTTTCTCTTTATTATGATCCGGGTCAAGATTCCCAACCTCAACAGTTTGTTTTATAGACTTTTCATCCTCTCCCCCTTTCATTTTCAAATCTTTAAATTTTTAAATATATCTTTTTAATATTGTATATATAGAATAAAATTTTTATATCATGGGTTTTATTTCCCTTTTTTATGTTTCCTGCAAATATGTGGTATTATGGTATATGTAGGATTGTAAGATGATGGATAAGTTTTTATGATGAATGAATAAATTGTATTGGATTTTGAATGTGATTAGCTAGGTATAGGATAGACAATACAGACCAGCCTCAACCTTCTTCGCACTTTGGCCAAGTGCAAAATTTATTGTATTTTACAATGATAAATATCCTATGATGTTAGGCATAATGGTGTACCATGCATTGAGTACTGAAACTATTGTAGCAATAAAAAAGGTCGATGAAGATTTGTGGATATACGGTGACTATAAAATTGGAGTAAATCACCAGAGATGCTCAGACGCATTTTTATTACCAAAAACATAAACTGCGAGCCATGAACTGGTAAATCTAAACTTATTTATAAATGGAACTTTGTCTGTGTGTGTGTGTATGTGTGTCTGTGTGTGTGTGTCCATTACCTATAGACTCTGAAATGGCTGAACCGATTTTCTTGAAAATTTACACAGTTGTACTATAAGCGTCTGCGAGTGTTCTTAGCTAGGTTTTGTGTCAAGGTACACCCGATAAATATTGAAAATCGATAATAGAAAAAATCAGGTTATAGAAGAATTGGTTCAATTTTAATCAAATTTGATACACTCGTAGACAAAGACATAAGAAACGATATTCAAGAAGTTTGAAGGTTGCAGTTCTTACAATAGTGCAGAAAATCGATAATAAATATATATATATAAAAGACAAGGTGTTTGTGTGTATGTCTGTTTATCTGCCTGTATGTCTGTATTTTTTTCAGCCCTTTTATTTTAGTTTTTGCTTCAGGTTTAGCTCTAAGTAGGTATAATTGTAGTTCTTAGTCTTAGCCATGATACCATTTACTCAGAGGATTTATTTAGCCTTCAAAATTCAGTTTACGACGAAAAAACTTTTTTGATATTGATACCAGGAAATCAAAATTTGACTGACATCCATTCATTTTCTTTCAGTCTATGGTTTCGCTTTAACTGGAAACAACTATTGTTTTTTAGTCTTTCGTGCCAACGTCCAAAGAGTCTGAGCTCCAGGACCATGGATTAATTTTAAAGCTTTCATTACACCTGAGCAATGCCGGGCGTTACTGCTAGTATATATATATATATATATATATATATATATATATATATATATACACTAGATGCGATTGTTAAATTGTCGCAATTATTTTATTATTTCAAATATTCTTTAGACTGAGTCTGAGCTCAAGGATCACGGATTAGTTTTAAAGCTTTCATTACACCCGAGCAACGCTGGGCTATACTGCTAGTATGGGATATTTTGCAAAAATTTGACTTGAGAACTGCCTATAACCAAATTCAGAGGCTTGTAGACTCACTTACCATTTGGAATTAAAATTTCTAGTCACATTTTTTAAAAGGCAATTGAAGGAATATTGTTAGGCAAGGTAACTAACATGATTATTTACCAAGATGATATAGGGGTAGAAACGAAGACCCAACAAGAGTTAAAACAAAAAGTGGATCAAATATTATGGTAATTGAAAAAGGCTGGATTAACCATTAATAGAGACAAATGCAACTTTGATTGCAAGAACCTGGCATATTTAGGTTATCAAATATTGAAGACCAGTATAGCATCTGGCGAAAGACTAACAAAAAAGAATATGGAGGTAGCGACTCCAACCAATAATAAGGAATTGAAATCTTTTTTAGGGTTGATAAATTTTTACAGTAGATACACCCTGAAATATAGTGAACTAATTGAACTATTGTCAGAGTTGAGTAAAAAGAACAGAGAATTTGAATAGACACAGAGACGAAATAACACTTTTATGATACTGAAAGCAATTATGAAAAAGAAACCAATAACAAGGGTGTTTGGTCCTAAAAAAAGATAACAGTAACCATAAACACAAGTGTAAAAGCAACTGCTGCCGTCCTATCACAGGAAGATCATCCCATAATGTACTTATCTAGGAGATTGACAATGGTAAAGATAAATTACTCAAACATTAAAAAAGAGGCCCTTGCAATTGTTTGGAGTATGGAGAGGGGACAAAATTTTTTTACTAGGTAAGAAATTTCTACTAAAGTCAGACCAAAAGCTGTTGGAATTTATTTTTAACCCAAGGAAGAAATTACTGAAGATTATGTTGTTGAGAATTTTATGCTGGGCCATTAAAATCATGGTATTTGATTTTGACATTCTATATGTTAAAGGAAATACTATCCCTCATGTCGATGCTTTGTCAAGACTACAGTTTATAAAAATAACAGATGAAGAACATGGAAATGAGGAAGACAAAATAATTCAATTGAGATGAATGTGCTTCCAGTCAACAGAGACCAAACAAGATTTGGTATTGAGTAAAATAATTGAAAGAATAAGGAATAATAAGTAGAACAATTGTTCAATTGCAGAGTGGCCATTTAAGGAGAAATGGCATAAGTTAATAATTGAAAATCTAAACTTATTTATAAATGGAACTTTGTCTGTGTGTGTGTCCATTACCTATAGACTCCAAAACAGCTGAACCGATTTTCTTGAAAATTTACACAGTTGTACTATAAGCGTTTGCAAGTGTTCTTAGCTAGGTTTTGTGTCAAGGTACCCCTCGATAAATATCGATAATCGAAAAAATCAGGGTTATAGAAGGAGTGGTCTGATTTTAATCAAATTTGATACACTCATAGACAAAGACATAAGAAACGATATTCAGAATTCAGAAGGTTTCAGTTCTTACAATAGTGCAGAAAATTGATAATATATATATATATATATAAAAGGCAAGATGTTTGTGTATGTATCTGTTTATCTGTCTGTATGTCCTTTATACAAATCCAATGCAAATGGCAACCTACTGCGGGATAATCTTCTGCCCAGTTAGTCATGTCTCTTTTGAGACATGATTGCCCAAGCGTGTTTCACGTATGGCACTTAACTGACTAAGTGACTCTAGATTTACAGTTTGTCTATTGACAGGCTTCTTCTCTAGACTTGGTGCAGAAAAATTTGAATGACTACAACAACACACCAATGGACTATGTCACTGCTACTGCCAAGGCCGCAGAAGAACTTTAGCAGGATGTAAATGTAAGCAGCCATATTGCCACATCATTCAGCAGAAAATGAAAGCATAAAAGCAGGCTCCTTGCAATGACCAGAAGCAGTTACAAGCAGTTGAGGGTAGTGGTAGGCAGTGTTGTTGATAAGACATAGGCTGCTGTCTCCCCCATCACCACCATGATCACTCTTCTCTATGCAACTACTACCACTTTACTAAATCATTTCAACATTGACACCACCCAGCTACAAGCCTTTCTCATGAATCCGACCCTGCAAGTATGTTACTACCCTTTTATAGAAATACAGGCTGCTCAGCCACACAAAATCTTTTGTCACCTCAACAACCTGTCACGATCACCCTGGTATACTTAACTCACTACAGGCATCACCTTTGCAGTTATCACTGTGTCCTCGTTTTATAGAATAGACCTACCATCTATGCAAATCATTCATCACCTTGACAACCTACATACCCAATCACAAATCGACCCACCACCATGACCTTGATCGACCCACACAGGTGAACAGCCATATCTTGTGACCTTAGTTAACCAATACAAGAAATCAATCGACTCCTTGCAACCCATTGCCATCCTAATGAAAAGCCACTTAAATCAACATTTGGAAACCAAAGATATCTGTATATATATGTCAATAAAAGTACATTGTTTTTAAAGACTAATCCTCATTATTCCTTTTCTCTCACAGCCAAATGCTTAATATAACAGTTCCAAAATGTCTACAGACTGCAAGCACAAGAGTGTCCATTAATGGTTGCAGGCTAAATGCATTACTAGACTCAGGTGAGTCAAAAAGGTTACTTCAGACTTTCAAATTGAAACTAGACCACACAACAAAAGAAAATCTCTGACCACACTGAGACTTGTAGCTTCTGTATTGTTGATCTACAAATAAACAAGACATGCAAATCTACAAATAAACAAGACATGCTATGTCAGTCATTTTCAAAGTTTCAAAGAACTTGTGTAGTAACTTGATACAGGTACAGAATTTTCAGAAACAGCATAAGTCTCTTCAGCTCAAATATAGATCTTATTATAATCTTATTACACCCAACTATGGACCAGTTTTCTTTCTTTCAGCTACTCAAACTATTTTGTGATTTTTATGTTGACTATATGTTGACTATATGCAGAACTAAAGACAAGATTTTTTCACATAGAAAACATAACTCCAATTAACACTACCTAACCAATTTTGTGAATTTTTATAATATTTGTGATTTTTATGTTGATTATGTGCAAAACTCAAAAGAATATTTTTTCACATGGAAAATGTAACTCTCATTAAAGCTACTTAACCAACTGAATATCTAAGCATTGATTTTAAAAGTCCCCTAGTTTCAACATTAAGTAATGTTTATGTTCTCACCATTGTGGAAGAATATTTCCAATTTCTTTTTGTTTTTCCCTGTCCAAATGTGCATTCATCAACAGTAATAAAATGTCTTGACTGGTTATTTGCGTTAACTGGTTTTCCAGGTTATATTCACTTTGATAGAGGTACTTGTTTTCTATCAAAAGAAATAAAAGCTTTTGTATTAAATAAGGACATTACCTCAAATATAACAACACCCTACCACCCCAGTAGTAATGAACAAGCTGAAAGATGCAATGATGTCATCTGAAATGTTATTAAACTTGCCCTTAAGTCAAACAACCTAGATGATTATCATTGGTAGTCAGCACTTCCTAATGCCCTATATTCTATTTGATCTCTCCTGTCAATGTCCTACACTCTATTAGATCTCTCCTGCCAACTCCACCCTACATGAATAGTTCTTTAGTTTCAAAAGATGCTTTTCTTTTGGTACTTAGCTAACAAGCCCTGGACCAGTACTCCTTTGTTGGTTCATTAGAAATAGGAGATTTCCTTTAGTATATGAAGTTGAGCTGATAGATGCAAATCCATCCTACATTAGTGTTAAGCAACAAGATGGATGTAAATCAACAGTATCATTAAGAAACCTAATACCATATCCATTATCAAGGGTGGAGAACATGGATTTAATAAAGGAACCTTTTCATGTCAATGGAAAGAATCAATCACCTTGAATCTAATGAAGGTATCAATACTAATGAACAGTCCTCATCTGAAAGAAACTTTTGCTATTCTTGTACACCTTTAGATTCTGATGTTACACTTTTTTGTCTGTTACTATACGACCCAGACATTTAAATTTAAGTATCTGTTTGATTTTAATATCTCCATTATGTAGCACTCCCCCTTGGGTCATCTTTTTTGTTGACAACCTTGCATTTTGCCTTCTTACAATTGTTACAAGGATGCATTTATATATAAAGAAATAATATTAATAATGTCTAAAAAGATATAGCAAGGGATTCTATAGAGTCCTACAAAAAACATTTAATTCATGAAGTAGTTGTTAAATAGAGAAATTAGGAATAGAACGTTTTGGAAGATTGTAGAATGTTCGAGTAAAATTGAGAGAATACAAAATGTTTTAGAAATATGCAACTTAGGTCTTAGCCCCGATAAAAATAGGTTTAGGGAAGAGAGTAGTTAGTTGTTAACAGGATTTGCTGACATTATCAACTCCGGTCTGATTCGTAGATCTGTGCATCAAGCTGAAAGAATCTCTAAGAAAAGTTGCCTACCAACTAAAACCTGAAAGAAAGCCTCATGGAACTAAAAGGGTAAATAGATATTTTTGATCTTTTCATTGATTATACTGGAAATTATTTTTTATATACACATTTAAAGATTTCCAAAAAGTGTAGCACTTAAACTACTTCGCTAACTTAACTGGGTAAAGATAATGACTCTTCCTTCCCTTTTGTAACACTTCATCTGTTAGTAGTAAACTTTATGTTTCTGTTTTGAATGCAAAAATTGTAAATTTTGTTTATATATGACTAGCAGTATAGCCCGGCATTGCTCAGGTGTAATGAAAGCTTTAAAACTAATCCATGGTCCTGGAGCTCAGACTATTTGGATGTTGGCAGGAAAGACTAAAAAGCAATAGTTGTTTCCAGTTAAAGCAAAACCGTAGACTGAAAGAAAAATGAATGGATGTAAGTCAAATTTTGATTTCCTGGTATTGATATTGTATAAGATTTTTTTTGTCATAAACTGAATTTTGAAGGTTAAATAAGTTCTCTGAGTAAATGGTATCATGGCTGAGACTAAGAACTACAATTATACCTATGTAGAGCCAAACCCAAAGCAAAAACTAAAATAAAAGGGCTGAAAAAATACAGACATGCAGGCAGATAAACAGACACACACACAAACATCTTGCTTTTTATATATATATATATTATCGATTTTCTGCACTATTGTAAGAACTGCAACCTTCAAACTTCTCGAATATCGTTTCTTATGTCTTTGTCAATGAGTGTATCAAATTTGATTAAAATTGGACTAATCCTTCTATAACCTGATTTTTTCTATTATCGATTTTCGATATTTATCAGGGGTACCTTGACACAAAACCTAGCTAAGAACACTCGCAGATGCTTATAGTATAACAGTGTAAATTTTCAAGAAAATTGGTTCAGCCATTTCAGAGTCTATAGGTAACAGACACAGACACACACACACACACACACACACACACACACTTATTTATAAATAAGTTTAGATTTTGTGTTTATCGTAAATTAAATATTAGATGTGATTTATCTCTGAGTTTTGGTCAATCATTTTTTTCTTTTGTTACACTTAATGCATAACACAATAAATGGTTAAATTTTTTTTACTTTTGCTTATTTGTTGTTGAGTAGTTTTCTTTATGAGTTTGTCATCAACACAATGTCATCTGAATATCTGATGTTGTTAAATAGTAAATAAGAAATTATAACATCAAAATAATTGCTTATTCACTTAAAAATAGATAATAATAAAAACAAGTAATCAGTGAGTCTTTTGAACTAGCATCTCTATCTTTATTATTTTCATTATGACAACTTTTCAGATCATATACTCTCTTCTTTTATCATGTGTACATTGTATATGGATGTGCCTTGTGGTGCATTGGATATCGGCTCGGAACAAGAAATCGGGGAGCCGAGTTCGAATTCCAGCTGAATTTATTGCATTCACTTATGTGCAAATACCCTTGGGAAAGGTATTAATCTGCCTATTCCTTCCAGTTATGGGTTAAATAACAGGACAGTTTGGGTTCTATAGCCTTGGTCGGCAACCAGTCTACCACAGAAAGCAATGGCAACCTACTGCGGGATAATCTTCTGCCCAGTCACTCATGTCTCTGTCGAGACATGATTTCCCAAGTGTGTATCACGTATGGCACTCAACTGACTGACTGACATTGTCTGTGTCCTGTAACCCTTGATCTCTTTATTTTATTCAAAGGAGTTCATTAGAATGGACAAATAGTTATTTACTCAGTTTTAGCTTGGCACATGGTTTCAAGTTGCTTGTAGCAATCAGTAAGACATTTTTATTGTCATGTTCCTTCAAGACATAAGCAATCATGTATCTTCACTGATCTCTTCTTTATTATTTGTAACTTGCCATTACTTCTTGGGAAAGATAGTAGCGTGGTTTCTTGTTGCTTTCTCCATGATTTAGAATTCAGAGTTTTTCTTCTGTTAGATTGGGTGCCACTCAATGCTTGAGAGCTCTGTCTACTCTGCTATTTAACTATTAGAAAGAGTGTGGGGAAAAGAGACAGATTCATGCCTTTTCTTAGGGCATGAGTATGAAAGTGAATGTGAGCGACTCACCCAGAATTTAGCTTGATGATTCTAATTTTCACCCTGATATCTGTTACACTCCTCACACAGATAAGATACATAAATAAAAGTAGTTGACAGAGTCTTAGAGTAAAGAACTAACAGTTCCTAGTTCAGTTCCAAAATTTTTTTTTTAATTGTTTCACCCCAAGCAAGGTGGTAATGCCACTGATGTGTAGGAGTAAAATGCCATTGATGCATAAGAGTAAAAGATTAGATAGGAGGAGAGTAAAGAGAAAGACGAACCAGTTAGAAAGGAGTAAGAGAAGGGTGGGAATACAGGTGTGATGATAGTTGCAAAGGTAGAGAGAAAGGAAAAGATATACAGGGTGATGTAGAAAGAACTAGAGTCAAGTGGTTAAGAGATGGGTATTGACATCACATTTAAATTCCCTGAGGTTGTAGCCATCAGGAAAGCAAGAATATGGAAGTGAGATCCACTGGTGGGAAATGCAAGAAAAGAAGCTGATGGAGTAAAATTGTCATCAGCATTTGGTTGATCTAACTGTAAATGGGTGGGACCCAGTTGCCAGTCTGGTTGCATGAGTAAACACCTGTGGAAGGGGCACCAGTGACTTAAGTTCATCAGAGCAGAAGCCATGAAAATATTTATAGAACAGACAGAAGGAAGCCACATCCCATCGGTAAGAAAGTGGCTGAAGTTGAGCAGCCAAGTCAGTACCTATCACATTACTGATTCTTCTTTGGAGCCTGTCAAGAACACTGAGATGAACAACGGGGACATCTGACCATATATGACAGTAGTATTCCATGCACAGATGAATGGTTGATTTGTATGTATGCAAGATGGGTTCAGGCGGAAAAAAACATCCTGGCCCAACATAGTGACCCAACCTTCCTAGCAGTGGATTTAGATATTTTAGTAGATTGGTTCATTGATTCTTGTGATTAAAATAAAGAAAAATCATTATCAGAGTACTTTTATTATCAGTCTGGGGAATGAAGGCAGAAATAAAGAGCAAGACAGTTGAATATCAAATGACAAAAAAATGTTTTCTGAGTGAGAGGATTTATAGTGGGTTATCCATTATAGTGATGTGTATGTGTGTGTTGAAAAATATTAGTTTGATTTGGCCTTGTTAGAAGATAGCTCACTATAAGAGGGGTATAAAACAAGAAAATCAAATTGTATATAGAAACAACAATATATATATATATATATATATATATATATATATATATATATCAGTTAAGGTTTTTACAAATAAAAGTAATGTTTTTTGGTTTGTATAAGGTTGTTAAAATGTTTATAGTAGTAATTGTTGGAAAAAGTTTATGTATACGTATGCATGTATGTGTGTGTGTGTTTGTTTGTTCAGAGTGTCTTTGAAGTCTTTACTCAGTCTTTAGGGTACCAGTCAATTATTAAGTAGATTGGTAAATGGTGAAGAAAAAGAAGATGAGAGAGAAAGACAGGCAATAATAATACGATCACTTGACGTTTGTCAAGGGATGTGTTAATTATGCTCGTATTTTCTCTACCGCGACCACTGCAACCGTCTTCTTGTTTCATCCTTTTATTTTGTTTTCTGGGGCTCCAAACAAGTCATTTGGGAATTCACAATTCTGGACTTCCCATTGGATACCAAACAAATTTTACTTGTTTCCTAGTTTGCTATTTGCTAAAAAACATTTCATATAGAGGTGTGAAATTTCAGGAGTTTTGTGTGCAAAGTTTGTACATTCCAGAAAATTCTTTTTTTTTCTTCTTTTTTTTTTCTAACAAAATCAATGAGTCAGATTTTGATTTTAAATTTTGAATTTGTTTTGTCCACTACAGATTCATGCATCCTTTTGGTTAATAAACTAATCCTTTAAATATAAATATTTAACATTTTTCAACTAATGTGTCACATTTTCACTGACAATAAAAAGCATGCTTTGTGATCCCTTTGAAGAATATATAAGCAGTCACCAGGCCAGACAAACCAATAAGGAGAATGAGTGAAACATACTGCAACAGATTCATGACATCACTGCTTAGAAATTTCCTTCCTCATTCACCCATCTTCCTGCCAAGCTATATGACACTTATACTCTTCCTCACCAGCTATATGACATTTACACTTTCTTTCTCACTCTTTCCTCTTTCTCTTTTTTTCACACATACCTGCAGAGAAATCACATTTCTTTTCATCTTAACAAACAGCTGGAAACAAGGCTTGTAAAAACATGAAAATAAAAATATTTTATATTTTATATTTGAAAACCTTTTTTGCTTTTTTCTTTGTTGTGAGTTGATCCAAATCTACAATAAGTCAAAATTAATTGGGTAATTGTGAATGTGACAGGTTTTAAAGAGTGGAAGGGATCCTGGTTTTAGAGATACTAAAGAGGATACTTTGAATGAGGTTATGATTCTATTACCCTGAGTAGGCTATTTTTTGTTATGAATAGATAGTTGGAAAATTTCCAGGCATTTAATCATTATTGTAAAAGATCTATTTTTATCACAAGTAATGAGACATTTTAAAGTGGATTTTTGTTCTGATAAGCAGGAAACATACAGTTTCTGATTTTTATCAGTTTGTGTAGAAACCTTTTGTCAGTTTTTTTATCTTTGTGGTCAAAATTGCAGGAAATAATACAGAAATATTATCTTCCAAAATTTTTTCTCAAATGCTCATTGTTTAAGGATGTTCATGAATCATTGTTTAGTTGTGTTTTCAGTATTTTTATCTTAAAAGCAACAATTCTAAAACTATCCTTTTACTGTTTCTTTGTTTGAAGTTCCATTTCCAAATGCTCAATTGATGTTTCTGCTTCAGTTTCTGCTGCATTTTAATTTAAACTCTTGTATTAAGAATTGCTTCATAGATTACAAATCTAAAGTTTGAAAAAAAAAACAGTGTTTATGATTAAATGATCTCACGAAAATAAAGATACAGCAGTAGAATATCCAGTACAATATCTTCTTCTATGTGCTCTGTTCTTTCAGTTTATAGGCGATCATGGTTCTCCACAGCTTCCTGTATTTTGTAGTTCCTAGTAAAGTTTTGTCTTTTTACTATCTGTTTTCATTTCAGTTCTGCCAACCATTTACATAAGCTTATTAAAGAGGTTATTCATTGCTTCACCCTCTCTTTCTCAGTATGTCGTGTGAGTGTCAAATTCTCTCAAACTTCTCTCCTCATTATGTACCCAAGAAATTTCACTTGTCTTTTTCTGATTCTAAGTATAAGTGTCCTTTTTGTTTTCCTTAAAAGTTTGTTTTTATTCATAAGTTCAGTTGATGGTATTCTCAGTATCCTTCTGTAGAACCACATTGCTTCAAGTATCTTCTTCCCTTATGAAGAGATTTTCCAGTATTCACTACCTTATAGGAGGACCCATATTATATTTCAGCATTTGTTTCTTTGTTTGTAATGAGATTTTCAATTTTTTAATGTCTAACTTATTTCAAACAGTAAAACTGTGTCAATGTGTGTATATTAAATGGCACAAGCATGAATAAGTCACTCACTCACTAATAAAGACACAGCTATATAAATTACAAATGACTCAGGAGATCTCAGAGGTGCAGTCTTGAACAGGGTGATAAAAAAATTTGTTCTAAGAGACATCACGAAGGAATCACAGAACAAGTCTCAATCTGCACATAGATTGTGTTGGTAGGAGGTTTCTGGATGGAGGATGAGCAAAGAGAAATGTTTACAGATGCCACTGCATGATCAGAATTTCTAAAAGGGTAAAGCTGTATAGCAAGTCATGAGTCAGGGATAGAAGTAAAGAAGAGATCTAGAAGAGAAATGTGTCCTTCAGAGTTACTGGGGGAAAAATGTGGGGAATTCTGTCACTTGCATGAGGGATTGAGAAGTTCTGTGTTTGGATACCATCAATGACAGAGGGCTTAAGCCACTTGGCATTATGAGCATTGAAGTCACCAAACACAAATATAATTGCAAGCAGATGTAGGGAAGTGGGACTTTTTACTTTATTGTTGAACATAAATCCCACTGACTTTTGATCTGTGATTCATTGCTTTTGTTATTTTTTTTTTAAATTATCATTTCACTATAAAAAGTATTAATTGCAAAAGTGGAGGGAGAGAGAGAGAAACCTATGCATGTGTCTACACATTTCTTTTAAACTGTGTTTAAAGATTCAAAATAGATAATAAAAAAAGAGAAAAAAGAAAAAGAAAAAGAAAACGAAATTGATGAATGTTAGAAAGAAAAGGATTATAGCAAAATCTTTAACCCTCAAAAAACTAAGCCCTAGTATTGAATTATTCAAACAGTTGTTTTACTACATTTTAACAATTTAAGCCTGGTTCCCTTTTTTTATAGTCTTTTATGAATTCACAAGTTCTTGTACCTCTCACTTTGCTGATAGTAAAATGATCAAATTTCAAATAAATTCCTTGTCTATTTAAAATAATAACTTTACTAGAAAATTTATTCAGTTTAAATACAGTAATAGCCAAAAATGACTTCAAAGAAAGAAAGAGAAATTAGCCCCTGTGAAACAGATGTAAATTTTGATTTTATTCAGTTGTGAGTATATGCATATTTGTGTTTGAGTGTGTACATATATATTTTAATTCAATAGCATACTTTAAAATATTTCTACAAAAGAAAAAAATAACCTTAAAAGATTATTCAGTTTATTACTTAATAATTTCCAAAATAATAAATAAAATTTTGTAATTATCTGTGTATAGATATTTTTTAAATAAAAATTTTTTTTTAAAAATAAACTTTAAAAATTATTCAATTTATTACCTAATAATTTTCAAAATATTAAATAAAATTTTGCAATTATTTGTGTATAGATATATTTTAGCACTTTTTCTTGTCTCTAATTTTATGACTATTGCTCAGCCAGGGTAAAGATTGTCTAGCCTGAGTGGAAGAAGAAAGTGTTACTCTATTCTAATATATTATTTTAACTTAAAGATATTTCAAAAATATAAAAATAATCAATTTAATAATCAATGCTATCAAATCTATTAAAGTGAGTCAGCAGATCCTAAGAAAAAAAGCTAATAAATATGTAGTTAAATAAATAATTGAATACATGACATCAGAAAGCATTATCTCGATCCTTTTATTAGGTTTAATTATTAATCATTAGTACAATGCTAAAAACATTAATGAAAATATGTCAATCTCTATGCCTCATTAATTTTTGCCAGATTTAGGCTTCATCATCATCATAGAACATTCACTCTGTTTATTGGCATTATCATCGTCATCATCACTGAATGCTGTCTTTAGCTATATGCATTATCATCACCATCATCAAAGAACTATCTTTCCATCTGTAGGCATTATCTATGTCTATAGGCATCATCACCATCATCATCATAGAACACTATCTTCATCTATAGGAATCATTATCATCATCATAGAATACTCTGTCTATAGCCATCATTACAGAACACTCTCTCTGTCTATAGGCATTATCAACATTATCATAGAACATTCTGTTCGTTTATAGGCATCATTATCATAGAACACTCCCTTTCTCTATAGGTGTCATCATCATCATAGAATGCTCTGTCTATAGGCATCATCATCATCATCATCATCATCATCATCACAGAACTCTCTTTTCATTTATCATCATCATCATCATCATCATCATCATCACCATCATCAAAAATGTTCTTCCTCTATAGGCATCATCATCATCATCCTCATCAAACACTCTCTTTGTCTATAACAGAATATGCATTCACATGACTCAACTCACTCCAGAGTTCTTGGTCCTTGTTCAGTTTAAGAACCCAACATTAAGTTTTGTATCCATTTGATTGTATTACTATGTCGCCACCTTTGCTGGGCACCCCTGATTCAGCAAACATCCCTTCAGTGCAAATTTTTGATAGTCCTTTTTTGTTTCATTTGAAGTAATCATATAATTTAGGGGTTTTACTCTTCATTAAGTGGATGATTGGTGTCAGACCTATTGTGTCCAGGAGGGTTTGTATCCTTATGGAATCTGTTAGGTCATTTATCACGTGATGTGATTTGGGAATGTTTCTGCTTTCTTAAGAAGTGTTATAGTCCAGGCTGTAAAGCAGGACATGAAGAACACGTCTTATACACCTTTGCCTTTAATTTGTAAGGAATACAAGACGATGTTAGCAGGGATTTGTTCTTTTCTAGCCAACACCTATTCTATGTTGAACAGGAAGTTAATCTTCATTTAAAGATGAATGTTAGACAAATTCAGTTACTTGCTGAATTGTTTTTCTAATAACTGTTGTGTAGAAAGAGAAATTATCTTTATTTGTGATCATGCACTTGGATATATTTATATTCAGATCCACTACCTCTGCATAATTGGCAATGTGTTGATAAATTTCAACATTTCTTGGCTAGAGACATTCCCAATAGAGATATCATTGATATCAACAATAGGCACACTAATATAGTTTTCATTGACTTTACATAAGCATTTTTTATCATCAAATTATCTTACTTGTGGAAGCTCTTTGAAAAAAACATTCATATATAGAAAATATATAAAACCTTCTTATGATAACTTTAAAATAACATTAGTATCTTACATTCTGTATACATTTTAAAAGAAGTGAAACAAGGAGAATTTTTATTGGTACTTCTCTTCTGCATTGTAATTGCTTCAATTATTAAGAAAACAGAATGTACTAGAAAATCAGGGTTTCAACTAAGGTTCAAATTAGGCCTTTCAATTCATTCAGTCAGTCAGTTAAGTGCCATACATGATACAAGCTGAGCAATCATGCCTCGAAAGAGATATGACTGACTGAGCAGAAGATTCGCCATTGCTTTCTTTGGTAGAGTGGTTGCCAACCAAGGCTATAGAACTCAGTCTGCCATGTTATTCAATCTATATCTGAAGGAAAGAAATGGATTATTACCTTTCCCAAGGGTATTTGCGCGTAAGTAAATGCAACAAATTCAACTGAACTTAGAACTCTGCTCTTCAATTTCTTGTTCCGATTTGATATCCACTGCACTACAACGCTTTAAAATTTGGAATCAAATTAGGGGTCAAAATCAAGATTTCAATTAGGGGTCAACCAAGAATATGCTGATGTTATTACCACTGCAATTTTATTCAAGGACTACTGAAATATTTTTGTTTAATTAATTTCAACACTTAAACTATTTTATTTTATTTTAAGCACTTTTTTAATCAGTGTATTAGATTCCCAGCAAATTATTTAAACATGCATAGATGACCAGATGACTTTACTGAGTAAAGAGGGTCTTGGAATATATTCAGAGACCACAGTATATGTACAGACTGTCACTGATTAGTGTTGACCTCAGTGCTCACTTTTATATATATATATATATATATATATATACTAGCAGTATAGCCCAGCATTGCTTGGGTGTAATGAAAGCTTTAAAACTAATCCATGGTCCTGGAGCTCAGACTCTTTGGAAGTTGGCATGAAAGACTAAAAAGCAATAGTTGTTTCCAGTTAAAGCAAAATTGTAGACTGAAAGAAAAATGAATGGATGTAAGTCAAATTTTGATTTCCTGGTATCGATATCAAATAAGTTTTTTGCATTGTAAGCTGAATTTTGAAGGCTAAATAAGTCCTCTGAGTAAATGGTATCATGGCTGAGACTAAGAACTAAAAATTATACCTACTTAGAGCCAAACCCAAAGCAAAAACTAAAATAAAATGGCTGAAAAAATACAGACATACAGGCAGATAAACAGACACACACACAAACATCTTGCATTTTATATATATATATATATTATCAATTTTCTGCACTATTGTAAGAACTGCAACCTTAAAACTTCTGAATATCGTTTCTTATGTCTTTGTCTATGAGTGTATCAAATTTGATTAAAATCGGACCACTCCTTCTATAACCCAATTTGTTTTTGATTATCGATTTTCAATATTTGTTGGGGGTACCTCAACACAAATCCTAGCTAAGAACACTTGCAGACACTTATAGTACAACAGTGTAAATTTTCAAGAAAATCGGTTCAGCCATTTTGGAGTCTATAGGTAATGGACACACACACACACACACACACACACACACAGACAAAGTTCCATTTATAAATAAGTTTAGATTGATATATATTGTAATTTTTTATTACAATGGTTTATTTTCTAAAGAAAGTAAATGGATCCAACAAATATTTTATTATGTTAAATGTTCTTTTTAGTGGCTATTGTATTTGAGTAGATGCTCTGTTTATCTATTAAACAGTAAATCTATTTATTTATTATTATCTGAGATGCTCTAATCAACTGATCTACGGAGAAACAGTCCTTCTGGCAAGGCCAAAATTTGTGCCTTTTAGTGAAACTTCTCTCGTCATAGATCTCCCCAAATTTTTCATATTGTCACCATTTCATATCCAAATATAAACAAAGCAATTTTTCTGAATTAGCACCCTCTGTGCAAGAGGACATAGATTCAAATCCTGCTGGAGATCACAAATTTTTGTTTAATAAGATTTTTCGAACACTCAGCCTAGTAGACGAAAATAAATAAATATACTATATAATAAATAAATGGAGTGTCTATTCAAATATGAGTTGCCACTAAAAATAACATTTAAAGTGATAACAAATATACAGTATAACCCGAATATAAGAGACCCTGATATTAGAGAAACCCGGATATAAGAGATAAATATCTTATATCAGGGTCACACTATATATATATATATACCAAATATCTTTCCTTACACTGCTGGTTTCATAAAAATTGGCATTTAACAAGTTTTTGTTAAATTAAACTAAAAAGGTCTGTCTGTTTAATTTATTTTGTATTTTTCAAAATTTTAAATCCCAATGTATGATATCTAATTCAAAAATTGAAAAAAATGAAACAAACTGACCTTATTAGTCAAAATTAATAAAACTTGTTTGACTAAATTCTTGTTGCTTAAACATACCTTAAAAAGAAATTCCAAGATAAATAAACATCATTCAAAATCATATTCATGGTGTCTGTACTGTGGTGCTAAAAAAAAAATAACAACATGACACAATGACTCTTAAAATTACAATTCACCTTTGGTCATACAAAAAGTAGAAACCTATTGATTTTTATGACTTTATGTCTATTGCTACTATATTTATCATGAATTTAGATATGGCTCAAAAACGAGGCGGAATTTGCCAATGATAATTAAAGACCAATACTATCTTTAGCCAGAATATTCAGCACTGCTAAAATACAAGGTAAAAAGAAATTAGAAGAAATATGAGGTGAGGTTTGGCTATTAAATAACAAGATAGAGTTCATGTAAGCCAACCTACAATGGAAAAGTATGAATCATATAGTGTACATAGACCAACGGGTAAGCATAAAAATCTTTTGGCTTCTGTTTACTGTTATATATTCCTTGAATTCAAAATGATTTTATGATATATTATAAAAATATTTCACATCTTCTAATTCTTCTTAGATTTTTTTAATATACTATTTTTCACCCAGTACCAGGCCCAAGAGATGCTCAAGGTAGAGAATTACATATTTAGCTTGTTACAAGAGCATAAAAGGAGGACCTGAGAAGTGTATATTATACAGATATGTGAGTAGTTAAATTTTGAGCCTAGACTTGAAGATCATAGTGATCAGGTATGGATCTTTTTGGCAGTCTGTTCCACAAAGTAAGAGTTCTAGAGAAAAAGCTGTCTCAGTGGAACTTCATCCCTACTAATGGAGCACAAAGAGAATGACCTACTTTTTATAAAAAGTCAAGCAAAAATGTAACACACATGACTTTACAATTGTGGTTAGCATGAAACAAACTATCACCTCTGGGTGTTGACTTCAATGTCCACATTTTATATTTTATCATATTTTTTCATATATATATGTGTGTGTGTGTGTGTGTGTGTGTGTGTGTGTGTGTGTGTGTGTGTGTGTGTTAGAATTTAGTCAAATAAGTTTTGTTACTTTTGACTGATAAGGTCAGTTTGTTTCATTTTTCCAATTTTTTAATAAGATTTACTCTAGAATTTGAAATTTGAAAAAATACAAACTAAACTAAACAGACAGACCTTTTCAGCAAAACCAGCAGTGTAAGGAAGGATTTTTGATATACATACATAATTGAGCTCTCTAGAGAAGAAAATTTTAAAAACAGTTTTTACTTCTGCAATACTCTGCAGAATAGGGGGTAGTGACTCGAACTGACACCAAATCAGTTGAGTTTCGACCCTGACCAGAAGCAAGTGGATGTGTCTAGCCACACTGATAAGCTGTGATACAGCGAAACAGGCTTGTATGTGGATGACTATATATACTAATATATTTAAAATAGATCCTAAAAAAAAATTAAGTTAATCATATACTTCTCTAAATCTAGTATATCCAATTCATTCATTGACAATGACTCTTCTCTGCATAGCGATTTGATAAAAACCAACATAGTTTACAAATTCAAGTGCCCTTTGGGAGATTGTATCTCCAAAGGATTAAATAATATTTATGTTGGTCACACCACAAACTCGCACTCGCAATGTTTGACACTACATATAAACAATAATTCTAACATCTTTAGGCATTTAAAAAACATGCCAGGCCACATACACAATTCTGTGAAATCCTTGTCAAAAACATAACCTTACTTAAGCATGAAAACAATAAACAAAAACTAAAAATTCTCGAAGCCATATACATAAAAAAGTTAAAACCTAACCTGGACAAAATAAACTACAAAATCTCCACAAACATTCTTAAATGCCTATAATAGATAACAGAAGCGATTCATTATCCCAATGGCTTTCTATACTTAATACTTCTCACACCCACTCTTTCGTGGTCATGTGTGACATCACAAGCTGTAGTACAATTTTTGGTTCCAGTGTCTTGCATGCACGTGTTCATCATTGCTTTGAAAATCTTCCATGCAAACAAAATAGACAGCTACTATTTTTTGTCTGTGAACTGTTTAATACACTTAATATAATTATCATCTTTGATAATGGTTGATGTAAGTCAAAAGCTCAGAAAAGATTAAAAAAACATGTATCAATATTCTAATTTTCTTTCTTCTTTCAACAATAATGCTATTAAGCTTATCAGATGATATGAAAAAAATAAAGTGTTCGAGGCCATAATTAATGCTGAAATAGTTCAACATCTTAATGCCCACAAACTCTACTCTGACAGGCAGTATGGCTTCCGCTTTGCCAGGTCTATGGCCGACATGCTAACAACCATTACAGAGTACATGCTCCAGTCCCTTGATGAGTCAGGCGAGGCTCGTGCTGTTGCTCTGCACATCTCCAAGGCTTTTGACAGGGTTTGGCACTCTGGCCTTCTATGCAAGCTACGGGGTTACAGTATTACCAGACGCTTGCTTGATCTAATCCAATCTTTTTTAAACAACCGCAAAATGAAGGTCGTTTCGAATGGGCATGCCTCTTCATCCTACAGCACAAATGCTGGTGTCCCACAGGGCTCTATTCTGGGCCTGACGCTCTTCCTTATTTTCATCAATGACTTCCCAGATGAGATCAAGTGCTAAGTAGGCATCTACGCAGATGACACAATTGCTGCTGACCTTGAGTGGAATCTACACTCTGTGGTGAATTGGGGCAAGAAGTGGCTTGTCAATTTCAATGCATCTTTGCTGTTGTCTGTCAATCATCACAGGCAACCTCTCCTGCCTCCCATAAGCATAGACCAAGTGATTCTTCCTGAGAGCAATACACTGCACCTCCTTGGCCTTAACCTTTCTTCTGATCTCAAATAGAACCACTACATCACGTCCATAGCTAAATCCACTGCTAAGAAGGTTGGGTCACTATGTCATTCCAGGATGTTTTTTCTGCCTGAATCCATCCTGCATATATACAAATCAACCATTCGTCCGTGCATGGAATACTGCTGCCATATATGGTCAGGTGCCCCTGTCATTCATCTCAGTGTTCTCGACAGGCTCCAAAGAAGAATCAGTAATGTGATAGGTACTGACTTGGCGGCTCGACTACAGCCACTTTTCCACCAATGAAATGTGGGCTCCCTTTGTCTGTTCTATAAATACTTTCATGGCTTCTGCTTGAATGAACTTAAGTCACTGGTGCCTCCTCAACAGGTGTTTACTCGTGCAACCAGATTGGCAACTGCATCCCACCCATTCACAGTTAGGTTAGCCAAATGCAGATGACAATTCTACTCCTGCAGCTTCCTCTCTCGCACTTCCCGCCTGTGGAACTCGCTCCCATATTCTTGCTTTCCTGATGGCTACAACCTCCAGGAATTTAAATGCAATGTCAATACTCATCTATTAACCACTTGACTCTAGTTCTTTCCCCACCCCGTATATTCTTTCCTTTCTCTCCACCTTTGAAACTGTTATCACACCTGCATTCTCATCTTTCTATTGCTCCTTTCCATTGCTTCTATTGCTTCCTCTCTAACTGGTTCATCTTCCTCTTCACTCTCTTCTAATTAATCTTTTTACACTTATGTAGCTCCCTGCACATCGGTGGCATTAAGGCCTTGCTCAGGGTGATACGATTAAAAAAAACTTATCTATATTATTTAATGAAACATGCATCAATATATATATATATATATATATATTTATTATCACTAAATGTTATTTTTAGTGGCAACTCATATTTGAATAGATGCTCTGTTTATTTATTATATAGTATATTCATTTATTTCCGTCTACTAGGCTGAATATTTGAGAAATCTTATTAAATAAAAATTTGTGATCTTCAGCAGGATTTGAACCTGTGTCCTCTTGCACAGAGAGAGATATTTCAGAAAAATTGCTTTGTTTGCATTTGGTTATGAAACAATGACAATATGAAAATTTGGGGTGATCAATGACGAGAGGTTTCATTTAAAGGCACAAAATTCAGCCTTGTTGGAGGACTGTTTCTCTGTAGCTCAATTGGCCGGATAATAATAAATACATAAATTTACTGTTTAATAAATAAACATTGTGTCTACTCAAATACAAATATCCACTAAAAAACATTTAATATAATAAAATATGAGTTGGATTTTTTTTTTTTTTTTTTTAATCATATCACCCCGAACAAAGCAGTAACGCCACTGATGTGCAGGGGGCTACGTAATAGTGAAAAGATTGGAAAAGAGAAAGCAGGAAACCACATCCTAAACAGGGAACAAGGGATGAGCCTCTTAACCTGTTCAATAGACGTGGGTGGAGTGTGAACCGGGCGATAGATAGATCGATCTATTTCATTAACTTTATTTAGAATACATATATATATATATATATATACATATATATATATATATAAGTGGGCACTGAGGTCAGCACTGATCAGTGACAGTTTGTTCACATACTGAAGGCTGCTGAATAGATTCCAAGACCCTCTTTACTTCCGTAAACTCATCTCGTCATCTATACATGTTTAAATATTTTGCTGGGAATCTAATACACTGTTTGAAAACTGTGATTAAAATAAAATAATTTTTGAAGAGTTTCTTTTTTTTTCGGAGAAAGAAAAATAACAAGTATTTTTGTCTAAAAACAACAAAAAAAGTTCATTAAATATAATTATAAAATCAATGTTTACTCCATATATATATATATATATATATATATATATGAAAAAATATACTCAGTTTTAATCCGAGATTAAGGACAGTATGGTTAAATAAAATAAAGACAAGAGGAAAACTGTATCTTAAATCGCCTACGTGATTTAAGATACTTTTTGAAAAAGTCCATCACGGACGAAACACATAGGCGGTTTAAGATACAGTTTTCCTCTTGTCTTTATTTTATTTAACCATATATATATATATATATATATATATATATATATATATATTTATTCAGAAATTATAACATGGATATGTTACAATATCACTACAAAAGTAGCTATTTTGTTTTGACACTTCTTGTGTCTTGTCAAGTGATGTGGTTATTTTAAATTGAATGGTTTTAAAAGGCTAAAAACAAGCAAGACCCCTTTAATCAGGGAGGTATTATTGCATGTACAATGTAGACCAATCAGTGTAAAGCAACTTCTAATTTGGAGAATATGTGGGCATACTTAAAATTAATCTTGGTGGGCATTAGGATTAAAATTTGATTAAATTGAGATCAGCATTATTAATTAACTATTATATCTACTTTATTTTTGTTGCGAAATTTTTAAAAAAAAATTTTTGGTTTAACAATTTAGTAGATTTAGAAAGTTATTCATATATTAAACGAGGAAGAGAAATAACGCATACATAAATAAACCTACAAACATCCACACACGGAAAAATAGATGAGTATATTCATAAACACTAGCAAACAGACAAATATATAGCAGTTATAAGACTGCTGATATCAAGCTCTTTAATATATGAATGCCCACCAAGATTAATTTTAAGTATGCCCACATATTAGAAGTTGCTTTACACTGATTGGTCCACATTGTACACATAATAATGCCTCCCTGATTAAAGGGGGGTCTTGCTTGTTTTTAACCTTTTAAAACCATTCAATTTAAAATAACCGCATCACTTGACAAGACACAAGAAGTGTCAAAACAAAATAGCTACATTTGTAGTGATATTGTAACATATCCATGTTATAATTTCTGAATAAATATTATTAGCTCTACTTTGTATTGAGCACTTTTTTAAAAATAGTGTTTCTTTGGACAAGGAATATTATTCCACCCATACTTGTATATCTACATAGATAGATAGATAGATAGAGAGAGAGAAAGAGAGAGAGAGAGAGAGAGAGAAAGAGAGAGATAAAATGAGAGAGAGAGAAAGAGAGAGATAAAATGAACGTTATTTTGCTTTCATTTTAAATAGTTTTTTTCTTTTGCTTGTACTTATTTTCTAGAATTAGACCTATAAACTTTAGTGCATATAAGACTTATAGAAAAATTTTAGAAGCAAGTGCTTCATGAAAAACAGAAAATGAAGTTCTTTTTATTTATTTTGAAAATTAATGGTGGAAAAAGTTTAATCAAATATCATTCAGCACAATAGAATTGTCATAGGTTGAAGCTAAATTTAGTCTTCTGTTTAATTATCAATTTCAGCAAAATATTTCATCATCATCATCATTTATCCATCACACCCAGATAGTGCATAGGGCAGCAACTTTTTGTTGCTGATTCTGTAACAAACTGTTTTTTATGGGCCAAGGTTGTTAGCCCTGCACTCAACCCCAAACCTGGAGGACCGGTGGACCATCCCTGGTCCTTACATTTACAGCACCTGGTATTCCCAAATGGTCACCCATTTAAGTACTGACCAGGCTGTTGCTTAACTTCAGTGATCGGACGGGAACCAGTGTATTCAACACGATATAGCTGTAGACAGCAAAATGTTTAGCCGGTGTTAATCTACCTAACAAGAATGTAAAAATGATTGGCAGACCTAGGATTAGGAGTGATAGCAAAAGGATAAAAACTTAGAGCTATGAAGGCTACGAAGTTGTGGAGAGCCATGATTACCCATATCCTAAAGAGACATGGCACATAATAGGTAAATTTCTAAAAGCTCTAATCAACTCTGAATTGGTTAAGCATCTCACCTCACAAAGTCTTGAAATTTCAAGCTAATTTATTTCAATATGGGGTAGGACTATTTCTGGCAGTAATTACAGCTTTAATTCTGCATGGGATTGACTAATAAAAAATTTGAATTGTTTCCAGAGGAATTTTTATCCAATCCAGTCTCCAATTCTTTCAATGATGATGGTCGAGGATATCAACTCCTCACTTGTTTTTCTAAAATGAACCAACAATAAATGTTCAATGATGGTGAGTTCTGGGGATTGTGGCAGCCAGATAAGATGTTCTACTTCACTAGAATGTTCCTTGTGCCATTCAGCTGCAACTTTATCAGTATAAATGGTTGCATTATCATCCTAAAAGATGGCATTTCCCTCCAGATTTGATTTATTGATTCAGATGTTCTTGCTTGTTTGAGGACCTTTCATTTAACTTCAGGTGTCTTTATTTTTTATTTTCATTTTTTAACTGCCATAAGTATTTGGAAAGAGACATCATGTTTTGTTTTGCTTTGTTATTGATATTAGTTTAAGTAAAATAATAGTGTATAGATGTACAATTAAATAAGAAAGATAGGTTCAATAAATGATAACTACTATCCACCCCTCATCGCATCTAATCCTAGTCTTCTCCACCCTTACACTTCCTTACTCTCCCCTTCTCTAAACCCGAAGAAAAAATTCAGCCACTACGCCATAAAAAGCTATACAATATCTTAATGTTAAATCTGTCTACAAAGTTCCCGACAAGTTCATTAATCAACTCTATCACCCACAAACTCCCCCTTTTCAAAATTTCAATGGACAATTTACAAGACTTATCTCCTTATCACTAACCCCATCTACATCCCACACACAATTCACCAAATATAAGAAAAGAAAAGAGACTTTCCATTTCTTTTCACACCACCTGAGGAGACATTGTCATTTCAATGTTGAAACAAAATGTGCACTTTGTAGTAGATAAAAACTTGTACATGTTCTAAAGTATAATTTATAATAAATATATATATATACATATATATATAAATTCAAAACGAAAATGGCATGTAGATTTCTTTTTGAGTCACCTTCCAGAATAATGAGTCCTGTATTTGTATATTAAAGAATTTTGTTGCTGAAGAAGTGAGGATTACCTGCTTAAATGGCCTCTGACATATGTAATTTTCAGAGTTTTATTTGAATATATATATATATATATATATATATATATATACACACAGCCTTTGAAATCTGAGAAAGAAATCACTTGAGCAGCAGTCAAGAGTGAAGGAAAATTTACTCACCCCAAAATCATTTTACTTGACCGACTCTGTTTTCTTAATAGTTGCCTTACCTAAACATAGCATGAATCGCTGATGGAAAACAAAAAATGAAATTTTAATTAAAATTTCGAACGTGTTAGAAAGGATTTAAAAAATTTTTTAAAATAATAACAAAATTTGTTCTGTCCTCTTAATAATAGCATAAACATTTTGATGATAAAACTTTGTTTTTATTAAGTTTGAGCCCTTTTAATATCATGACATGTTTCTTTTAGCAATTGAGCGAGGTACATAAATTCATAGTTTCTTTCTTCTGTTTGACTACAACCTCCATCTTATAGATGATAAAAAATAACAAATCTGATTTTCTCAACGATTTTCTATAAAAAAATTACTTACTTGTATAATTTGTTTTTCGGTGCTTGGTTGAATTTTTTTCTTTCTTTCAAATGTTTCGTTTTTACTTTTTGTAAGCTGGGAGGAAATACAGATGTTGAGTAAAGGATAATATTTTTTCTAAATGAGTTTTTAAAAATCTGTGAGTGTCTTTAATCTGGGTGACAGAGACATTTTGGCTCCGCTCTGGAAGCGTTAATTAAACAAATGTTTACACTGACCGGAACTATAAAAGCAAGACAGGAGCTTGTCAATCTAAATTCCATTTGTCAGATCTTGCTTTGATGATTCCAGGATGTTACTGTCTTTTGGTTAACCACACATTTTGACTTAAATCAGGCACCATGCATAAGACCAAAGAGTTCAATAATGTCATTGTAGGTCATTCTAACTAACTTGTGAATCTTCAATGGCACACTTTTGTTTTGTAAAAGGAATTAGATTTCCTTTTTCTATATTTGAAGGGACACATTTTATTGCAAGGTTTTTAATCAACCACCAAATTAAGTTATTAATCAACTGAGTTGGTTGGACAAGTGAAATCTCAAAGCCTATATATATATATATATATATATAGGAAAAAACTACTAAAAAGTTGTAAGTTTAAAAATGTATTTTTTGACAGTATTTATTTATTTCTATTATTATATTTGATATTTCAGATCATCCTCGGCTTTTCATCAGAAACAAATGATTTTAAAATTTAAATTAGAAATGTTTTTGCGAGAGTGTGCATCCGAGAGATTGTTTACATCACGTGACGCAGAAAGCGACAGATTGTTTTAAATATTTGTAAACGTAAACCTATCATTAATAATACTTATAAATTTTGTTTTAGAGAAAAATTTTAATTGTATCTAAAAAATGTTTAACTATTGAAATATTTATAAACATTCAAAACACCTAAGTCCCTATTTAACCCTAGCCTGTGTGTATTTAATTTTAAAATCCAGTATTTTTCTTTCTGCATGAGTGTGTAGAACTAAAATCGGAGTCTATTAGTAAACATTTGCAGTTTTCTAATGTGTGTCCGGGTTGATTGAAGTGTTGGGCTATGGGATAATATTGGTTGTTCTGGCATATGCTAAGTTTATGATTATTGAAACGGAATCTAAAAGCTATTTCCAGATTCACCAATACATCCACTATTTGGACATATTGAACAGAAGAGAAAATATATAATGTTTTGGCTGTCACAGGTGAGGACAAATATTTAAAACAATCTGTTGCTTTCTGCGTCACGTGATGTAAACAATCTCTCGGATGAAAGCTCTCACAAAAACGTTTCTAATTTAAATTTTAAAATCATTTGTTTCTGATGAAAGGCTGAGGATGGTCTGAAATATCAAATATAATAATAGAAATAAATAAATACTGTCAAAAAAATACATTTTTAAACTTACAACTTTTTAGTAGTTTTTCCTATACATATTAAGACTGTATACGTGGATCATTATTATGTTATATATATATATATATATATATATATATATATATATATATCCGGTAAAGAAGACCCAGGGTTTTATGATTTTGAGTTCTCTGGCATTTACTTTTTTATATATATGTGTGTGTCTTATATATATAACTCATCCTTCAGTAAGTCCTAGGTCTGATATATAGATGGCACTACTGATAAAAAAACTCATATGTTTTTATGAAGTACTAATCTTCAAATGGTACATGACAAAATTTGGGCCCAATCGGATTATTAGTTTACAAATTACAGTTATTTAAGTGAAGCTACTATTGTAAATTTTCAAAACAATAGAAAAATCTGAATTTCGTGTGTTGATAATGCATTGGTTTCTGATGGGAAAAATGCTGTTCAAGCAAAGCAATGGCTTGACAAGTGTTATTCAAACTCTGCTTCATCAGAAACAATGGTGGTATGCTGACTTTAAATGTGGTTGTGCAAGCTATTTTTTATTGATTACCTTGAGAAGGAAGAACCATCAATAGCTAATATTATACAGCATTATTAGTGAGTTTGAAGAAAGAAATCAACAAAAAATGGTCACAAATGAAGAAGAAAAAACACTTCAAATTGCTTCCACATCAACCCTATATATATCTATCCGACATATACATACATACATATATATATATAACACTGCTTATATATAACATGTTGAAATTTCCCATCTCTGATTCCATGTGCCTATGGCTTAGTGGGTAGTGACTGACACCAAATTGGTCGAGTTTCAATCCCAGTCAGAAGCAAGTGGATGTGTATAGCCACACTGATGAGCTGTGATACAGTGAAACAGGCTTGTATAAGGATGACTAATATTTATATATACACGCACACACACATACTCACACACCCTCACACACAGAAAAAGAGGGAGAGAGAGAGAGAGAGTGTGTTCTCTTAACAGAAGTCAAGTGTGGGAGTTGAAACATTTTATTAAGATGATATTTTTCAGTAGGGAGGGATTGTCTTAACAAAAAAAATGTTGTTTTTACATTTTGCACTTGTTTATTATTGACCTCCTCAATTTGTAGTTTACATCTTAGGGTATACCTCTTGTTAACGATCATACATTCTCTCTTCTTACAGGTGATGGTCAGTCCTTCCTTCTTGCTTTCCTTTACCAGAAAAATTATAACAAGAAAAAAGACAATGTTTAATTGTGTATCAAAAGGATGGCTATTCCCTTGACATTTCCTTATTATCTTGAACTTGTAGATATCCAATATGTTAGTCTGAATAATGTGTAGAAGAAAAGACAGTCAGTATTTGTCTATATTTCTGAGATGAGGCAGTATTTACATCATTATTGTCCTCACCTCAAGGGCACATGGCCCAGTGGATATAGACATCCATATAGATATTGTTTAGTTCCGGTGACTTGACCCAAAGAGTTGCGTTCAATACCTGGCTATAGCAGTGGTGAACAAATGAAAGAGTTGAGTTCAAGGGAGATAACAACATGGCACATGGAAGTGGCATCATACATGAAATGGAATAAGAACAATCTACCTCAGTGATCAAAATAAAGGGTGAGGTTCAAATTCCTGATGGAGGCCAAAGTGTACAACAATGGAAATGTCGTAAACGTGGTAATAAAGATGAGGACAACAGTCTAAACAATGTAAATAATGAAAAGACAGTATGATTGTTTTATCAAACAGTCTGTAAACATCAAAATTCTTTAATTGAACAGGTTAAGTCCTTGTATTAACCTGCCAACAATTTTGTTTGTTCTTCATGTCATACTCTGAAAACTCTTCATGTCATACTCTAAAATCTCTTCATGTCATACTCTGAAAACTCTGTATAATCTGACAGCCTTCTGGTACCTTTTCAATTTTTATAGATAACTGTTTTATGAAGTAAAATGTGAAACAAAATTACATTCCTAGAATATTTGGTAAAAACCAAATTTACACTCAGTAGGCTGTGAGCCATCTACGGTTATATCATGTTGAATGCACTGGTTCCCGTCCAATCTCCAAAGTTAAGCAACATCAAGCCTGGCCAGCACTTAAATGGGTGACCATTTGGGAATACCAGGTGCTGTCAACGAAAGGACCAAAAATGGTCCACCAGTCTTCCAGGTTTGGGTGTTGGGTGCAGGGCTAACAACCTTGCCCCGTAAAAAACAGTTTGTTATAGAAACAACAACAAAAAGTTGCTGCCCTATGCACCATTGGGTGTGATGGATAAATGATGATGATGAGGTTGTGAGCCAAAAATCCAAGTCATTGTACACTTATAATTTTTGTTTGAATTTCTGAGATGAGATAATGTTCCCATTATACATTTGTATTACTGCCTAAGACAGGGATTGATCTTATGATTTTTAAATATAGAAATTAATCCAAATGTATTATGCATAACCATACAGGTTTTTTAGTTTGCATAGAATGCCATTGTTTATTTCAAGAAGGTCATTCTCAAATAAATTTACCATTTAATAGGTATTTTTTAATTTTTAATACTTTCATATTAATTTGTCTATATTTCTGAGATGAGGTAGTATTTACATTATTTACATTGTTTGAACTGTTATCTTCATCTTAATTTATGATGTTTTGGCTGTTATACACTGACCTTCTCCAGGTGCTAAGAATTTCAAACTGAGCCCTTTACTTTGATCACTGGGGTATATCATTCTTATTCCATGTGTGATGCCACTTCTAGATGCTATGTAGTTATCTCCTTTTAGCTCAACTCTTATTATTTGTTCACCCTCTGCAGTAACCAGGTATTGAACTTACAACTCTTTGGGTCAAGTCTCTAGAACTAACCAATGCCTATATCAACTGGGCCATGTGTCTTTGAGGACATCACACATGGAATGAGAATGATCCGAGTGATCAAAATAAAGGGTTTGGTTTGAAATTTCTTGCACCTGAAGAAGACCACAGTATACAATGGCTGAAACATTGTAAACATGGCAATAAAGATGAGGACAACAGTCCAAATGATGTAAATTATTTTCAAATTAAGTTAGCAAACATGACAAGATAGGTAAAATAAAATCAAAAACAAAACATAAATAACCAAAGATTTTATTTTGGCTTTTGTAGCTTAAATTTAACTTTCTTAGTTTAAATTTAATAGATGTAGAATGTCTATACTTTAAATAGTAAGAATACAGCCAGAGAATAGGGAAGGTTTCAAGAGTATGGCAGAATTTCAGATAGCTTATCTTACCCTTTACAATTATTTATATAGACACTAATAAAAATGACAAGACTTTATAGTGGGTTCGTTATTTATTGTTATCTCATTTGTAGTGGGAGTCCATTCTAGTGAAGGGTAGTTGTATACTGTTGCAGGTTAATGAAATTTGGCCTTGTGGAAGATAGCCCACTATAAGTCATAAAATGATTATAAAATCAAGAAAAGCAAATTGAGTTGAAAAATAACATTTTTATATATACACATATCAATTAATGTTTTACAATTAAAGTAATACTTGAATATAGGTCCAACAGAGGTTAAAATGTTCATGGCAAATAATAAGCTGAAAGAGATTGAAGGCTTAGGAAAGTGGAGAGTGTGTAAGTGAGGAATGTCTTTGATGTAGTCGCTCCTTAGGTCAGTAAGTAGTTTTGAGACAGGGGAGAAGGAAAGAGGCAAGCATAGTAGCCGCTTGGCTTAAGTCAAGAGGATATTGATTACACTCTTCTCTTCAAGTTCTGCTCACTGGGGTCTATCTGTATCTGCTTTTTATATCTTCTTTTTGGATCACAGCTGCTCGTTTGGAATTTCACACTTGTATTCGATTCTGGACTTCCCATTGGCTGATAAACAAAATTTGCGTAGGCTTGCGAAATGGAAATTTAATATATGATTAATTGTTATTTTTCAACCAAAACATCTGCGCAAACCCGGATGCACATGGACGACTTTTGGTCATTTGCTTTCTGGTTGTTATAGAGCAAACATCCGGTCCTTTGCTTTTGCTCGGTATGTATCACCACAACTTACGCAAAGTGAAATTTGCATAGAAACAAAAATTTACTAAAATGTTGAAATATCTTACAATATACAAATTGTACCAAATACAATATTGGCTTTGCACAAAATTTCCCTTATGTGCCTATAAGTATCAAGATAGGTTAACAGTTTATGAAAAATAAATTTTTCTTTCAATAACAAAGGGATTTTAGTTACTTTTTTAAAAGACAATTCATCCCAGGTGGGCATCTACGCAGACAACACCATAATATACTCTTGCACCAGTAAGAAACCTGTCGTGGCGGACAGACATAATCTCACTGCTGACATTGAATGGGATCTACACTCTGTGGTGAATTGGAGCAAGAAGTGGCTTGTCAACTTCAATGCGTCTAAGACCAAGCTGTTGTCTGTCAACCATCACAGGCAACCTCTCCTGCCTACCATAAGCATGGACCAAGCGATTCTCCTTGGGAGCAACACACTATGCCTCCTTGGCCTTACCCTCTCCTCAGACCTCAAATGGAACCACTATATTGATTCCATAGCTAAATCTACTGCTAAGAAGGTTGGGTCACTATGCCGATCCAGGATGTTTTTTCCGCCTGAATCCATCCTGCATATATACAAGTCAACCATCCATCCGTGCATGGAGTACTGCTGCCATTTATGGTCAGGCGCCCCTGCCGTTCTCCTCAGTGTTCTCGACAGGCTCCAAAGGAGAGTCTGTAATGTGATAGGTACTGATCTGGTGGCTCGACTGCAGCCACTTCCCCACTGTCGAAATGTGGCCTCCCTTTGTCTGTTCTATAAATACTTTCATGGCTTCTGCTTGGACAAACTTAAGTCACTGGTGCCTCCTCAACAGGTGTTTACTCATGCAACCAGACTGGCAACTGGGTCCCACCCATTCACAGTCAGGTTAGTCAAATGCAGATGACAATTCTACTCCTGCAGCTTCTTCTCTCGCACTTCTTGCCTGTGGAACTCGCTCACATATTCTTGCTTTCCTGACGGCTACAACCTCCAGAAATTTAAATGCAATGTCAATACTCATCTATTAATCACTGGACTCTAGCTCTCTCCCCACCCCGTATATCCTTCCCTTTCTCTCCACCTTTGTATCTGTCATCGCACCTGCATTCTCAGCTTCCTATTGCTCCTTTCTAACTAGTTTGTACTCCTCACTCTTTACTAATTAATCTTTTTACAGTTATGTAGCCCCCAGCTCATCAATGGCATTTCTGCCTTGCTCAGGGTGAAATGATTTATAAAAAAAAAAAAATTTAAACCAATTTCTTAACAGCAAGAGAAATTTTTTACTTAAAAAATTTCACAAATTCAAAATTCACAAATTCAAAATTCACAAATTCAAAATTCACAATTGCAAAATTTGAATGTCAAAAGTCGAAGGCAGGTAAAGGTAAACTGAACTCATGTGATGCTGGTTCTCTGGGTTTTTTAGACTCAAAATTCAAATATATATTATCTGGCATGATCAACAGTTTTGAACAATGCTACTATGCTCAAACTCTTGGTTACAAAGATTTGTGACTTAATGCTAGCACAAATATCAATGACTTCTGAAGAGACCTGTGGACCCAATTTCACTCACAAGACTTGGGTTAACCCATTGTATGGCTGTCATAATTTTTCCAAAGGTGTCAAACACTGGGATTGCCTTCCTAGACCACTAACATCAGCAAGTCATCTTCCTGTAAAATGAACCATATTAATATATATATATATATATATATATATAAGTACAAAGAGTTTGTCTCTTTAACAGATCAGATTTGTGTCTACTCTGAAGTTTCGTGAAGACACCTGTTATGATGATCTCACTTGTCAGAGTTGTTATATATATGTATATATCAGCTAACATGAAGTGGAAAGCCTGTCCTGCGATTACCTTCCCAGACTGATAACATCAGGAAGTCACTGCCTAACAAATCAACTATATTAAAACACACACACACACACACATATATATATCAGCTGACATGAAGTGGAAGGCCTGGGATTGCCTTCCTTGATTCATAACATCAGGAAGTTACCTTACTAACAAATCAAAAAATCAACAATCATATTGAAATACAAACATACATATATATATATATTTGAAAATATGGTTGGTCATATAACATTTCATAATAGCCATAAATAAACAAAACTAATTATTTTATTCTCAGTCATGATGATAAACATATTTAAAAAAATAAAATTGCAAAACAGGCTATCTAACCAGTTTTGAACCTAGATCAACAAAGCTTTGAGGTTAAGTTCGAAAAATAAAATGGAGATATTTTACCCATCACACCCTCTGTGTGTGTGTGTGTGTGTGTGTGTGTGTGTGTGTGTGTGTGTGTGTGTGTGTGTGTGTGTGTGTGTTTTAAATGCACACACATTTCTTTCTTTCATTTTTGGATCTGTTGAAGCCAAGAAAAGCAAAATGCATAATTAAATTTATTTTCAATGAAATGTTTATCATTTGTCAAATGTATAAAGAGAGAGGCTCCATTTTTCAATGTATGTCCTCCAACTTCTATTACCTGAAATAATTGCATTTTGTAGACAATCAACATAATGTGGTTTAAATCTTGAGTTGTAAATTTTACATTTCCTGGGACATTCCTGTTGTCGCTTCTTGTGGTTTTTTTTGAAAAATTAATTTCATGTAACTTCAATGAAAAAATGCTCAGAAATTATAGCCTTGCTTATTTTAAAAATACAAGCCTGTTTAACAATAACAATGTTTTGTTATTTCCTGTGTTGTTATTTTTTTGCAATTCGCACTTATCTTTTATCAAAAGCACAATACTATTTATAACCACGACAATGAACTGTTGATACACGTTTACAAAAAAATTAAACTGCTTTCTTCTAAAAATCTAAGAGAACCTTTTCTCTAAGAGAACCTTTTCTCTAGTAGAGTGACTCATTGCAGCTCTTCTTAGGCTAACATTTTCAGCTCACATGAAGTGAAAGAATTCTGTTGCTTAGAAAGTTGATTCAGTGTGTCAAGCTAGACAATTTTCCTTTTAGGTTACATTTTGAGATCAGCTACCAATTTGACTCTATCAAATCAATCAAACATACAATTTAGACAGGAGTAAATAATTGTGTCATGGTAGACAATTTTTATAATAGGTCATGTTTTGAGATCAGCTACCAATTTAACCCTAGCAAACCACTCAGACTTACCATTTAGACAGGAGTAAATAATTGTGTCATGGTAGACAATTTTTATAATAGGTCATGTTTTGAGATCAGCTACCAATTTAACCCTAGCAAACCACTCAGACTTACCATTTAGACAGGAGTAAATAATTGTGTCATGTTAGACAATTTTTATAATAGGTCATGTTTTGAGATCAGCTACCAATTTGACCCTATCAAACCACTCAGGCTTATAATTTAGACAGGAGTAAATAATTGTGTCATGGTAGACAATTTTTATTATAGGTCATGTTTTAAGATCAGCTGCTAATTAGATCTTATCAAACAACTCAGACTTACCATTGAGACAAGATTAGTTAGTTGTGCTATCAGCATAGATACAGAGTTGAGAACTGATAACATTGGGAAAGTAATTGATGAAAATTAGTGACAAAATAAAAGGAAGAAACATCATCGAAAGAAATAATCAAATTAGATGCAATCTATAATAATAAAAAAAGAGTTTATTCTCTATCCATCCCACATTGTGTGTGAATTTGCACATACATAATTAATTTATATTCATATGTGTGTGTTGTGTCTGGGTGAATTACATGTACTTATGCAATTTAAAATATGCACATGCACAAGTATGCATACAGCACACAATTGGACTTAGTTTGAAATAAAACACATCCCACCCAGTTTGTACTACACTTACACAAAATTGAGCAAAAAAATCATAAAGTTGGTAACAAAAATCTTATTTTTTTAACCCTTAAAATGTTAGATAATTACAAGATTTTATTGAATTTTTGGAAATTATTTGTGAATAAGTAAAATTATTTTTAAAGCTTTTTTTAAAAAATTAAAAAGATTTTTTAGGTCTGTCATTAAACTAAAATATTCATATGCATATACAAATTTACATATGTGCACATAATGAATGAAATTGATATCAGCATCTCTGTCATGAGAGTTAATTCCTCTTTCTTTCTGGATAATATATTTACTTGGCTTTTACTGGAGAAATTTTAAAAATAATATTAGCTCAAGCTCCAGGGAACCATCCCTCTAGCTAGTTTTTCTCCTTCAGGATGGGGCTGGGTTCATTACCCAGCATCTGAAGTATCCCAAAATGACAATCAGTCATTTAAGTGCTATACATGATACATGTTTGGGTGATTATGTCTCAAAAGAGACATAACTGACTAGGCAGAAGTATTTCCCACAGTAAGTTGCTTTTACATTTTGTGGTAGACTGGTTGCCAACCAAGGCTATAGAAACCCACTCTGTCCTTCTATTCAATTCATAGCTGGAGGTAGAAGTGATGGATTAATACCTTTCCCAAAGGTATTTGCGCGTAAGTGAATGCCACAAATTCAACTGGAATTCAAACTTGGCTCTCTGATTTCTTGTTCTGAGTCAATATCCACTGCACTACAATGTATGTACGATTACAAAATTGCTCGAGCTCTGTGAGAAATTTTTCCATTTTATGGTTGGTAAATCCACTTTAAACCTTGACCTTTCTTATTCAGTGATGATGTAATCACACAGAAAAATCCCTTCTATCTGGATACTTACCTGGCTTTTGCTCTGGGAAGTTGAAATTAATATTAGCTCAAGTCCCCAGGGGCTCATACCTCCAGATAATACTTCTCCATTGGGTGAGAGCTCAGGTCATTACTCGGCTCCTGAGGCATCTCCAAAAGAGGAAGTGTTGAATATGCTTGACTAATTTTTTCATGGTATGGTTGGTAAACCCACTTTAAATGTTGACTCACATTCTGTTGGTAGCAGTGTGATCATGCTGAAAATTTACTTCTGTCTAAATAACAGGAAGTGGATATAAGCTGCCTCTTTGAAGTCATTTTTATGACTCCTCCTGTATTTAGATTTATTTTACTAATAAATATAGTATTTTAAATAGACAAACAATTTAGACTTTAAATTTGATTATTTGTTGCCAGTGAAGTAACAGGAACTAAAGTTGTAATAATGAATATAATGACTTATGAATATCAAAAATATATCAAAACAGTGTAATAATTTATTATTGCTAATGCTACATTATCAGCAATAATGTGTGGAATAGAGTTGAATGAAAAAGACTGTGTTAGAAAGACTAGAGATATCCATAGTTCAAAGCTTCTGCTATGCATTTGGTGGGATCAGCTGGATGTAGTTTATTATGAGCTGCTCAAACCAACTGAAACCATCACCAGAGATCGCTATTGACTATAACTGATGCATTTGAGCTGAGCATTGAGGAAAAAATGTCTGCTACATGAGCACAGATACGACAAAGTGACATGACAATGCTGGGCCACATGTTGCAAAACGGGTGAAAACCTACTTGGAAACACTTAAATGAGAAGTCCTACCCCACCCACCATATTTACCAGACATTGTCCGATTATCCCTTCTTTTGATTGATGGCACATAGCCTGGCTGAGTAGCACTTTCATTTTTATGAAGATGCCAAAAATGGGTCAACTCATAGTCAGCCTCAAAAGACATGTTTTTCTGATGCAAAATTCAAATGCTGCCAGAAAGATGAGAAAAATTAGTGGCTAGCGATGGACAATACGTTTATGTATTAAGAAACATGTCACTAAAAGTATTGTCCATCGCTAGCCATTACTTTTAGTGACATGTTTCTGACTAATTTTTGTAAATAAAAATTACTTTTCATGAAAAATCAGCAAGAACTTATTCAAGGTCCTAATAGTTGGTTTACATATTTTGCTAATTAAGTAAATTTTAATAATTATATGATTTCTTATTTTGTTGCAAAATAGTAAATAATAAATCTTTATAGAAAGTAAATAATAAAAATGGCATTGCACTTAGTTCACAAATGTTTATAATTTTGTAAATAAATATTGCTGAGGGAGTCAAAAGTGTATGCAGTAATAATAGAGTCTAGGGAACAGCCCTCTTTTTGACATACTGTTTTTTGCAAGCATGATGGTTAAACATTGCTAATTTTTCTTTGGACAATATTGTTAAAAATGCTACCCGCTTGTGAAAATTAATTGAAACAACTGCTTTAATTTCCTCTCTTTCACCATATGGGCAGTTTTAGACCCATTGGATTGACAGGGTGTAATCAATTTCTAATTTTTCCTCAGATTAGGTCATTTGCAGTAGTGTGCAGTAATATGAATATATTTTCAGGGTGTATGATGAAATTTCTTTGAAAAATATTGTGTCATCTGTGTTTGCATCAGATTTTTATCACTTCCAGACACTATTGTCTTGACTGTCGATTAGTTGTCCTATGGCTATTTTCTATGATGGACATCACTTGAAAGAAGCATACAAAAATTTTAATGTGGATATTGTCAGTGTCAGCCTTTCACCTGTCAGTTGTGTCATCAAGGCAAAGAAACAAACTGGATCCATCAGTCCAAAATGCAAAGGAAAATGCTGTCGGAAGAGAAAAACAGCACCAAGAGACAAGATATACATGATCAGAGAAAGAGTGAAAGATTCTAAAAAGACATTATTTGTCTTGTTTCAGTTAATTTACACAAGGGTGTATAAATCAAGCAGTTTCAAATACAGACTGGTCACTGGTTTCTATGTAATTTTTAGCCTATATTATAAAAGAAGCATTCTGAATTTCTATCCAGCACACACTGTTTACATGTGACCTTGCATACACATAAGCAATACATAGGCATATGTCTGTGTTGTACATGAGTGACTTACATATGCTTTTGACATTTGATGTGCACACATGCATGTATACACATTTGACTGAATTTTGAAATAACACATTGGAATAATGCATTCTCTTTCTACTTATTCTGGACAACTTTTACCCTGGGGTTGCACAATAAAATCATACATTTAGAGGCAACAAAAAAAGTAAGAATTAAAACCATGTCCATTACACTGTTCTTTTGTATATATGTGTTTCTGCCAGTGAAATAAAATAAAAAATAAGTAAAAATAATCAACTGTTTTTTCTCATTAGAAGATTAAGTAAGGAACCCCCCCCCCCATCATTACTGGAAAGGGAGATAAAAGATACTGGACTTGAGAAACTTGTTTTCCTAAAAATGTGATTTAATACAAAAAATTTTATAACATTCAATTGAAAACAGTAGTAGCTGTTTGAATGTCAAATGTTTCCATGTGGGGAAATGACCAATATTAACTTTACCGTTATCTACAAGCTTTCTTATTGATAATTATTTCATTTTTATTACCTATTGATATCAGTCTACTCATATCTATTTCAGTTCATCAATGTTTATCTATATCAATTATGTTTATACCTATCTTATATCAATATCAGTTTATTCTTATCTATTTATTGGTATCTAGAATCTAATAGTAAAAAGATGACCACAAATAAATGTTCAGTTTACTACTCATGTGATAAAGAGAATTAAACTTTAAAAGTTAAACTTTAAAAAAATATGAACAACCACAAAAAGTAAATTCTGAATAAAAGTCCAAAGTGGAATTAGAAGAAAAAATAGCACCCATTAATTTTTTTAACCATAAAAAACATGAATTTTTTAACCATAAAAGTCCATTATTTTTTTTAAACCATAAGGAATCCAATTAATTGTTTGAATCATAAAAACTGCTTAAGTTTTAAAACATAAAAAAATCAGATATTTAAAAGGTTTTATTGAACTTTTCAGAAATTATTTCATAATAAATGAAATTATTATTTAAAGATTTTATTAAAATTTTGTAAAAGATTTGAAAGTTTGTCATTAAATTCCTTCTATACACACAATTTGAAAGAAATTGAAATGGACATCCCTGTCACAAGGGTTAATTTACTTTTCTGTCTGGGTATCAGGAAAAGTGCATCAGCGAAAATGTGAGACCCTATGAACCAATTTTTATGTTTCCTGCTGTATTTCCTGCCGAGTTTGAATTCCAGCTGAATTCATTGCATTCACTTATGCACAAATACCCTTGGGAAAGGTATTAATCCATCTATTCCTTCCAGTTATGGGTTAAATAACAGGACAGATTGGGTTCTATAGCCTTGATCGGCAACCAGTCTACCGCAGACAGCAATGGCAACCTACTGTGGGATAATCTTCTGCCCAGTCAGTCATGTCTCTTTCGAGACATAATTGCCCAAGCGTGTATCACGTATGGCACTTAACTGACTGACTGCTGTATTTATACTGAATATATTTTCTAATAAATATAGTATCTTAAATGAACAAACAATTTAATTTAGAAATTTGATCATCTTACTGAACTAGTAAAGTGTAAATTGTAAAAAAAGTCTGTTCAAGAGATAATTTACAGCCAAATCATGTTCAAATACCAGTTCTTATACAATCACAGTAGTTAAGCAATGTTGAGTTTTTCAGTAAATAGATGGGTGACCTCTTCAGAATACCAGTTGCTGTAAGCTTAGATGTGTGGGTGGTGAAAGAGATAATGGCAAATCAGAGAGCCAAGTTCCAATTCTAGTTGAGTTTGTTATATTCACTTACACACAAATATCCTTGGAAGAGATAAGAATTCACCCTCCAGTTATGGGTTAATCAGTAGGACATGTATCACTAAAGCATTATCTTAAAAAAATCTTACAATCTAAAAATATTTTCTAGTTTTAAATAAACTGCAAAAGTTTGATAAGCTGTAGAAAACAAATCAATCAAATGTTAATTACTGATTCCTTTGCCTTCCTTTTCTTAAGTTGATGAGAAGAATAAGCAACTAAGAATATTTGACTAGTCTGCACTCTTTTCCATCAGTCATAATGGCATACCTTTGATGATTCTTTAAAAATAAGCTTAGCGATAATTAACGTTTAGTAATTATTATATTAAAAATTCTAAAAGTATAAATTTACTTAACATCAAACTTAACAATCATCATAGATGGCATTTAAGCAAGGGATTTTTCAACTTGATTTCTTTTAAATTCATAATCCCAATTATGATGATAGGTTCCATGGATCATTAGAGTTGTTATGACATCACCTGTATTTCAGCCCTAGCAGCAGTAAGAGTGTTTAGGGCAAGATAGCCTTGTGAAGCTCATTTCTTTTCAGGGTGGCTTTAAATTTAAAATTTTCTAAGCTGGATTACTAAAGCAGCCCAGTTGGCTCTATTATTTATAAGGGTTTGAATTCAGAGTTTTCTTTCTCCTAGACTGGCTTCTCCTAGACTGGCAAGCGAATGTACTTCGACCTAACCACTTGGTTGATCTGCGTTAACTGACCTGCATATAACAATCCCCGAACTCCCAGCTAAACATTAGCTACTTGCAACATGCACATCATCCCAGGCTCTCAGATCCTAACCAATACACCACAGTTATAACTCTATGGGAGGTTCACCACCGGACCCAACCAGCATCTACACAACACTTGTCCTGTTGTTCATTTTGTTCCTCCTGTCAGATTTCATGATATTATTTAAAAAATGTTAGTGGGCCTCTCGAGACCTCAAATGAATTGGGGCACTCATGCCAATTTATATCCCGCCCCCTCCAGAGGAGTCCATTACAAGCTCCCCCAGCATCATCTGTTTTCTTAATTCCTGTTCTGTTATTGCTCTCTCTCTCTCCCTTTAATATGCCTTCTTTTTCTCAGTAACCCACCTGCAACTTAGTGGCTTCATTGCCTTGCTTAGGATGAAATGATTTAAATTTCCAAAGAAAGAAACATGCATAACTTCAAAATCACTAGATTGTAAGAAGCTGATTTCACCAGACAACTTGAAAGTATTTAATGCGAGACCTTCAAAAATGCAGAGCCTATAGCATTTTCTATTTTAGCTGCTTGGTTAATCTGGCACTAGAGTCACGTTGCTATAACAATGGAATATCTCATTAGTAAAAAGAGGGAAACAGGATGCTTATGCATTGCTTTTTATTTCTTTTGTGTTATCTTTCTTTGGATATTTTTACTTTTATTGATTTAAAAAGCAAAATTCTTTCTTGCATGCAACAAGAGTGTTAGTTGCATAGATGAAAATCCAAAACCACTCAGTATGTATAATCTATGCAACTGTTAATGTACTTGAATGCAGTAGCTATTTGGAGATAAATATATATAAGAAGATATTTGCAATGTTATTGGTGTTGACCTGGCATCTCAGCTTCAGTCACTTTCCCACCACCATAATGTGGCTTCCCTCTGCCTTGTTTTATAAATGTTTTCATGGAAATTGCCCTGATAAACTTTACTCTTTAGTACCTAGTCTTTAAGAGTGATATTTCCTGGAAAGTTATATATATATTTTTTTTTTAATCATATCACTCCAAGCAAGGCGGTAACACCACTGAAGCACAGGGGGCTGCGTAAGAGTGAAAAATTTGGAAAAGAGAAAGCCTGAAACCACATCCTAAACAGGGAACAAGGGATGAGCCTCTTCACCTGTTCACTAGACGTGGGTGGAGTGTGAACCGGGCAATAGTTTAGTCTATATTATTTGAAGTAGCTAAGTGGTTTTGGCAAATGTAACCGGGTAGGACAATCTAGCAAATAGCTGTAATGGAACAGTACTTGTCATAGTTGTATGCAGTATGCTTAGGCGTAGACTTATGCAATAGGCATAGTCCATAGGCGTTCCAATAGGCATTCCAGTAGGCGTAGTCCTAGGCATCCACGCCTTAGTCTGTATTTATGGCTGACATCAGCCAATCATATTACTGTGAGGGGGAACCAAGGTGTATGCATATTCATTACATCAAAGAGTTTAAGCACAGTTTGAATTCCATTTGAATTCATTGCATTCACTTACGTGCAAATACCCTTGGGAAAAGTATTAATCCGTCTCTTCCTTCCAGTTATGGATTAAATAATAGGACAGATTGGGTTCTATAGCCTTGGCTGGCAACAAGTCTACCGCAGAAAGCAATGGCAACCTACTGCGGGATAATCTTCTGCCCAGTCAGTCATATCTCTTTCGAGACATGATTGCCCAAGCGTGTTTCACATATGGCACTTAACTGACTGACTAGATTGGGATGTGTATTGTGGAATAATAGATATCAGCTCTAAATGAGAAATCGGAGAACCGAGTTTGAATTTCAGCTGAATTCCTTTGATTCATTTACGTGCAAATACCATTAGGAAAGGTATGAATCCATCTCTTCTCTCTCCAGCTATGGGTTGAATGGAAGGACAAATTGGGTTCTATAGTCTTGGTTGGCAACCAGTCAGTTGCAGAAAGTAATGGCAACCTACTGCAGGAAAATCTTCAGCCTAGTCAGTCATGACTCGGAATAGAAATGATTGCCCAAGCGTGTATCCCGTATGGCACTTAACTGACTGACTAGATTGGCAGCAAGATCTCACCATTTTATAGTTGAAATTTAACTGTAACTTCTATGCTAACAGTTTCTTCTCTTGCACTTTTTGCTTGTGGAACTCTCTTATGGCTTCTTGCTATCCAGTCAACTTTGATCTTCAAAAATTTAAATGTAATCATTATCTTCTGTCTTCTTATTTCCTGTTCTTTTATTATTCTCTCTCCTTAATAACATTTTTTTTTCTCATATTTTATAACACTCAGTAACCTTCTTGAGTATTAGTAGCATTATTGTCTTGCTTGGGATGGTTCAAAATAATAAGAAAAAATAATTTAAGGAGAACTAGAATGAAATCTTTTAATTTTACATGCTACGCTCCTTCATAATGTGGATGATCATGGCTCTCTATAAAGAATATAGATAGATAATGCATATTCAATATTAGTTTAATTCTTACATTGTTTTGAGTTATAATGCTAAATATCCAATATTTCTGGATTGTTCTAAGGAATTTCTTTCATTGTTACTAGAGTAAAAAATAAAAAATAAAATTTTTTTGCTACGTCTTAAAAAGTTTAGATCAAATCCAGAAATTATTTTAATTCAATTATGTCGCTATTTCTTAACAAGAATCTTTCAATGCACAGACATCACCAGTGAGGTTGTGGAATGTTGAGGGGGTAAAAATATTCAGCTTGTCCACAAAGATGGAATTGGAAAAGAAATCAGATAAAGTGTAAATCCAAAATTTTTACATTCCACAAATTGCTGCAGTGATTCAGAAAATTTTTTTTTTTTTGCTCAGTTTCTTCCTTTGAAGACATTTTTCATATAACAGAGAATAAACTGGACATAGGACGAGTTCTTAATGACATCAACTTGGACAGTAACATCTAGATGCTATTCAGACTACCAAGCAGACTATCAAAGACTCTTACTGACTATTTGATACATTTTCCTTTTATTTGTATCTCATGTATGAACTTATAGACATAATAGTAGAAGCAAAATGTACATTAATATTTAACAGAAAAATGCTCGCCTCATAACTCAATAGGTATCAGTCAGTTAGTTAAGTGTCATACGTAATACATGCTTTGGGCGATCATGTCTCAAAAGAGATATGACTGAGTGGGCAGAAGATTATCCCACAGTAGGTTGCCATTGCTTTCTGCAGTAGACTGGTTGCCAGCCAAGACTATAGAACCTAATCTGTCCTGTTATTTGACTCATAGCTAGATGGGGAAGAGATCTAAACTTATTTATAAATGGAACTTTGTATGTGTGTGTGTGTGTGTATGTGTGTGTGTGTGTTTGTGTGTCCGTTACCTATAGACTTTGAAACGGCTGAACCGATTTTCTTGGAAATTTACACAGTTGTACTATAAGCATCTGTGAGTGTTCTTAGCTAGGTTTTGTGTCAAGGTATCCCCGATAAATATTGAAAATTAATAATTGAAAAAATTGGTTTATAGAAGGAGTGGTCCGATTTTAATTAAATTTGATACACTCATAGACAAAGACATAAGAAACGATATTCAGAAGTTTCAAGGTTGCAGTTCTTACAATAGTGCAGAAAATTGAGAATATATATATAAAAGGCAAGATGTTTGTGTGTGTGTATGTTTATCTGCCTGTATGTCTGTATTTTTTCAGCCCTTTTATTTTAGTTTTTACTTCAGGTTTGGCTCTAAGTAGGTACAATTGTAGTTCTTGGTCTCAGTCATGATACCATTTACTCAGAGGACTTATTTAGCCTTCAAAATTCAGTTTACGACGAAAAAAACTTATTTGATATCGATACCAGAAAATCAAAATTTGACTTACATCCATTCATTTTTCTTTCAGTCTACGGTTTCGTTTAACTGGAAAAAACTATTGCTTTTTAGTCTTTCGTGCCAACATTCAAAGAGTCTGAGCTCCAGGACCATGGATTAGTTTTAAAGCTTTCATTACACCCGAGCAACACTGGGCTATACTGCTAGTGTATTATATTATTAAGGATTAAGGGGGGATCAGTTTATTACTTCATAACAATATAAAACTGATACCCCAATTTATGTCCAGTAAAAGCCTTAATCATGTTTGCAACTATTATATTCAGTCAGTCAGTAATTTTGTTGAAGTAATTTTTTTGAAAGAGACATGACTGAGTGGGCAGAAGATTATTCCACAGTAGGTTGCCATTGCTTTCTGCTGCAGTAGACTGGTTGCCAGCCAAGGTTATAGAACCCAATCTGTCCTGTTATTTAACCTATAACTGGAGGGAAGAGATGAATTAATACCTTTCCCAAGAGTATTTGTGTGTAAGTGAATGCAATGGATTCAACTGGAATTTGAACTTGGCTCCCCGATTTCACAATGCTTAAAAACTATAACTCTGTAGTTGAATAATTTAATATATGTAATGTGTAATTTTTAAATCTTTCTCTATAAATTATAAGTTAGTTAAATTTTATTTTAAATTATCTTGTTAATAATTTTAAATTATCTTGTTAATAATTTTCAATAAAAGACTTATTTTTTTGTTTGAAAATGATAATTAACAGAATATGTACTAATAATATATCAACTTTAGTTTGAATTGGTTTGATTTTTTAATTTTACCAAATGTCAATGGATTTTTAAATTTTTTTTTCATAAACACTACAAGGTCAATAATGGAGTATGAAATTGTTCTGACAACATTAGTGTCAAGAAAACCATGAGATGCAGAAAAAAAGTTGTTATATTAAGTGTATAGTGGCAGAACAAAGAAGAAATGACGGAAGTTTAAGAAGTAAACAATTGAATTAATGAAAAATACAACAAATGTTCAATCATTGTAAATGTCTCCCATTGAAAGAAAGAAATAAGTAGAGTCATAAAAGTCATCCGGGAGGTGGGGAGGCGTACAGTAGGAGATGAAGGATGAGTTGTGATTTACTGCAGCAACAGTCTTTGACAGAAGACAACTTGTGAATTGTGGCTGGTGTGCCAACAGATTGCTGAAGAAGTCCTTTTGATGGGTTTTTATGTCCTTTTTTTAGACTTGGATTAGCTTCAATTTTTATTTTGTTTTTCTAAGCAGGAGTGGGCGCTATTAAGTGAAAATTCTGGATTGTATCTTTCTTTAAATATGTAAGTAAAATGGAAGCTATGTGTGAAGTCAATGCACAGTTGATGAAGGTTTAGTTCAGTTTTGGGTTTTGGAGTGTTCACATCTGGCCAGTGGTGGAAATTTGTGTCACATGAATCAGAAGAAGATCTGGTTTTAGGAAGAACGAGAAACCGGGGAGCCGAGTTCGAATTCCAGCTAAATCCATTGTATTCACTTACGCGCAAATACCCTTGGGAAAGGTATTAATCCATCTCTTCTTTCCAGTTATGGGTTAAATAGCAGGACAGATTGGGTTCTATAGCCTTGGTCGGCAACCAGTCTACCGCAGAAAGCAATGGCAACTTACTGCGGGATAATCTTCTGCCCAGTCAGTCATGTCTCTGTCGAGACATGATCGCCCAAGCGTGTATCACGTATGGCACTCAACTGACTGATAACAGTTTGAACAAAGGTCAAAATTTAAAAGCAATGTTAGGCAGAAAAACAATATTTGAGTAGAATTCTTACTCTTAATCTTAAGTGTCTAATACAAAAAGAAGGAGGGGTCTTAAAAAGGTAAGTAGGGGTTGGTATTTTTCAAAATATAATTTAATAAACAGTGATGTCTTAATAAAAACAGGAGATGGAAAATCATTAATGGGTAAAAAATTAAGAATTTAAGCAACGAACCTTTTCAAAAATAATGTTAAATTAAAGAATTGAATTTGGTAATTCTAGAAAGAATAAAAAATAAAAATGGAAGAATCTTTTTTTCATTTAGATTTTGAATTTTAACTCAATTTTTTATGCAATCATAAAAGCATGCAAGTCAAAAGTCTTTAATCAACCATGATTATTGTTTCATGTTGCATGGGAAAGACAGAATTAAGAAATGGGTTGGGGTCTGAAATTTAAACTTGAGTTAGGAGTCAGAAAATTTCCTTTAGTATTTGTCTATATTTCTGAGATGGGGTAGTATTTACAGTATTTACATTATTCGAACTATTGTCCTCATCTTGGTTGCCATTGCAACAAAGATGAGGACAATAGTCCAAATAATGTAAATATTGTACTACAGAAAATTTCCTTAAAAAAAAATTGTAAAAAATAAATGGCCTCTCCACTTCTATTAAAACACATGTGAGAGTATAGAAAATCAGCCAAATTTAATGATAGAAAAAGCAAAATTTACTACCTTTTTAGTTGTTTCTATACAATAACTGAAAAATAACGAGATCTACTCTATCCTAAGTTTTTAATTAAAATCTTGTTCATATGATCATGTACAAAGTTTTCTTAACTTCACAAAGTCGAGCACAAGTGAGTGAGCACACATACATACATACATGGAAAATTCAGTTATCTTGATAAAACATCAACTACTGAAATTTATTCATGCATGTTTTATTTTGAATTAGGGAATCTGTTCTAGATAGGTTTCATAAGTGACCTTCTGAAATAGAAAAAGTAATTTTACATGATTCAAAGGTTCTACCTTAAAAATGAAAAATATTGCATTATTACAACAGTTAGTTAAGTACCATATGTGATACACACTTGAGTGATCATGTCTCTTTTGATCCATGACTGACTAGGCAGAAGATTTTCCTGCAGTAGTTTGCCACTTTTTCTGTGGTAGACTGGTTGCCAACCAAGGCTATAGAACCCAATCTGTTCTTCTATTCCACCCATAGCTGGAGGGAGAAGGAAAGGATTAATATCTTTCCCATGGGTATTTGCGCGTAAGTGAATGCAATGGATTCAACTGGAATTTGAACTCGGCTCTCCGATTTCTCATTCCGAGCCGATATCCACTGCACCATAATGCACATCCATGTTACTACAACACTGGGAGGAAATCTTAAAATAAAGGAGCAGTTTAAAAAAGCACAACCTTCCAAAAAAACCTGATAATATTTGTTTCTAGCAAACTAAGGACAGAACAAATAAAGATCATGTAGGAAAAAGTGTTTTTAATCTAACACGTTTCACTTTAATAAATTTTTTCAGAGACTTGTCAATGCGAATGATTTAGAAATTTTTTAAAATTTAAAAAAAATATTCAAAGAATATATTGATTGAGGTTTAATTTCATTGCTCATATATATGACCAATAGATGATCTTTTTTAAATGTAGGAAAAACTTATGTTTGTTTATATGTGTGTGAACCATATGTAATAAAAGCAATAAATGCTTATTTTAAATATAAGTGTGTGTATGTGAAAATAATGCATGTGTCAAGCATATTTAAACTATAAATGAAGTAAGTGTGTTTATATGTTGGTAACGTTAGTATGTGTGTAAATGACAAATGAAATACATTTTCATTCAAAATTGTAGCAAAAAATGTATACAAATATCAAGTGATCGACAATTTTCTTTTTTAAAATATGTGTATGAAAAAATCATGGGTAAATGTATGAATGTGTTTATGAGTTGGTAATGTTAGTATGTGTGAATGATAAAACAAAATACAAAAGTTCAGTATGTATGCATGTACATACATGCATATATATATATATATATATAGAGAGAGAGAGAGAGAGAGAGAGAGAGAGAATAAAGTGAGAGGCCATGAACATTTGGTTTAAAATGTATATTTATTGTAGTATAAAGATATTATACATATTATGATATTTTAAGTGTCCATAATGGTATTTGTAATGCTACACATGCTTCAAGTCTAAGATTGACTCTCTTCAGGCGAATAAATTTGTGGCTTTACATGCAGAGTTCCTTTTGTTTCTAAGGGCTAAGTTCTTGTTTATATATTGGTAAATGGAAAATTAAAATAGAAAAAAAGATAAAGAATAAAGAAATAAATCAAATCAGTGAAGTAAAAAATAAAGAAAATCCAATAAATCAAATGTTGGCGTGTTGAATAGTCTGCGTTTTCTCACATCAGCACGTGTATAAATAGATAAACAAATAAATAAATTAATAAATGAATGAGACAAGTGCTTATCCCAATTTGAAATGATTTTGGTCTGGGGTTTCCCTCTTTAGTACTTAAAAATTATCTTCTAGGCACCTTTGTTTATTTACATGTCTTTTCATCTGTCAGTTGGTTGCTTTTATTGCTTCAACGGTGTTTTGAATTTGGTGTGTGTGTGTGTGTGTATGTGCGTGTGTCTGTGTGTGCGTGTGTGTAAGCACTCCTTGAGTTCGTCTTTATGTTTTAGAATTATTTTAAAATTATTTTTTATGGGTTATCTGGTTCTTTTTTATTGTTTGGGGTTATCATTTAAATTTGGTATGTATGTATGTATGTGTGTATGTGTGTGTGTGTATGTGTGTGTGTGTGTTTTTTGGGTGTGTGTGTGTTTTTTTTGTCTTTTGAATGTGTGTGTGTATGTGTTTGTGTATGTATGTATGTATGTATGTATGTATGTATGTAGGTGTCTGTATATTTTTCAGTGTGTGTGTTTTCATGTTTTTTGTTGAGTGAAGGCTTGTATTTTTTTATGAATCTTTCTTCCTGCATTATTAATGTTTTGTAGTCTGTATTTTGGTAAATAGGTGCAACTTTGAAATGGCCATCACTACATTCATGCATATGTTGGGAGACATATAGTTTCCTGTTGTATGATAATCTTATATTGCTTTGATGAAGAGATATTCTATTATTCAAGCACTGTGTGGCTCCCACGTATATCTTTGTGTATTTGTTGCATTTTAGAGTGTAAACTACATTTTTTGAGTTGCAAGTCAGATCTGATTTTATTTTGAATGTAGTTGCATTTTCGAACCGGAAGTATTTTCTTTCTATTATTTTGTTGCATATTCCACATCTTTTTTTGTTGCATTTTGTGACCTCCTGTGTTGTGTGTTGTTCGAATTTTGATGAGGTCAGGATGTCTTTTAAAACTTTGGGCTGGCATTTTCTGTTAATTATTTTGGTTGTCTTTAAGATTTCTTTTATTTTTTCATTATTGTTGAGTAATTCCATTTGTGTTTTGATCTTTGTGAATAATTCTGGATTGTTTTTGTTGTGTGTGGAAACGTATGCTAGAATGTTTTCATGTTTTTCATGTTTTTCTTGTTGTTTTTTTGGATTCCAGAGGGATTTTAATGGTATTTTTTCTGCTAGTTGGAAACCCTTGTCTCTTAGTGAGGTGGGGTATCCTCTTATTTGTAATGTTTTTCGTAGTTCTTTTAGGCATATTTTACAGAGGGTTTTGTCAGTTACTATCATGCAAATTCGTCATGCTAGGGAGTAGGGGATGGATTTTAAACAGTTTTTTGGATGGTGACTCTTGAAGTGGAAGTATTGTTGGGTGTCCATGGGTTTGTGGTAAATGTCTGTGATGATGTGATTGTTTTCGTTTTTATGAGTATGTCTAGGAATGGTAATTCTGTATAACTGTATTCTAGCATGAACTTGATTTTGGGGTGCAAGTGTTGGAATATATTGTGTAGTTTGTTTACATCTCCCCATGTTGATTTCCAAAAGATAAAACAGTCATCTAGAAATCTCTTCCATGTTTTCGTGAATTCTGTTTTTATGTTTTCCCCATATTTATGCCCTATTTGTTTGTATAGGTTTTCTTCTCGATATACTAGGGTGAGTTTGGAATATGTCGGTGCCATTTTTGTTCCCATCGCAGTACCTGTTGTTTGCATATAATTTTTGTTGCTAAACTGGAAGGAATTGTTGTTTAAAATTAGATCTATGCTTTGTATGATAAATTCCTTTGTGAAGAGTGTGGGGAGTATTTCTGGGTGTTTCTCTATCCAAAATATAATGGCTTGTTTTCCTAATTCATGGGGTATGTTGCTGTACAGGTTGTTCATGTCTATGAATTACTATGAGTGTATCTGGGTCTACTTTTTGTGGCATGAAGCTTAGGAAATGTATGCTGTCTCTGATGTAACTTTTTATTTTTGTGGTGTATGGTTGTAATAATCTATCAATTAAATTGCTCGGTCAGCTTGTAGGGCAAGCTGGTCATGTTACAATTGGTCTAAATTTCAGGTCACTGGGGTTTGGGGTGTGAATGTATTCTGATTTTTGTTTCTGGATAGCTGCTTTAATTGTGTTTGATTTGTGTATCTTTAGAAGTCCTTAAAAATTACTGGTTTTTGAAGTAAAGTCTGTAAGAAAAACTTTTTCTTTTTTCGTTAATATTCTACTGTGTGTAAGGCAGAGTTTTTTTATTTTTGATATGATGTTTTCATCTATATTCTATATATTTTCATATATATATATATAACATAGAATATTTGGTATTTAAGTCAGGTAAATTCCAATAGAGATGAACTCAAAAGAATTCAATGTTAAATTTCTTTATTTAATTTAACAGAGTGATATAATCCAGAAAAAATTTTAGATATTCTACAATTTCATTTCAATTTACCCATGAAATTGTAGAATATGTATAATTTTTCTAGAGTATATATATATATATATATATATACACACACACATACATACATATATATATATATATTTGTGCAATAAATGAAAGCATTAAGATCTTCCAATGAGTTGGGCAAATAACAAGTGTGCAACTGGGAAAAGAAAAATTATAGATCCAGCAATGCCTTATTTTACATATGATGAATGCAGCAGAGTATCTCTAATGGCCTCATTGGTCAATAGAAGAATCATATTGGTAGACGTTTCATAAATTACAATTAGTACTATACTGGTAATAAGATAGTATGAGGTGTGTGTCAGAAAACATGAAACTCTTCTGGTCTCGCCTATCACATATAAACCCATGAGCAAGCTGAACAGACTTTACAAAAAAAGCCAGGCCCTGTACAAAACAATTCAGTTTGCCACAACTGTAATAAGCATTGCAAGTCATTTGCTCAATTCAAGAGCCACTGTTGTTCTCATGAGAACTAAAAACTTGTTAGTGATGTTCATACTTATTTATGGAATTGCAAGTCATTGTGCATCTATCTATCTATCTATCTATCTATCTATCTATCTATCTATCTATCTATCTATTATAGGTACTGCTAAAATTTGAGCTAAAACAATGTAGAAATGCTTTTAAAATAATTTTAGTGCTTTCTCTTTTGTAGAATTTTCGTTTTATTTGAAAAATAATAGCCTAAAGCTAATTTGTATGAAAGGAAAAATTAATTTTCATATGTAAAGGTTTTAGATATTTTAAACCATTCTCATGTTCACTTGTTATTCATTGAACTATCATAGAGCCAAAAAATGTTAACAACAAATTTAAAAATCTCTTAAAAATCCAGTATTTGTTCTTGAGATTTGCTTCAAAGTAAATTAGTACATTTAAGGATTAACTGGATTTTGTAAAAGTAATACATAAATTTTACCTGAAACATCATGAAAATAATGTTTCTTCATGCATGGTAACTTTTGATAATATAGATTAACAACACTTATTTTCTACTGCTATCTGGGAAAAAATTAAAAATATATGGAATACTGGCAGTGCAATATTCAAGAAATTGGTATTGTTTATGCTTGAAAATGAATTATCTTTCACCTTTAGGCCAGAGAATGAGGCCCGAGTTGATAGTCGTTGCGGCACTTGCTGATGGGATTGGTTTGTTGGGTGTTGCCGCAGTGAGGTGACACAGACTGCACTGTCAGAGTACAGTCCAGTTCAGTGACAGACATGTAGACCATGTTAATAGTAGACAGTTGATCAGTCTGGAGTTAAAATAGGGTTGTTCTGCTGAAGGTTGCTGGGTTGCTACTGGGTTGAACTAGGCTGTTTATAACACTGGAAGTTGCTGCATTGAGCTGGGAATATCTTAACTTTCTTGCTGTAAAAAGGGCAGTTGTAGTAGCGTGAGAAATGACTCATTCATTATAGTTGGTTTTTCCTTAAAAGGACAGTGGCAGTTGCAGTGGTAGTGGTCAGAGGTATCAGACAGGAACTCCAGACACTCAACTTCCTTGCCCTAAAAAGAGCAGTTTTAGTGGTTGGAGGTGTCAGGTAGTAGTAGTGGTAGTAGTTGGGGATATTAGTTAGATTGCTGGGATAGCATCAGATACCTTGTACTCCTTTGCTAGTGTCAACCCAGCTACTAATGAATTTGTCTTTCAATTGCTGCTTTTAAACACTCCTATGTAAGTCACAATCATTATGCACCTAATTTTCGTTTAAGGCTTTTCAGGGTCAAACTATGATTTTTCTTTCTTTGTATAGAGAGGTTGGTCATTATGTTATCCCAAGAAAGTTAAGAATACATTTTGCTATTGGTAGTAACCATTTACTAATTCTGAGATAACTAGTGGAATTAATGTTCGCAGAAAAATGTTTTTGGTATATGACAACAAAACATTTTTCTGGATCATGGTTGCATGGTGTATGCACAAGAGCTTTGAAGTGAGTAGACTTGGCTACTTTGAAGTGAGTAGCCTTGGGCTACAATAAAGCCATCCTCTTAGATAATTGATAATTATCAATTAAAAACATGATTAATTGAAATGATATCTTTTAGATTACTGCATTTGTTTGTGAGATGTTTGTCCGTGCAATCCAGGGCTTTGAAAATTCCCTTAAAAGTCAATGTGAGTAGTCATCTGATGGCATCATTTATCATGAACATGAATTCGGAAGCACAGTAGAGTGTAAGTCAGTTTGGCCATCTTCTGTTGTAGCTCTTGAATGAAAGGAGTTATCATTGTCAGATTCGTGATGGATAAAAAATACTTTTCCCAGAAAAAAAGTGTTGTATTTTGACCGTGCTGGTGATAGCTTGGTGAAGAAGACTGCAATACGTTTTCAATGCAAGTTCAATTCTTGTTCACCCACTGCACCCACCCCTATGTCTGATGCATTTAACATCAGGTAAATCTGAGTTTGTGGATCCCTTTCAATGTATGACAGTTTTGTGAAATTCACTAGCACAGTCTTGGTTGTGTGAAATGCATCCAGGGAGTCACCTTCCAATACAATGTTCTTATTCAATCGCTGTAAAAGGTTTTTAAGTGAGTGGAGAATGGCTAAACATTTTGGACTGAATCATTGGTAAAAGTTTACCATCCCTATAAAACAGCACAATGGCTTGATGGACATGTGCATTGGGAAGTCTTCACTTTCTCTGATAATGGAGTTTTACCATTAGCATCAGCATGGTGTCCAAGGAAATTGATCTTGAGGGAGCTGAATACACATTTGTCCATGTATAGTTTGAGACCATAGTGCAATAAATGCTGGAACACTTTTTGTAGGTGTTGTCTGTGTGTGTTAATGTCTTTACTGGCTATGAGGATGTCATCAATATACATATATACATATGGTGAGCCATGCAGAGCTTTCTCCATTAGCCTTTGGAATATTTGAGCAGCATTATTGTTGTGGAGTAGTTTTCGCACTGAAGGTTATAATTGTGCTATGTCGGTTGCTAATCGACTTAACGTACCCAAAATGTTAGAAACTTGGTAATCTTCCACTGAAAGCTAACTCCTTAGTATTCGGCTAACTGCCGACTAATATCAACTGTCTAGTAGTTCTACTGAACTCCAATAGAAGTCTAAAGAACTCCTATGAACTTCCCAAGTACTTATTCCATTAACCTCCTGTTAACTCTTATTAATATAGGAGGGAGAGTCCATTATCTGAGGAATAGGTGTGTTTCCCCATAACAATTATGCAAACCAAATGGCATTTTTCATGAATACAGACAAGCCAAAGTGTGTTGTAACAACTGTTTTTGGAATGTCCTCTGGAGCCACTGAGATTTAGTAATATATTTGGTTAGGTTAATCTTGAAAAATATGTGTGCTGCTTGTAGTTCTGATGCAAAGTCATTGATGTGAGGAACGGGGTAGTGGTCAGGAATAGTCAAGGCATTGAGTTTACTGCAATTGACATGTATTTAATTCTTTGTGCCACCAGGTTTCGATACCAGATATAGTGGCGAGGCATATGGGCTGTCTGCAAGGTGGACTATGCTGTTATTTAGCATCTCACTGAATGCTTTCTTGGAATAATCCAGCTTGTGCAGTGGTAGTCATCATGTGCATGAATATGCTGGCTGTCCAGATGTCTTGATGTGATGCTGCATTTTGTGCTTGGCATGCATCAGTGCTTTTCAATGGTTGAATTAAGTCCATGCACTGATTCAATATTTTCAAATACTTTCAGCTTTGGCATGTTGCAATGATGAAACTGGTTGTGTTGTGGCGGGGTGGGGGCGGATTCCTGTGGCTATTATTCATGTGAACTGCCAAGTTGTAGTACATCAGGAAAGCTGCACCAAGGATGGGCATCTTAACATTTGCCAGGAAAAATAACCAGGTATAATCATGTCACACGTTAATGTATAGCATAAGGGATTTGTTGACATAGGTTTCAATGGTGGAGCTATTAGCTGCTTGAAGTTTGAAAAGGGTGGACTTAGCAGAGAGTTTGTTCATGTAAGGTATCATGCTGACAGCCACAGCCATGTCAACAAAAAAATTTAACCTTGTCATTTCAGTCCCACACAGAGAAAAGGTGACAATGTTTTTCTTTAACAGCAAGGTCTGTCACTGTTACCTGCCAGTCATGTCATTTCCCTGAACTGGAAAATATTTACAGCGAGACCTGCAGTTTCGAGCCCTGAAGTGTATTCATGTTGGAATCAACAGATGTCTGGGTCGAGATGTTTATCTCAAATGGAACTGCATGGTCGGTCCTTATCATACCATTTAAAGGACAACGGGCACTTGGTTCTACTATACAATGTGGACTGCAAGTCTTTCATTTGTCTCTGCAGATCAGCTACTGCATTCTTCAAATGTGTGGTTGCATTCCCAGGTGTGTACACTGGGTTCATGTTTTTGTCCAAGGTGGAAAAAATGCAGTTGATAGAATTTACCTCTAGGTTTAAAAGAGGATTTTTAGACATTGGTGCGAGGATCTGGATTATTGTTGTAGTTAGCTGGTCCAACCATAAAGCTTGAAGGAATGGTTATGTCATGATATACTTCCTTATCATGTTCCTTATCAACTTATCATGTCCTGTAGGAGCTAGGATGGAGTCTGGTCACTCATAGTGACATTGTTGAAGAGATCACAGAGTGTTTCCTTGTTGGAGTGGCCTGTACGTTTAAGTATAGCCTCTTTGAGGCAAGTATATGGGTCATGCTCTGGAATGGATTCCAATATGTTGGACACTTCATTGGCAATGGAAGGGGGTCGTGTTGCAAGTTGCAAAAACTATATTTTTATAAAAGTCAGAACAGAAGTCAGTGCAGCAACTGTATTGTTTGATTGTTCATTTTTGCTATCTGCCATCTTGCTTAGCTATGCCAGATCACATCAAGATCACCACTTGTCACAGGGTCAATTAGGGTAATGAACTTTGCAAACTTTTAAGAAAAGGTGAAGTGACACAGGAAAGACAAGGATGACAAAAACAAGATGTTGGATGACAAAGTTGCCAAAGTCTGACAACTTACATTGTGTTATTGTTACAATTCAAATGATCACTTGGGTCACCATAGAATTGTTGTTGATTGCGCAGTGTCTCCTGCTCACATACTTGAGTTGTTGGTGTGTGCTGCTAGCAGTTCATAGGCCAGGGAATGAAGACTGAGTTGCTAGATGTCACTGCATCGGGAGGATAGGATTGGTTTGTCAAGTGTTGCTGCAGTCAGGTGGCATTGACGGTGCTAAATATTGGAGTATGGTTTGATTTGGGGATGGACATGTATACTATGTTACCAGTAGATGGTTAGTCAGTCTAGAATTGAAGTAGGGTTGTTACACTGAAGGTCATTTTATCAAGCTAGTGCATATTGCAGTAAGACTCAACTTTCTTGCCCTGAAAAGGCAGTTGTAGTAGTGTGAGAAATGACTTGTTCATTGTCCTTAAAAAGACAGTTATTTTGCCCTGAAAAGAACAGATGTTTTGTCCTTAAAAGGACAGTTGTGGTAGCAGTGGTAGAGATTAGAGGCAGAAAGTCAGGTTACTCAACTTTCTTGCCCTAAAAAGGGCTGTTGTAGTGGTCAGAGGTGTCAGACAGTGTGGTAGCAGTGGTAGTGGTCACAGACAGGCGTCAGTATTAGTCAAGTTGCTAGGACAGTATAGTTCCCCATCCTCCTTTGCCTGTGTTGGGCTGGCTATTAATGAATTTGTCATTTAACTGCTGTTTTTATTTGCCCCTGTATAAGTCATGGTTGTTATGCACCTCATATTTGTTTTCGGGCGTTTCAAGGTTGAACTATGATTTTTCTTTCTTTGTATAAAAAAAATTGGTCATTATGTGATCCTGAGAAAGTTGGAAATATGTTTTTTTATTGGTAGTAACCATTTACTATTTCTGAGATGACTCATGGAATTAAAAAAAATGTTTTTGGTATATGATTGCAAAATTGTTTCACTGACTCATGTTCACATGATGTACACACCAGAGCTTTGAGGTGAGTAGTCTGGGGCTAAGATAGACTACATTAAAAGTGTAACAAATGAATTAATTAAAAACTAATTAAAAGATACTTCTGAGCTTAATTCATGACATTTATATTTTTATTATTGTCTTTTCTTTTTGACGTCACCAAATATTTAATTGCACTTAATGAATTCTTTATAATTATTTAAGTTTTCAAATTAAAAGAAATATTAAAAAAAGTAGGAAACTGATAAAACTCAATACTGATTAAGACATTAATTGCCTCAGATAGAGGTGATTCAGAATTTTTTCCCTTACGAACATCTGTACCAAAAGATTTAGCAGTTGTGAAAATAATAAATAAAATAAAATTCTAGTTAAAATATTTCTGATGTAAAAATAGCATCAAACTTTACATTTTCTGATTCTTTAAACAGATCTTTATTTCATAAAAAAATAATCTCTTTTGCCATCAGCAATGGGAAGAATTTCAAAATTGCATTGAAAAATTATAAGTAAATTTTTTCATTGTAGACTTTTCATTATATTTGAAAGAAAATAATGTACTTTATTAAATTATGCAAGCACCAACTCCCAACAAATATTATTTCTTGAGTCTTTTTTAAATTATTTTTTTAAGTCTTCAGGTCAAATTTTTAAGATTTTCTGCTTTGGTATCGCAAAAGATTTTTGCTGAAAAATTATCTTCAGAGAATTTTCTTTATACAATTATAAAAAATATTTGTCATTATCATCCTGCCAATTTTAACAGTATTCACACAGTATCAAAATGGAACAGCTAAGTGACTGTCCCCAAATATTTCTACAAGATTTTCTAATAAAATAACCTATTCAGTATACAATTAATTCAATAATGAATAAGTTCTGAAAATTTCATTTAAATTAGATAATGCCATTCTTTGGGGGAAACTTAAAAAAACCGTAAGTTTTTTTGCATTTTGGAAACAAAGTGTCTATTTTAGTGGTACCTAAATTAGATAGTATCTAACTATCTATCTATCTATCTATCTATCTATCTATCTATCTATCTATGTCTATTCATTATCTATCTATCTATCTATATATCTATCTCAGTTTGTTCATATACATCTGTCTGTTCATTATCTATCTATCTATCTATCTATCTATCTATCTATCTATCTCAGTCTGTTCATATACATCTGTCTGTTCATTATCTATCTATCTATCTATCTATCTATCTAAGCCTAAACTTTACCATATTAAAAATAATAGTAACATGTTAGGGTCTTTCAAGACAATCCAACATGGAATTAAAACCATATTTTTCTCACACAGCTTGGAATTTCTACTACCTCCACATCAAACATCTTTGAACACAAACATTGAAAACATATTAACAATGAATCCTTTGAAAATAGCTAATAAATTGGTCAAAAATGCTTGGGACAATCATTTTTTTGCACAGTTTGTGCTCTCTCTTAGCCATCTCACAAAAAGTAAAACTGTAAGAACATTAGAAAAACTTGTCTGTAATATTCAATAAAACATATCTATCTATCTATCTATCTATCTATCTATCTATCTATCAGTTCATTAGAGAGACAATAATCAGACAGCATTGGCTCAGTTCATTTTCTTTATTACCAGTTATTAAACCTCTTGCGGCACGCTTGCTCTTTAACAGTGCCTTATTATTATTTTTGCAATAATTGTTGTCAAGTGGTGAAAAAAAAAAAAACCCAAAAAACATATATCATATATATTGTTAAATATAACAGACAATGAATGTTTATTATGCTTAATCATGAGTTGTTCTAAACATCATATTTTGGCTTTAATTTCTGGTGGAAATAAAAACAAAAATTCTCCAAAATTTGGATATTGTTTTATTATGATGGTTCTAAACTTTCGGCTCACATGAGCCATCTTCAGAGTGGTTTCAGAGATGTTAACATAAATCAATATAAATTAGCATAAGAATTCTCTAAAGGTTTTGTACTTTCAAATAGTACAAAACCTTTGGAGAATTCTTATATGATTTGAGCTCCGAAAAGAAAAAAAATTAAATGAACACATAAAAATTATAAAAAAAACTTAATGATAATACGTTGTCTGTCAGTTTTCATGAAACCTGTATAAAAGACAGACTGCTGCCCAAGTACAATATATATATATATATATATATATATATATATATATATATATATAATAATCCTCTCAAATATTTTGTCATCATTTTTTATGACAAGGGTACACTTGTATTCAATAAAACATGTATATGTATCTATCTACATATCTAGCTGTCTATCTATGTCTCAGAAATCCTATCAATTCAAATCTATTCATATCTATTCTACTCAAGATTACACGCGCAAACACATTCTTTCAGGCTATAAATGGGTAAATAAATATAAAATATTATTTTTGATGTGCATGTATTATATATATATATATATATATATGCATGCACACACATATGTAGAGAGAGAGAGAGAGGGGGGGAGAGAGAGTGAGTTTGACGATTGTCATGGCATGAAACTCTGAATAGCAGATTTGGTATAGAGAAAGCAAGAGAGAGTGAGTGAGACAGAGAGAGTGACATACTGATAGTAACAAATTAAAAGAAACATTTTTATTTTTACTTTTGTCGTTTTTGTCTCCTTTCAGATAATATTTTATTTTATTGTCTACTTCCCACCAAAACCCTTTTTGCTTTAAGATCCAGTAAAAAGGAAACGCATGAAAATCGTTTTAAAATTCTTTTCTTGATGTGTTTCTATAGTAATTAAAGGGAGATAATCCTAGCTGAACTTGTCATTGCCAGACACGGTAGAAATCATAAATGTTTGCCCCATTAACAATGGTTAATTACACATTAAAACGGTAACACAGACAGTTGGGTTTCCAATAAGTGTTTACGCTTACTATAAGCACCCACGGCACAAGTTTACATAGAGTAGAGAAGTGAAATCAAGAAGAAATGATTCGTAGTTAAGCGTCCGGTGCCGTTTTGGGAAAACAGTGGTAAAATTAAACGCGCGGTAATAAAGACGGGCTTACCCGCCGTTGTCCCAGCATGCACTTCGACTGGCGACTCAATGTAATTCGAACATGACTGACTACAGGTTTTTGTTGAAAAAGAGATCAAAAAAGAGGAATTTCTCAGAAAGGGAAGTTTCCATTCTAACTGAAGAATACAAGAAGCACATGCTGATCTTAAATTCGAGACTGACCAATTCGATTACCAATCAAAAGAAGCAAAGGATTTGGGAACGGATTACTGAGTCCATTAACGCAGTCGGCGTAAACAGGCGGCGAGTAAGTGAAGTTAAAGAGAAATGGAGGAACATGCAAAGAAAGGCCCGCCGTATTATCGCCGAAAGGAATCTCAGTTTGGACAGTTTGGAAGACCAAATACCTTCTTCGAATTCAGGGTCCAACTCCAGAGTCAGGATGGTAGAGAAACCCCTGACTGATACCATTGAACCTTTGGCCACAGTGGTAGCCTCTTCTTCAACTAGTAGTATGGTCGACGATAACACAGGTGTTGCCATCGGTTCAGAAAATGGTTCAGTGCAGGTCAGTTCTAACCATCGTACTGACGATAAACCTTCTGTAAACAGTAGTCTTCACGTTAATAACGATAGCAACGGGGCTGACGTAGACAATCACCTTACCATTGGTAAGTATCTGTTTTGGGTTGGGGGGAATTACCAAAGGTGGTTAGGTTCACTTACTGTTGGATGAAAAGAAGAAATGTTTGTTTTTGTTTGGTTTTTTGCATTTTTCTCTTTACTTTTTTATCGTCCCATATGGTTTAACGATTATGATTTTTTAAAATTACTCTTTTTACACGAAAAATTGAAATAAAAAAAAAGTCACGCATGAAAAATAAGTTATTGAAGGTTTTTTTTATGTTTTTAAATATTTTAAAAATATTTTTTTTTTCTAACTGACCCCCTGGACTGTATTTTATATTCTAGTTATTTAATAATTTAATTATATAAATATCATCATCTAGTTCTGTTCGTTTTTTAAGATCTCATTGTAAATCTCAAATCAATTTTTTTTTTTTTTTTAACTCAGGAGGACTGACGGGTAAGGAATTTTTGGGGGAATCCTTAGTTTTCTTTTCTTCATCAGCTGGATGTGAAAATTTTTTAAAAAAAGCAAAGCTTAAACCAAGTGAATTTATAATGAATTTTATATAAATTAGGCAGTTTTTTTTTTTGTTTTTTTTGATAGTTTATTTTCTAATGGTTGGTTGCTGTGTACAAGCAATAATAGTAGTAAAATCGACAAGTAGTAGGACTTGAAGTAAATAAATACTTTTTTTTAAACCACCCTATTGTCAAACGAAACAAATTAAACAAGCCGACCACTTACAGCAGAATTTTCTCGTAAATATTTCACTGAAAGAAATATTGAATAAATGATTTTTAAAAAATTAGTAAAAATTGTGAAAACGTTTTGCGACTTTAAATTTAAACAATTTTTCTTTTAAAAATTGTTTTTTTTTAACTGCAAAACCGAATTCGAATAATTAAACTGTTAAACTATTATTGTGATTCGTTTTTTATTGTTTTACTCTTAAAATAAAATACTTTTAAAAAATTACTAAAATTAAAATTAGTATTTAAAAGTTCCTTTTAAAAACTATTTTTTACATATTTTTGTGTTAGATGCGTATAATAATTATACTATAATTTATTTTCTACGTTAGTTAATAAAAAAAAATAAAAGATTTTCTGTCGAATTTAAATAATTTTTTTCACTCTCTCTTTCCAAATGACTTAGAACATACTCTGAGTTCAGAAGAATATTTCAACAATTTTTTTTCAAAAAATTGTATAATCTGAGGAATTCATGGGAAACCAGCGAAAGGTTTTAATAATTTTGTCACATGTTTTAAACATGAACAGCGTGAAAAAACCCTATCGGAACAGATTGAACACCTCTGCTCCGTACAAAAATAAAATGTTGCATTTGCGAAAACTAGAACTGTTTTTCTTTTTGTCATTTTAACTGCCACCCCCTCACGCTCCGAGTAAGACAATCGAAAATCACCCACCCGCTAAATTTTACCCATTGTACATCTTCTCCCCACCTTAAGCAACCTCATAAGAAAAATGTTTAATTGTAGGTTGTGTCGTAATTTAGGGGAAGAGGAGTTCATTTATTTTAAAGTTAAAGAAGCAGTTTAGCGTTTTCTTTTTTTTAAAAACACTCACAATTCAGAGTTGCTCTTCTTTCACACTGATTGCTAATCGAAGCTTGAGAGCCCAGTCTGCTCTGCTTTTTTTATTAACCTATCTTTTTGGTGCAGAGATGGATTCATACATTTGTCAAAGGGTATTTGTGCAAGAACAAGTGAAACACCCTAAGCTGGAATTTGAACTTGACACAACAACCCCATTTCTGCACCGATAATTAGTGTGTGTCTTATTTTAAACATATACATTTTTTAAATGCATTATCACCAAATATGACCTCTACATAAATTCTTTTACATTTTATTTTTTAATTCCTTTTTTTTTTTTTTTTTTTTTTTTTTTTTGTTTAAAGGAAAACCTAAAAGAATTTAGGTAGCAGGTCATATTTGATTGACCTTTTAGGATGAGGGTTATGTTTGAAAAAATTTTTTTTTCTGTAACCAGTAAATAATTGGTGTGAGATTGAGGGTAAGAAAATTTGGACCTGTAAAAATAGTTAACTCATTCACAATGAAAAAGGAAAAGAAAGCAGATAAATTTTAGACCACAAATTTTCATATTCCAGAAATAGTTGTTCTTTTTTTCCTTTTAGTCCACTTTCTTATGTTTTTCATACAACAGTGCTTAGGAAAGAAAACAAAAAAAACAAGAAGATTGCTATAAGACTTCAACTCTGACTGTTACATCTGGTTGCTACTTGTGTTTACATGTGGATTACATGACGCTCAACCAATTATTGACCAGAGCCTGTGCTATCATGATCAACGAAAAAAAGGCTGATGAAACAGGAGGCGCAATTGTTTAACCAATTGAATGCAAAAAGAGGATCCAACCCCAGCCATCCGTCGCCATGGCGATGTCACTTACTATTGGTGCTCTGGTTGAAATCATCTTGTCAAAGACTATTGCTATCAATGCGAAGAAATGTGCAGTGGGTCGACACGGGATCCCTGGCAACAGGAGTGTCTCATGGAATAGATTGAACTGTTGGGGAAGATGTGTGTTGGTTGCGTCCCGAGAAGGATACACAGCATATCAAACTGTTGGAATTGGATGCTGTTATCAAAGGAGTAACCGCGACCCTTCAATAGAATGCAAATGTGTTGTATTTTTTTTTTTTCTTTTTTTATAATCATATCGCCCCAGGCAAGGCATTTTACTGCCACTGTTTTGCAGGGGGTTACATAGGAGGAAAGTTATGAAAAAGTATGACAGGTTATAGGGGGTGTCAGGAAGTGGGTAACAGAAGGAGGAGAATACTGATGAGGATGGAGAAAGGAGCAAGAGAGAGAGGATGCAGGTTAGTGATATAGGAGATGACTATTGACTTTACATTTAAATTCTTGGAGATTGTAGCTGTCGGGGAAGCAAGTAAATGGAAGGGAATTCCATTGGCGGGAAGTGCAAGAAAAGAAGCTGGTGGAGTAGAATTTGCATTTACATTTTATTAGTTTCACAGTAAAAGAGTGGGACCTTGTTGCTAATCTTGTGGCTCGAGTAAATTTATATATAGGAGGCACCAGTGAGCTAAGTTCATCGGAGAAGAAACTGTGAAAGTATTTGTAGAAGAGATACAAGGAAGTCATATTGCGCTGGTGAGAAAGTGACTGTATCTGAGCTGCCAAGTCGGGATTTATTACATTACAGATTCTCCGTTGGATCTTGTCAAGGACACCCAGGTGGATAGCAGGAGATATGGCAGCAATATTCAATGCACGGGAGGATGGTAGATTTATATATGTGCATTTGTTCACGGATTCCATATAAGTGGATAGTAGACACTCTTACGGGGAAGGACAAGATATATACAAATGCTGCTAGTGAAATGCTCATTTGACGATGGCTAGACACACTGGGAAATTTGGTGAGTACAACTTATCAGTGGATATTCAGCTGAAAAAGAGTGCCCCAGAGATAGCTTGATGCTACTAAGACATGTCTGTGCAACATCATTGAACAACCATAACTCAGATCTACTAAAATCTGTGCGTTGCTAAAGTGGGCACTCCTGTCTAAAACGGACTCTATATTTCGTGAGGTAGATTGATCCCTTCGTATCCAAAGCTGCTGTCAGGGCAGTGGTCAGAGAAAGCAAGGAGTGTCAGTCCATTGATCCAGCAGCTGTGCAATGGCCAAACTGAACAAAGTGTGGCATCTTGTTGGAATGGACATCACCCATCATAATGGAACTTACTATCTGACCCTAATTGACTATGGTGTTGACAAGATTCCACAAGCGTGATTTACCACTTGCGGGCGTTGTTCTTTGAATGTGGACCTCCGACGGAACTCCTCACTGACAACAATACTGCAGTTTGCAATGGACTATTTAAAGATTTTTTGGATTTGTTGAAAGTTCACCTCAGATTTTGCTGCGTATATGTCCCATCAGGAAATGGCATAATCGAGCGATGCCATCCGAGTGTCAAGAGAATTGCTGTTAGCAAGAAATGTTCCATAATGGAAGCAGTGCATTGGCGCAATGTTACCTCTAAAGACAGTGTATCACCCTCAACTTTGCCAGCCAACATGATTTACTGATGCAAAGTCCGGCTAAGAGGTATTGACGCGACACGTTTAACTGAACAAATAAAAGAACAAACACCGTATGACCTGGGTGATCGCATGTGGGTAAAATCCCCACATAGCCAGTGTACAACTTGGTACCGGGTGGGGCATATCACTGGAATCAGTAACTCATACACTGTGCTGGTTGATGGAATGCCAAGACACGTAAAAGACTTGCGTCCCTGTATAGGTTCAGATACAACAACAAGTAATACTAGCAGTGAGTGCTCAGGAAGTGAAAGAATAATAATCATTGGAGGTAGGGCTAGCATCTCTTCAGATGGCGAAGACTGTGCAAAGTTCTCAGATCAGAAGAATCATCAGAAGACAAGTCTGCTGAACATACCACAAAATCCACTCCAACAGTCACCCTGCTCTGGAAAAGCTCAAGAATAAAGAGGCCTGCCACTGGGTGTCACTTGTGTAACAGTGGGGAGTGTAGTGAAAACGTAGTGAAAGAGATAATCGGCTATTTTGAGAAAAAGTTTGTGTTTTGTGTGTGATCTGCCGAAGAAAAATTACCAAAAATTAGTTAGCAAAAATCTACTTTAAGAACCAGAAATCTATTGCAGATGTTTGTTGCGACTATATGTGGATAGTTTTTCTTTTTTTTCCTTTACAATTACAATATCAGAACCTCTAGTAATCACGTTCGCACAAAAGTTGAGTAACAACTACCATGTATTCAATTGTGAAAGCAGAATAATGTATATCATATACTTTATTACTTCAAAGCTCTGAAGAAAATTAAATTTCAGCATTAAATGACTCATAAACAGACAAATCAATCATCAAATAAGAATATGAGGACATAATAGATGCAAAATTCATGCTTGGTTCAATTCTAAAATGTATTTGTATATAATTTTAATAACTATACAATTAGAAGTTGAACTGTTGTATATTAATAATGTTTTAAATGCTGTGTAATCTTTATCTTTTGCCACAGATTATAAGTTAACTAACTTTTACTTTAAGTTGTTATCCACTCAGCAAGGACATTGAATCATTAATAATCTTTAATAAAAGGAGATTTTTATTTTTCTGAAATTAAAAGAATGTGTTAATAATGAGTTTACTATAATTTGTATCTATCATGTCAGTCTATTGAAATTTATCTATCTATCTCTCTATCTATCTATCTATCTATCTATCTATCTATCTATCTATCTATCTATCTATCTATCTATCTATCTATCTATCTATCTATCTGTCTATCTATCTATCTATCTATCTATCTATCTATCTATCTATCTGTCTATCTGTCTATCTATCTATCTATCTGTCTATCTATCTATCTATCTATCTATCTATCTATCTGTCTATCTATCTATCTATCTATCTATCTATCTATCTATCTATCTATCTATCTATCTATCTATCTATCTATCTATCTATCTATCTATCTATCTATCTATCTATCTATCTATCTATCTATCTATCTATCTATCTATGTCAGCTTGTTCAGTATCTGTCTATCTATCTATGTCAGCTTGTTCAGTATCTGTCTATCTATCTATGTCAGCTTGTTCAGTATCTGTCTATCTATCTATGTCAGCTTGTTCAGTATCTATCTATCTATCTATGTCAGCTTGTTCAGTATCTATCTATCTATCTATGTCAGCTTGTTCAGTATCTATCTATCTATCTATGTCAGCTTGTTCAGTATCTATCTATCTATCTATGTCAGCTTGTTCAGTATCTATCTATCTATCTATGTCAGCTTGTTCAGTATCTATCTATCTATCTATGTCAGCTTGTTCAGTATCTATCTATCTATCTATGTCAGCTTGTTCAGTATCTATCTATCTATCTATGTCAGCTTGTTCAGTATCTATCTATCTATCTATGTCAACTTGTTCAGTATCTATCTATCTATCTATGTCAGCTTGTTCAGTATCTATCTATCTATCTATCTATCTATCTATCTATCTATCTATGTCAGCTTGTTCAGTATCTATCTATCTATGTCAGCTTGTTCAGTATCTATCTATCTATCTATCTATCTATCTATCTATGTCAGCTTGTTCAGTATCTATCTATCTATCTATCTATCTATGTCAGCTTGTTCAGTATCTATCTATCTATCTATCTATCTATCTATCTATCTATCTATCTATCTATCTATGTCAGCTTGTTTAGTATCTATCTATCTATCTATCTATCTATCTATCTATGTCAGCTTGTTCAGTATCTATCTATCTATCTATCTATCTATCTATCTATCTATCTATCTATCTATCTATGTCAGCTTGTTCAGTATCTATCTATCTATCTATCTATCTATCTATCTATCTATCTATCTATCTATGTCGCTTGTTCAGTATCTATCTATCTATCTATCTATCTATCTATCTATCTATGTCAGCTTGTTCAGTATCTATCTATCTATCTATCTATGTCCAGCTTTGTTCAGTATCTATCTATCTATCTATCTAATTTATTGATTTCACCAAATTTTGATTTTTTTATATAAATTTTTAAATTATTTTTTCTTCACAAACACTAAAATATAAAGGTTGTGCAGCTAGCATGATGGTCGTCAGTGTGGCAAGTAGAATCAACAAGCTGAGTTCATGTTTTATCTGTTGTATTTGCTTTGCACTGATACCTGTGGAAAAGGCATGAATCTATTTCTAGCCTCGACATAAATAGCAGAGTAGGCTGGGCTCTCTAACTTTGAGTCGTTGGCAGCCTAGTTGAAGGACTACTCAAAATTCAAAACGATGGAGAAGACAATGGAAAACTACTTCAATAAATACCCAAGAAGTCATTACAATTCATGATAAAGGAAACTGTGGAGAGCCATGATCACCTACATTATGAAGGAATGTAGCATAAAAAAAACTATAAAACATTATTTATTATGCATATGAGTGCAAGGCTGAGTGTTTTAGAGCATTCATTTTTTGACCACGAGACCTGGGTTTGAATCTCATTGGGGTCAATTTGTCTGGGAGATGACTTCCTAAGGCAATTCCAGCATGTGTCCCCATTGAGAAAGGCTCTCAAATTATACCACGAGTTGACCCAAGTTTTTTGAGTGAAATTGGTTAGATGAAACTATTTTGAAGTTGGGAATGATTGTGCTAGCATAAAGTTGCAAGTCCTTGTGACCAAGGGTTTAAGGGTTTAAGCGTGTTGGTGCTGTTTAAACTGTTGGTCATTCTAAATGATATGCCCTCTCATGGAAACTGTAAGAAAGATCTACTTAGCATAGTTGCAGTATAAGTCACAGGTGGGTTCTGTGGGTGTAGAACAGACATAAATTTATCTGAGCAGGCATCTGCAACAGAGATTGGCTAGCTAGCCTAGAAGATAGGTGTGCTCAGAAATGAGTTGCTGGTTATTATTATTATTATTATTATTTTGTTTGACCAATATTTGTTGAAGTTATTTCATCAAGATTTTAAAATTTTTTTTTCAGTTATAAAGGAAGAGATTCCAGACCCTGTCCTAAAGAATGATGATTTAATAATATCTACTGCACAGAACGAACCAGCAGAAGGCGATTTAGCAGACAGAACCCCACTGGAATTAGTAACGCCCTCAATAGGCTGTGACACATCTTCCGCTTCTAGAAATGCTGTTGGCAGCTATAGTTTCTCCTCACAGAAATTCAATACAAATCTGGTATCCACACATGAAGACAATTCTTCAGTTTATAACACTCCACAGACACAGCATTGGGCGTCACGTCTCCAGGTACCATCACAAGTTTCTTCATCCAAATTGCACTCTTTGTCAAGTGCTTCTATGTCTTCAAACAATATTCGTGTTCCATCATCTTTGACGTCACAACGATCATATGCAACTCATGGTCCATCTGAAAAATCAAATGGCACTGCAGTTTCATCATCACTTGTTCTGAACAATTCCATACCTGATGCTTTGGCTTCATTTTCATCAAACTCGTTTGTTGTTCGGTCCCATCCTCTTGTTACTGGGGGCCCATCGCTATCTCATCTTAATCAGGACAATTCAGTTGGGCCAGGTGTGTCCCATGCCAAACCTTCAAGTCGAGGTACTACCTCTGGGGGCATCACCCAGGCAGATCTTTTACAACTTCAGTATGAAGTTCTTCTGGCTGACAAGAAACGTATCTTAATGCAAACAAAATACTATGAAATGAAAATGAAAAGGATAGAGTTGGAATTACGGGGGCAAACAAATTCATTTTTCTAATATAAAAAGCAAAAACAATTCTCTCTCCCATTTTCTTCTTCAGTTCCAGTTGGCTTAAACTGAAAGTTATCATATTTGCACCTACAAATGAGCTGACAAAAAGACGGTCTTTTTCAAGGCATTTAGTAGCTGATGAAACAAGAATTCATACTTCACACTGCATGACACATGTAGATTTACTGTGCCAGGTCATCATGTTGATTCATGATGATTGGGTTAAAATTCGACTCTCTCTCTCACACTTACACACACACACACACACACACACACATACACTGTATTTCCCAACATCGAAGATACTATGATTTTATTTTTTTCATAAAATAAGTCTGAAAAATTTATCCTGTTTCCATCAGGCTAAAAGTTTCTTATTTTAAATATTTTTTTTCTATCCTATTGAGCAAATTTGAATAGTTGATGGTAGTCTTGCTGTAAATGCTTCTGCCAATAATCTTCTTGTTCTTGAAAAATTTCAAAGTGAGTCAACAAGCATCACTTTTTAGGTACCATGAAAATAATCAAATCTCTTCACTGTTTGTAATCTAACAATTGATTTATATTGATCCCCAATCAAGAAGAAAGACACATGACTTTTTTAATAAACTCATTGGTAAAATTACTGTCAGCATTATGGATGGGTGTCATTAATGGGGGTTGGAAGGGGGTCTGCAGGTGGTTGAATTCCTTTAGGCAAGACTTTCAATCTGACCTGACACTTGTGCTCTTCACGAAATCCTAAAAAGAGTCACAAAAATATATTTTGTAAAAAAAAATAAAAAAAATAAAAAAATGAATAAATATTGAAAAAAATAAAATATGCCTGTTTACAGATGTTAATATATCTGGAAATAGACACTTGTAAAAGAATCTCTATTTTGTTGTCTATTTAATAAAAGCAAGTCTCTGAAAATAAAAGATCAAAGCCCAAAAGTGCCTTTTCCTAACCGACATTAAAAATTACTTGCTGCCATTAATAATGAATAAAATAAAGTGAGTTGCAATACTCAGTTTTCTATCCTCTCAATCAAACAAACAATAGAAAAAATAAATATGAAGAAGAATTTATATTCTGCCTGGTAGCCGAGGAAGTTGCATTTTCTTTACCACAGCCAGTGATTGGTGTTCCAGACAAAAGCCATGGAAGGATGGTTCAAATAATCTCTTTCTGTCTTCCTTTCCCTCATGCCAGACTAAGTGAATATGTTTATCATTTATGAGCCAATCAGATTTTAGTATTTTGGTCAGTTGACTAATCAGTTTGTGTTTTGAAGCAGTCTAACAATCAGGATCTGTATTTCTGTCATTTGGAAAATAGTATAAATATAGAAAAATTGAGGAAAAAAGGGGAGTGCATAATTTCATCATGTAAGAAGATCTTAATCACTAGGGACTTATGTAAGCCATAATATTATGGGTAGTGTTTATTTTATCAAAAATTTCATTCACCTTAAAGGTTACATCTTGAAGAACATGGCAAATTCTGGTAATAGAAGAGAGGCAAATATACTCTGGAAATAATTTTGTCATAGAAATAGATGGAAAATGAGGAAGAAAGGAATTATTGGTGGTCAGGAATTAAGGCAAGCATTGCTGACAGAGTCGGGCTATTATGTTTCTAATTTTTACTTGCTAGGACTTTGAAAACAGATTTTTTTTCTTTGAGGAAAACAGCCTTCGAATAAAACCTGTTGTTACTGCTGAGTATCATCAAATTATTTTCTATCTTTAAAAATTCTTAAAGTATATTTCTTTCAAGAAATCAATTTGAAATTTAATAGAAGAAAAATATTTAATTCTGACAATCTTTTGAATATCATTGTGCAATTGACTTAAAAGTTTCATTCTATTGAAATAATGTTTCATAAATGTAGGGTCAATAGACACCTCCTATCACACTAACTCCCAACTATTCTCACAACACTCTCATCTACCCAACCCTCATTCTCGGTATCCTCACCCGCCTATCACCCACCCTCTGTTATGTCCTATATTTAACCAGCCTTTCTCCTCTCTACGTAGCCCCCTGCACAGTAGTGGCAGTGACATGCCTTGCTCGGGGTGAAACGCTTATAAAAAAAAAAAAAAAAAAAAAAAATTCTTCTATAAGAAGTATCTTAAAAATAGGTTTATTCTGTGTAATGTCAAAGTTCATACATACACATACCTTTAAATTATTCCTTTCTGAAGTACAATGAAAAACAGTTTATTTGAAAGATTCTTTACCAAGAATCAAATGTATCTGTTACATCTTGTCATTTTATGTGCTTTAAGCATCTAATAAAACTTATCAATAATTTTTTTTTTCTTTCAAATGGGTATCTATATCAGCTAGAATAGAAACACAACTTTCTCAGTTTCAGTATGGTGGCTCATTTTATCACATAGAATTCAAAGCAATTTTTTTTATTTGACCAAAAAAATGTGATCTCAAATGTAAATTGAAAGAAAAAATGTCATCATCATTTATCCATCACACCCAGATGGTGCATAGAGCAGCAACTTTTTGTTGCTGTTTCTGTAACAAACTGTTTTTTATGAGACAGAGTTGTGGGCCATTCTTGGTCCTTACGTTTACAACACCTGGTATTCCCAAATGGTTACCCATTTAAGTGCTGACCAGGCTCGATGTTGTTTAACTTCGGTGATCGGACGCGAACCGGTGTATTCAACACGATATAGCCGTAGACAAGAAAAAAATGTACTGATATTAAATGAAAAATTTTGGGTATGACTGTTTACACAAGAATGACATGAATGACAAAGTAGGTCATCAGTCAGTTAAGTGCCATATGTGATACACACTTGGGCAATCATATCTCTTTAGAGACATGACTGACTGAGCAGAAGATTATCCCGCAGTAGGGTGCTATTGCTTTCTATGGTAGACTAGTTGCCAGCCAAGGCTATAGAACCCAATCTGTCTTGTTATTTAATCCATAACTGGAGGGAAGTAACAAATTAATACCTTTCCCAAGGGTATTTGCATGTAAATGAATGCAAAGAATTCAACTGGAATTTGAACTTGGCTCCCCAATTTGTCGTGCCGAGTCAATATCCGCTGCACCACAATGTACATCCTAGTAGGTATATACACAAAAAATATATATTAGAGAAATTAATGACGAACTGGAAAAAATTTATTTTTGTGACACATTTTATCCTTTAGGACTTCATTGGACTAAAAAGATGTTTCCAGTGATGCAACTACATATGCTCATAAAGGGGAGGGGTTGCTGAAATTTTAAACATTTTAAGTTTAATTTTAAAAAAATGTGTCTTTGTACATTGTCTAGCCAAATTTGTTGCTTTTTCTTCACTTTTGTTTTCCATAGAACGTGAGTTACTTAATAATAAAAGTGATAAAATGCAAAGAAACTAAACAAAATTGGCCAGACTACATACCCAAACACATTAAAAAGAAAAGAATGAAATTTAAATGCTTAAAATTTCAGTGTCCCACACCTTCATGCATATGTGTAGTTACATCAACAGAAACATCACTTTAGTCCAATGAAGTCCTAAAAGACAGAATATGTTAATTTTCCTATATAAAATTTTATGTATCATCTCCTCCCTTATATATATATATATATATATATATATATATATATGTGTGTGTGTGTGTGTTAACTTAAACAAAATTGATGTCATTGTGTAGATCTTAGGATCCTTTCAGCCAACACATTATCGAAGATGCTCATTGGCGTTAATGTTAATAATAGACGGGTCACAGAAAAACAAGGAATTACTTTATGTCAAAGACGGACTGCCTGATTAATTTGGCTAATAATTTCTCTAGGGTACCTTTGACAAAGATATACAAACAGGGACTTGTACCCACAAAAACAACAAATAAACTTAAACAAAATTGACGTCATCATGTAGACCTTAGGATCCTTTAAGCCAATGAGCACCTTTGATAATGCGTTGGCTGAAAGAATCCTAAGGTCTACACAATGACGTCAATTTTGTTTAAGTCTATTTGTTGTTTCTGTGGGTACAAGTCCCTGTTTTTGTATATATATATATATATATATATATATATATAGTCATCTGCAGAGAGATCTGTTTCGCTGTATTACAGCTGATCAGTACAGTTAGACTCCAATTGCTTTTAACCCAGGATTGAAACCTGACCAAAGTGGCATCAGTCGGTGATTCTACCTCTGGGCCATGGGCTCTCGGTAGAAGAAGGCAGACATTTTAGCATGTATATTATCATTATACACGCCCAATAGCCAGAGTGCTCTAATTCATTAGTGAATGAGTGATGCGTACATGCCAGGGTAGCTACTGATTTTCAAAGTCTACCATTCTTCCAGAGTGCTCAATTCTTCCAGAGTACTCAATATATATATATATATATATATAATGTAGAATACTTGGTATATTAATCAGGTAAATTCCGATAGAGATGAACTCAAAAGAACTCAATGTTAAATTCATTTATTTAATTTAACAGAGTAATATAATTTAGAAAAAATTTTAGATATACTACAATTTCATGGGTAATATGTATTTCACCGCTGCTGCTGACCTTGCAGCTCATCAGACCCAAATGATACAACAGTTAATCTTCAAAATATTCCTGAAAAATCATTACACACAGACGCTCACGTGTCTGTATTGAGAGTAGACATTTGTAACGGTAATTTACAAAAAACTTTGTGTGTGTGTATACACACACACACACACACACAAGTTTGATTAAAAACCAATAAGTCTTTTCCTGAGGATTTATTTAACCTTGAGTTATTCACATGGGGTGGTTTGTTACCCCCCCCCAACCCCCAACCCCACCCCAAATTTTAAAAGTATTTGTAATTCCTAGTTGGCAACTTGTTTCTATTGCTTCCTCCTATTACATTCCTGACTCACTAAGAGTGTGTAGCATGTGGTGTGGCATAGTTGTAGCTCAGTTGTTGTGGGAGGCAGACACCCAGGGATTTTTGCATTTTTGGAAATCTGAGATGACTGATACAGGATTAAATATGTACTGAGATCCATGAAAATGTTCCAAAATATAAAAAAAATATCCTCAACAAAGAACATACTCAATTATATATATATATATATATATATATATTATGAAATTTTACAGAAAGTTATGAAATGGTATTAACTGACATTTATTCAAATTTATTTGTTTGAACATTATTTTAAATGAATACTTGCGCTTGAGTGAATAGTCTGTTTTTTTTTATAATTAAACATTACATATATATATCCACTGGCCTGAATATTTGAGGAAAATATCTATCTTTCAGCTGCAACTCACCAATATATGTATATATATTTTCCTAACAAGATTTCTCAAATATCAAGCCTGTGAATATATATAAATGTATTGCTTCATTATAAAAAAAATCAGCTATTTTTTATTAATTTAATATGAGTATCCATTAAAAATAATGTTCAAACAAATAATTTTATATATATATATATATATACACACACATACATACATGCAGACGCACTTGTATATAGCTGTTTGGATAAAATCTTTGGATCAACTGCTAGCTACTTAACATTAACTTTTTTCCTGTTGTATATATTCTCTTTACACATGTTTGTCATTATTTTTTACTTAAATTCATTGAAATTTTTATTTTTAATTTCTAAATGGGGCCAAAAAACTTATGCCAGTAATGTCTGCTCCAGGCAAACTGGAATCATTATTGTTGTCATAAAAGTAGAAGTACTTTCCTACACTCAAACGCTTGCTCTGTGACCAAGATAGCTGAATATTTTCCACCTATGTCAGTGGTCAATGTTCAAACTAACATTTCATATATTGATTCTCAAGGCAAGAGTTGTGCACCACAATCTTCCTATTTTCATCTCTTTTTTGGGCCTTGTATCAGACTATACCAAGCTTAGTATATATATATATATATATATATATATATATATATATATACAATTTTTTTATTTTGTTTTATATATTTCATAATTGATTTTATTGTGCTGAAACTTTCTGTGCTTTAATTAAAATTAATGTTCACAATTATTAAGCAAGTATTTACTTTGTTTTATTGTTCAATATTTATGGTCGTATTTTTTTATTAATCAATAAAACTGTAGCAACATTGTACATTATTGTATCAATTATTGACCAAATGTTATGATTTCCCAATTATGAAATCTCAAATTTCAATTTTAAAAAAAGTACGTAAGAAAATGTGTTGGTATTTAATTTAAACTTTTATTAAGCATGTGCCAGAATTGTCAGTAGGTTTTTTATTTTTTTCTAATTAAGCCGGAATTTTGTTAACTTTTGTCTGTACTTAATACATAAAAATAGCTACTTTTTTAGTTCTTTTTTTTTTTTATTGACTCTGGCATTTATTCAGTTATTGGCTATCCACTTAGCAGACGGGTCTGTTCTGAAACAAGTTGCTGGTTATTGTGTGTGTGTGTGTGTGTGTGTGTGTCAAAATTATATTTACAAGCTTTGTGAGCATGTTCCTCACATCAAAATAAGGACAAAAATCCATATAAACATGTTTGAAAAATCTTTCATTTTTGAGTTATTATGGTTTATCTTTTAGTCAACTCTCTGCCTCCCGGTGGAGAGAAAATCAGACAAGCCTCCGATAAAGGGTAGAATCTCGTCTGGGGTGAACAGACAAGAGCCCGACTCTGCCTTAAGCAGGGTCTATGGGAAATTTGTTGAAATTCAGCCTTGTGCCATATCTAGCGTCAGTGAGGAGGCAGGTGAATAACAAGTTATTAAGGTTAAAGAAAGTTTACGGTAGATGAGGTCGTCTTGCCATGTAGATGAGGTTACATTTGTTATTCGTGTACATTTGTGGATAGTCTATCTTTAATGTGTGTAGTAATGAGCTAACTAAAAAGTGTTTTGTTTAACAATGGCAGGATATATCATAAGCAGGCATATTTGATTTTTACATATGGCTGTGTGAATGTTAAAGGACACAAGGCTACACAGCTGTATCAGATTGGGTTTCTAGATTGAAGGCAGCCAACTTTTGCTGCTGTCTGTTATGTTGCTGAGACAGGATCTGTGGTACCACAAACTATGGATTGAGGAAGACCGAGATCTGCTTGTACTCCTGAGCAACCTTTGAGATTTGCAAAAGAAATCACTTGACTGGCAGTCGAGAGCGAGGGGAAAATTTACTCGTCCCCAAATCATTTTACTCGACCGACTCCATTTTCTTAATAGTTGCCTTACGTAAACATACCAAAAATTGCTGCCGGAAATTAAAAAATAAAATTTTAATTAAAATTTTGAGTGTGTTAGAAAAGATTTTAAAAATTAAAAAAAATAATAACAACAAAATTTGATCTTTCCTTTTAATAATAGTATAAACATTGTGATGATAAAACTTTGCTTTTATTAAGTTTGAGCCCTTTTAACATCATGATGTGCAGTTTTTATTTTATTTTTTTTTTTTTGGCAATTGAGTGAAGGTACCTAAATTTGTAGTTTCTTTCTTTTGTTTGACTACAACCTCCGTCTCATAGATGATAAAAAATAACAAATCTGATTTTCTCAACGATTTTCTATAAAAAAAAATACTTGTATTATACAAGTCAGTAATTTTTTATACAAGTTGTATAATTTGTTTTTCGGTGCGTGGTTGAAAGAAATATGCATATTTTTACTTTTCATTAGTGGAGAGGAAATACAGGATAATATCTTTCCAAAACTTTTTTTCTAAAAAAATTTCTAAAAATCTGTGAGCGTCTTTAATCTGGGTGACAGAGACATTTTGGCTCCACTCTGGAAGTTTTAATGAAACAAATGTTTACACTGACTGGTACAATAAAAGCCAAGAGTTCAATAATGTCATTGTAGGTCATTCTAAGTAACTTGTGAATCTTCAATGGCATATTTTTGGGTTGTAAAAGGAATCAGATTTCCTTTTATTTTTAATCGACTACAGGCGAGTAAAAGAATAAACTTTAATTGCCCAGTTAAGTATTTAATTGATTTAGTCGATTGGGCGAGTGAAATCTCAAAGACTGCTTTTGACCGTGAAGAACTCATTCTAAAGTATCACTACATGTCAAGTAGCCCTAGGATGTTGTACATCTCATAGTACTGCATGAAAGGTACTTCAGGAGCAGCTCCTGTATCCATTTGCTATGTGTGCAGAGTCTTTCACCCTCTGATCACCACAGGAGAACGTTTGTCAATGGTTTATTGCACAAACTGCCAATTCATTGTTTGTCTCCAGTCTTGTTTATGGATGAGGCAACATTTAGAAAAGATGGAATAACAAATTTACACAATCAATATTTGTGGGTGAATTGGAAACCCCTATACTACAATACAGGCTAGATACCATCATCAGTTTATGATTAATGTGTGGGCTGGAATTGTAGATGACTGTCTGGTTGGTCAATATGTTCTCTCAGTACATCTTCCAGGAGCTGTCTACAGGGACTTTATTTTGAACACACTTTCAGACATGTTAGAGGATGCACCTTTGCTAATATGAAGACACATGTGGTTCATGCATGATGAGGCCCCAGCACATTTTAGTCACATTG